>VZTB01005905.1:92627-171161 GCA_013397245.1 Thryothorus ludovicianus | reverse complement strand
TGGGCTCCATGAGTCTGAGAATGGCAGAATATCCTGAGCTGGAAAGGTCCCACAAGGATCATCAAAGTCTAGCTCCTGGCCCTGCACAGGACCAGGAATCCTACCCTGGGCCAAGGGCATTGTCCAAAGACACTGATAAATGTCACTGCAGATCATTTTTTTCCAGTTCTAAATAGAGAGATTTTTGAATTCCTAGACCCCTGTTTAACGAGAGGGTAAACATTGCCCACACCTCAAAATCATAGAGAGGCCTGATGTCCCCATTTCTCACTGTGTGCCCTCCAGGGAGAGCTGAGGATGAGCTGTGACAGCAAACAGGATGTGAGGATTTGGGGACTGCAACTGGCTGAGGTAACCAAGTGCAATAATTCACCTGTTCTCTTCATCTGTGAAGTGATGAAGGCAAAATAACTTCAGCATAAAATGGTTCTGTGAAATTCCCTGCAGCAGGATAATTCTGAGGGCAAAGAAGGCCATTGGCAGAGCAAGAGATGCTCTCAAAGCATCAGATTTCCCAGAAATCTCAGTTTGGGGAGGCACAGACCCTTCCTTCCACCCTGCCAACATAACCCAGACATGGGATCTGTGAGGAGAATGGTCTGTACTGGTAACAGAACAGATTCAAAGACATCTTTGTGCTCATGGTTGTCCCCTCTGCTCCTCACATAGGGACCTTGCAGGGACCACGCTGCCCAGTCCTAGGTCAGCACAGTTTATTTATGACTCAGAAAGCCCTGAAACAGAGATCTTTGCTCTGTTTTTCTTGAAACTGTGCAGAAATAACCAAAAGGCTTCAGCTCAGCCCAAACTGGCAACATCAGTCCCACCACAATAGTGAGGACTCCTGAGGTCACTCAGGGCAGATATGGGCACCATCAGTTCCTTCCAATGTCATTCCCAGAGGAAAAGAAGCAGACAAAAAACAGCAGAAACGGAGGTCATGAGGCCCAACAGCTTTTGGGACACACCATCCCCACACCACCATGGTGGTGCTAATAAGGCAAGCCCACCCCTAACTCTCCTCAGTGAGGTGCTGGGTGGATTTTGTGACAAATACCAACTTTGCTGTCCAAAAACACAGCCCAGAGTGAAGTACCTTTCTCTTCTCTGCTCTGTTTTCCATCTGGGTTTTGGAGGTGGAAAGGCTTGAGCTGGATCCAGCTCTAATTCTCCTCTTCCCCCTGTCAAAGGAAAACAGCAAACTCAAGAGAGATAAGCAAACCTTTACACACACTTTGAATTTAGAACATGTTTATTGCACAGAAAATGCCTCTTGCTGTCAGAGGCAAAATGGGTCCATAACAAAAAAAAAAAAAAAAAAAGGGATGGGAATATCCATAGTTAAATATAGCACCCCTGGGAATATGCAAACAGATTTTGGGTGAAGGATTAAGCTGCACACTTCAGGAGCCTAAACTAGTCTCAAACTACAAAGTACATGAGGGAGACATGAAAGAGATAGAAAAACATTTTCTATCTGCCCAATTTTTCCACCTTCTTTTGAAGCACAGAATACGGACGGAAAAAGGCTGTTTGGGCTGGTAGCTGCTCAGAGCTGGTTTAAATTTGTTAACTCTGTCCTCCCACCTCCCACATTGCAAAGGTAGGCTGGTGGCGCCGTTGGAATAATAGATTTGCCCCAAAAATCTGCTGGAAGCATAATTGCAATGTAGAGAAACTGAGTTTAGTTTTTTGGAAGAGTCTCCTCCTGCCAGTGGTACCCCCAGATATCGTAGGTGTAGATGAGGATGGCAAGGGGAAATAAAAAGGGAATGCCTGGGATTCCCAAGAGATCTGTTTGAAAAGGATAACTGCAAAGCAGGACAGCTTGTAACTAATCAGTTTACTTCCCCTCCAGCAGCAGATACCACGGTGTTTACATCTATAACACTTTCCATTGTGTCTGGTTAGAAATCTCTTTGAACGTTTCAAATTTTCAGCCAGCCACATCCTTCTGCTGAAGGGGGACATGGGATAACTCAGATCTACCCAGGACTTGAAAGGGATTTTCCCATGCCTGCCTCTCACATGACTGCTGTGCTTTCCTCCCTGCTTTTGCTGTTGTTGTCAATTTTTATATATTTTTAATGACTTTTCATTGCTGTTGCCAGCTGTGGTTTCTGCTGGCAGCGGCTGCTCAGGGGTGTTAATGCTCATGTGTCAAACCCAGCAATCCCAGCCTCTCCTAGGGGCAAGGAGAAAACTCCTGTTCCTCCTCCCATGGGCTGCATTTATTAAAGTGTGGGAATTGTCTGTGTTCAAGGAGTGTCTTTGCTCAAACTCCTCCATTTTTGGACAAGGTACTGAGAGAATTCTTCTAAACAGGAATTTACCATCCTGCTCATTTTATAGACTTGTAAAGTGAGGCAAGGAAAATATTCCAGCTTTACCAAACATGGAAAATCCAGATTCCAGCCCTGTCCCCTGACCAGCCTGTTTGCACACCGGGGCCTGGAGACAACTTCATGGAAGCCCAAAAGGGATTTTGGTGAGGGAAAGAAGCACCAGCACAGGTATGGTCACAGCCAGTGAGGGTGGAGGGAGCTTGGATGAGTGACAGCAGTATTGGGGAGGAAACCAAGCCATTCTCAGAGTCACAAAGCTCTTGGATGACCAGGAGAGAGGATGGAACCCCCCTCTGAAAGCATTTGTGGTGCTGGCTCTGGCAGCAGGAAGGAATGATGGAGCCCCGAGTCCAAATGTTCCCAGCTCCTCCTTTTCCAGAGCTTTGAACTGATCCTGAACTTTCCTCTTTCCCCTCTCCCTAGCCAGGAAGGGAAAGGGGAAGGAGGAGATATTAATGAAGTTCTTCTCCTGGTGAAGATCCTGGGACCAGAGGCTGAGAATCAAGAGTGAGAGCAAAGGTAAAATGCCCTTTGATATTATTGCCAGGGAAGACAAATCGGGAGCATCCCAAATGGTCACAATAAAGAGAATTTCTCTAACAAGTGCTCTTCCTTATCCTTGTTTAGAAGCTTTCTTCAGAAGGGAAAGTGCTGAACACCTTCTAAAAATAGCAGTGTTGATAAAAATTGCATGTTTCCAGAGTCACAGAATGGTTTGTGATGGAAGGGACCATGAAGATGATCCAGTTCCACCACCTGCCATGGGCAGGGACAGCTCCCACTAGAGCTGGTTGCTCCAAGCTGCCCTGGTTCTTCTGGCTGGGCAGCCTGTAGCAGACCCCACTCTAATGTCACCTGTCTCTGTCCTCCCCAAATCTTGACCCATAAATTCTCCCTTAGCTGCTCTTCCATCCCCAAAGCAAAGCTCCATGCATTCCATCTGCTGCCCAACACAGAGGGAGACAGCCCCTCCTCATCTCCTTGTTCTCCCTAAAGAGAATTCCTGTTCCTGTTCCTCCTGTATCCTTGCATTCCGTCCCTGCAGTCACAGGAGTCATCCCAATCCAGTCAAAGGAGCCATCCCACCACATCTCCTTGATGCCAACAACATTGCAGCTCTGCAGAGCACACCCCCTGTCCTGGTTTAGGGCAAATTTGGGAGAGACTCTCCAAAGGGAGCCCCTCCAGACAACAAACCCACATGGCCCCTCCCTCCCAACTGGTTTAGGAAGAATTCCTCCGAGAGAAGTGGAAAGAGCCTGTTTATTTAACAGGCACAGCACCCTCAACACACAAAATAAACAATACCGGTGACCCCACTCTTTCACTGCTCTGAAAAAAGTGACAAATTCAGAAAGTCTCTCTTGGGGATGGTCATTCTGTTTTCAATCGCTCCAGCGCTGGGGCAGCTGCTGTAGACTTTCAATGTTCCCAGGTCCCAGTCCGGAGCAGGTTCAAGTAGGTCCAAAAAGAAAAGGAGAAACAGTCCAGGAAGGAATTTGGACTATTTAGCTAAAACTAGCCAATGAGCAGAAGCAAGAGCAAGCAGAAGTAAAAGCAAGAGCCAGAGCAAAAAGCAAAAGCAAAAAAAAAACCAAAACAGCCTCAGGTATTGCCCCGTGTCTGTGTCCCACCGGCCTTGGGGAGAGGTTGATAGCAAAAATCAAAACAAAACATTTGCTCTTCAGAGGCAGCCTTAAAGCACAGAACAAGATATCCAGCAAAAATAGCACACACAAAAGGGGATACAAGCACCATAACGTCACCCCTAATCCTCTGGTTTACTCCACGTGCTCAGGTGTTAGAATAGAGGAGTTTGAGCCAGATCAGTGATGGAGCCATTTTCCTGTGTGGAGCACCTGGAATTCCTCTGTGCCGCTCTCCAGGTGCTTTCCTGCTGACCTGCAATCCCTCTCCAAGCTCTTGGCATCTATTGCTGACCCTGGCACCAAACTGGCAGGGGAGGGATGGATTGAGATTCCCCTTCCCCTGGGAACTCTATTTTCCCATACCAGCTGCTGGAAGCTGCGAGCCACTCGTTTAAACCCCGGTTAGTACAAAAGGTTTCTTTGATGGTGGAAAAGCAGATTCCTTTGCGGGGCTCTCAATGTGCTTCCCAAGCAGAGCCATAGATGGCAGTACGTGGTATTTACAGAGTTATTTCCACAAGTAAATCTTCTTATTTTAGCAGAAAGCGAGAGAATTTCATTTCCTTGTAGTTACAACGCGCTCAGAATGAGAACTCCTAAATCAATGGAGAAAGCAAGAAAAGCCTCCTTGCCTGAGCACCGGCAGACAGAGCTTGAAATGCAAAATCCCTCTGTGCTCTACAGGATTCTCTATCCCCTTTCACAGGGATGATACCTGAGGAGTTGAACAAGAAAACAATTTTCCATACTGGAAAAAAGTTGAAGATCTCTCAAGTGACTGTCACAAAAGCCTGAAACAAGCTCAAAATTCTGGGTTCACTTTTACAAACCAGCAGTTGAGCGTGTGAATGTGAATTTCATTCAGGCCAGACAAAAGGTGTTTCTTTGATTTCAACTTACATTTCCATTTTGTTATTGCTTTAATATCACTAAGTTAGCTTCAAAAATCCAAAATAATTTTAAAGTAACAGTCCTTGGGATTTTTTTCCCCTCCTTTTCTCCTTGTTATAGTAAAACACTTCCTTTCCACACACTGAAGTCTAATTCCAATGAACTGACACTTCTAGCCCAAAGTATCACCTTGAAGTAATATGCAACTTGTTGCACTTCCTTGTTTGATTTCCATTAAATTAAATTAATTTCCCCACGTCCAGCCTGTTTGGCCCTTGAGGGTAACTGGTGACTGATCTCTCCCTGCCCTTTTCTCAACCCAGGAGCCTTTCATTATTTTTTTTTCCCCTGTCTAGCTGAGGGGCCTGAGAGAGCAGCTTAGGAGGGCACGTGACATCCGGCCAGGGTCAACCCACCACAGTCACCTTCTTGTCCCCATGTTCCCAACCCCCAGGGACTTAATCTCAGTTGGTTTCTTTACATGAAAATATCCAAGTCAGTTTTTCACAGATGTCAGAAGAAATGAAAAAGAACGAAAAAAGAGATGTCCAAAAGTTCGCACATTGGTGGTTTCTAACCTCATTTTTCATTTTTAGACATTTTGAATTATCTCTCAAATCTAATTCTCGTGAGGCCAAGTGCTTCCAGGCCCTCCCAGAAACCGATGGAGCTGGAGAGTGCTCAGCACCTTTAAGGGTCTGTTCCCTTGATGCTCCCATGAATGGAAATCTGTGGTTTTCCAACATCTGCATTTGACCTGAGCATCCTGAAATCCAAGGCTGATCCTGTAGCTGTGTAAATCATTTGACATGAGCATATGTAAAACAACTTTGATCCCATAATTTATAGCCTATTGGAAATTGGAAGTCCCTCATTGGAAGGTGGGATTAATACCAAATAAGGGAAGAAAAAACAATTAAGATTAAATAAACCATTCACCCAGCCTTGTAACCTTTGTGTTTGTTTTATTTTCCCTCAGATGTAATTATAATCTATGCTGGGACACGTCTGTTTATGATAATGGAGGAGTCATTTGTCAGATAACTTATCTCTGCCTCCTGCCATAAATCACGGAGAGCAGCTGGGATGAGCCTGGCTCTGGAGCCAGGTGCTCCCAGCACAGGACTCATCCTTCACGGCTGCACGTGTTCAGAAAGGCTCTGCAAAGGCTTTCAGCAAATCTCAGAAGTTCTGCAGGTGCAGGGGTGGTTTTAAAAGCCATGACCTGGCTGCATCTAAAGCAGAACAACCAGGAGGGGAGGGAGGGGATTCTCCCCTTCTGCTCTACTCTGGGGAGATCTCACCTGGAGTGCTGCATCCAGCTCTGGGCTTCCCAGCACAGGAAGGAGATCAACTTGTTGGGAAAAGTCCAGAGGGGGCCCCAGAACCGATCACAGGGCTGGGGTTCCTCTGCTCTGGACACAGACTGCATCCATTGGGGCTGCTCAGCCTGAAGAAGCCTCCAGGGAGATCTCAGAGTCCCTTCCACTTCCCAAACGTACTCCAAGAGAGCTGGAGAGGGACTTTGGACAAGGGCAAGGAGTGACGGGACAAGAGGAGATGGTCCTAAATGGAAAAAAGGTAGATTTTATTTAGAACAGGTATTAAGAACAAATTCTTTACGATAAGTTTCATGAAACACCAAAACAGGTTTCCCAGAGAGGTTGTGGACTCTCAACCCAGGAGATGTTCAAGGCCAGGTTGGCTGAGTCCATAAGCAACCTGGTCTAGAGGAAGGTGTCCCTGCCCAAGGCTGGGGCTTGGAACTGGATCATCTCTAAAGTCCCTTCCAATCCAAACCATTCTATGATTTTACGCTCCACGAGTCCTTCTCTACTTACTCTGCATTATTAACTCTAAGGTTCTAAGATTAATCTCTTTGAACAGATTTCAGCAAACCGTTTGTTGGTGGTGCTCTTCCAAGGAACAGTTCTGTCTCTGCTCACAGCTGTTTCCCTTAATCTGAAAATAAGCCACTTCAGACAGAAAGAACATGTTTTTCTCCCTCTGAGTGTTGAACACAACATTGTGACTTGTGCATAAAGCCTGTTTCAATTATGGGTAACTTTCTTCTGTCCTGTTAAACCTCTGTAAAATCCATATGTACTCAGGAATGGAACAAGAGAACAAAATTAAATGTTTAAATGAGCTTAAGAGACACAGTCATGTCATGTTAACCTCAAAATACACAACCAGTGTGAGTCTCGTATGGGTTTTCTCTTCCGTTTGCTTTTTTTAAAGTTCTTATTTTGAATGACATTGAAGTTTTATAGCCTATTTCAGTGCTAGAAATTGGTGGGGCTTGGATAAAACCTCACTCATTATTTTCATTATGTACTTTAATGGAAAGTAAGACCATTTACACTCAAAAGTATTTCCCATCATAGCCAGGGAGAGAGAATATGAACTCTGGAAAACATCTCCCTCTCTGGTCTGAGAGGTTTTGGGTTTAGGCACAGCTTTTGGAAGGTGCTGGGAAATCTGGAAGGCAATCCAAGAAGCACGTTGGAACCAATAAAGTACATTTTATGGGGGGAAAAGCTGTTTATCTGCTTTGGAAAACATGGACCTGGGGAGATTGAGGCAGAGAGAACAATAATGGTCCCGAAATGTGTCAATGGAGCAGATGAGCCCCCAGGGCCAATTCCAGATCCCTAATTCTGCCTCACTTCGATCAGTCTTGGCAACACAGCCTAAAAGCCTCTGTGCTGATTGGATGTGTCCTTTCCCTCTTCATAAATGATATTTTCTTTCTGCATTTCGCTTGAAGAAGGCAGCTCTATCCAGAGGCTCATTTAGAACATATTGAATCATGTTTGTTTGCTTGTTGGGGTTTTGTGATTTTTTTCTTTCTAATAATAGTGTTTTTACATCAAACCCCAAATTTGGAATCAGATATCACTAATATCAATTCTTGTTTTTCCATTCTTGTCCTCACAAGACTCTCAGAACTACGGAGTGCCAGATCCACTGGGGTAAATCTGGGATCAGCAGGGAAGGCTAAATCCCAAGCTGAGGTGCTGGAGACAGGAGAAAGCAGAGGAGACTTCATTTTAAATTTGTTCATTTGAAGCAGAGGGTGAGAAATATGTCCCACACAAATCTTTCACACAAGAACAGCCTTGTTCTTCTGCTCTACTGGTGTATAGGGACATGGGAACAATTATGTCTGGATATTTTGTCCCAAGAACCACCCTGGATTTCCTTCAACTCCTGCAGACTTGACAATCTCATGGTCCTTTTCCAACCTTGATAATTCCAAGATTCTATGACTTTATCCCCACCTTCAGTGTAACCCTGCTGGAAAAAAACCCAGGAGCTTGTAAAGGCTTAGTGAAATGGGAATAAAGATCTCCAGGGATGTTCAAACCCACAAAATCAGCAAATCCACAGGAGTGTAGGAATGGCTTGAAATAATTGGAAGAGACTCAGAACATGCTTCTCAATACAGCTGCATATTCCTTCCCTGAATCCATTTTCTTTTTGCTCGGTAAGCTGGTTTGCTTCAAGCTGCACAGAAAACTTGGAAGACGCCATGTATTTCCTCATGTCACTAGAATATTGAGTCAAATAGCACAATCATAATATTTTTACATGTGTGATGGTGTTGAAGCCAGTTAATGGTGTCAAACACTGCACACTGTAAAGGTTTGGGGGCAGAGATCCTTTTCTGCTTTTCCTTTCTTGAGGTTCTGAGGAGGCAGGGCATAGACAGGACAGAAATTTATAGATTATATTGTTATTTTAACAATGTATAACTCAGGTCTTGGGTTTCTCAGATAACTGTGTCTTCACAGATAGATTTCACAGATATAAACCTGATAGTGATGCACAACTGGAAGAAAAATACAATCCAATACTTTTCCCTTGGCCAAATATGCTCATATTGACATATAAACTCTACATCTAAGCTCTAAGGTGGTTGGTAGGAGCTGGGGATGCACCTTCCCCATTTTCCAGAGTGGATGTCTCTCCACTGACAGGGATTTAGACAAATCTATGAAGGAAAAGTTCACCAGAGAGTATTTAAAATGGTGTTTGGATGTGAATTCCAGCACAGAAAGGAGAAATAGTTCTGGGATTTGCTTGCATGGGACTGACATTTAAAAGGAAAAGCTGATCACTAAGCCAGATGACAACCCAAATCAGCCTGAGCTCATCAAATATTCTAAGCACAATGTTAGGCCACAAAAATAGTTTGGGTTTGGGTTAGGCTTTTTAGCAATTTCCAAGGGAATTTGGAACAATAGATTTTATAGTGTTTTTCAGTGTCTATCTTCATCAGAATAGCACATACCTATGAAGAGCAATCTTTCTTACTCATTGAGTCAGATACTTTTGGGCTAAATATAACTGTGAAACACATGGAGAGTATTTGGTACCTGGTGGAAATGTCTCCAGTTCAGAAAAAACCAACAGGGAAAATGCCAAAGTAGATGGTGACAAGCTGGTTTAGAGAGATCCTGGCTGGGCCACAGCTGGGTCCTTGTCCCAGGCTGAGAGAGCCATCAACGCTCAGCATAGAGATAAATGGTTGGAAGAATCCCTGCCAAAACACGTCCCTGTACCAAAAACATTGTGGACAAGGTGAAAAGTGCAGAATTATCTGATGCAAAAAAGACTAGGACTTGTGCTAGTTTGTCTATTTGGTCTAATATCTCTGCTTGTTCAAAGACAAAAATAGAAAGAAAAAAAACAAAAGAAAAAGACACATAGACTAAGCCAGTTCCATCCCCTGCCCACAGGGAAGGAGGAAAAAGAGATTATTCCATCCCTTAGCTCCCTGGTTATCCTCACCTGGGGGAGATGCTGGGATGGAGCCTGTTTTTCACTCCAGATGCTGTCAGGCTTGGCAGCACAGACAAATGAAGCTGCAGAAGGTGCTGCCATCCCCCTGTGGGCACCATTCCAGAGGGAGCACGTTCAGCCTAACAAAGCACCCTGCTCCAAATGCAGCCCCAACTCCAGCCCTAAACCAGTTTGATTTGCAGCAGAGATTTCAACCAGGTCAATAGTGAATGTTCCTCTTCCCAAAAGCCAGAGTGGAAAGGTATTTTCTAAATGTGCATTTGCTGCCCAAAAAGGCAATCCAAAGCAGGGTGGGGACAGGGGGAAGGGGGATTCTGCTCCTCTGCTCCTCTCAGGTGAGACCCCACCTGCAGAGCTGCATCCAGCCCTGGATCCCAGCACAGGAAGGATGTGGAGCTGNACAGGAAGGACCTGGAGCTGCTGGAGAGAGTCCAGAGGAGGCACCAAGGGGATCACAGGGATGGAGAAGCTCTGCTGTGAGGAAAGGCTGAGAGAATTGAGATTGTTCAGCCTGGAGGAGATTCTGGGATAGCCTAATTGTGGCCTTCCAGTACCTGAAGGGTGCCAATAAGAAAGATGGAGAGAGATCGTTTAAGAGAGTCTGGAGTGACAGGAAAAGGGAGAACAGCTTCAGCCTGAGAGTAGGTTTAGATGGAACATTAGGAAAAAGCTCTTCCCTTTCAGGATGGTGAGGCCCTGGCACAGGTTACCCAGAGAAGCTGTGGCTGCCCCATCCCTGGAAGTGTTCCAGGCCAAGTTGGATGGAAATTGGAGCAACCTGGGACAGTGGAAAGTGTCCCTGCCTATGGCAGGGGAATGGAACTGGGTGATCTTTAAGGTGTCTTCCAGCCCAGGCCATCCTATAATTCTATTCTGTGATTCTAAAAGTCATGTCCTCACACCCATGATAAATGTCTGCCTCACATTGTGCTCATTCCACGAGACCAAGTTGTTCAGAATCCATCCAGCCTGGCCTTGAACACTTCCAGGGATGGGGCAGCCACAGCTTCTCTGAAAAATCTACTTTTTTTCTTATTATTCTTGTTCTTGTTCTTGTTCTTGTTCTTGTTCTTGTTCTTGTTCTTGTTCTTGTTCTTGTTCTTGTTCTTGTTCTTGTTCTTGTTCTTGTTCTTGTTCTTGTTCTTGTTCTTGTTCTTGTTCTTGTTCTTGTTCTTGTTCTTGTTCTTGTTCTTGTTCTTGTTCTTGTTCTTGTTCTTGTTCTTGTTCTTGTTCTTGTTCTTGTTCTTGTTCTTGTTCTTGTTCTTGTTCTTGTTCTTGTTCTTGTTCTTGTTCTTGTTCTTGTTCTTGTTCTTGTTCTTGTTCTTGTTCTTGTTCTTGTTCTTGTTCTTGTTCTTGTTCTTGTTCTTGTTCTTGTTCTTGTTCTTGTTCTTGTTCTTGTTCTTGTTCTTGTTCTTGTTCTTGTTCTTGTTCTTGTTCTTGTTCTTGTTCTTGTTCTTGTTCTTGTTCTTGTTCTTGTTCTTGTTCTTGTTCTTGTTCTTGTTCTTGTTCTTGTTCTTGTTCTTGTTCTTGTTCTTGTTCTTGTTCTTGTTCTTGTTCTTGTTCTTGTTCTTGTTCTTGTTCTTGTTCTTGTTCTTGTTCTTGTTCTTGTTCTTGTTCTTGTTCTTGTTCTTGTTCTTGTTCTTGTTCTTGTTCTCCTTCCCCTCCCCTTCCTCCTCCTCCTTCTTCTTCTTTTTCTTCTTCTTCTTTCTTCTTTCTTCCTTCTTCTTTCTTCTTCTTTCCTCTTTCTTCCTTCTTCTTTCTTCTTCTTTCCTCTTTCTTCCTTCTTCTTTCTTCTTCTTTCCTCTTTCTTCCTTCTTCTTTCTTCTTCTTTCCTCTTTCTTCCTTCTTCTTTCTTCTTCTTTCCTCTTTCTTCCTTCTTCTTTCTTCTTCTTTCCTCTTTCTTCCTTCTTCTTTCTTCTTCTTTCCTCTTTCTTCCTTCTTCTTTCTTCTTTCCTATTAATGTAATTATTACTGCTATTATTACTACTCTAGAGTTATTTCTGTCTGTTACTTTAGATTATTTCTATTTCTAGTCTATTGCTTATTCTCATTTATATTAAAATGTTATCTGGAGATCTAGAGCAATTTCTGGACCCCTCAATGCCCTGATCATGACACATTATTTCCTGAACTGAAGTATAACAAGTTTTCCTGCTATTTCTGGGAATAACAGTTTTTTCCATTTTTGCTGCCAATTCCTCAAGGTAAGCAAATAAATGAATAAGTTGGAGGCAGATCTTAAATGGAACCAAGAAAAATAAAAGAAAATCAGCTGATTGAAAATGGAAAACAGATAAACAAGCCTGGAACATTCAAGTTTAAATGAAGGTTGTCTTCTACCCACAGTGAATTTCCTCATGTTGTTTTCAAGCTTTATAATGTTTCCTCAGCACAGCATAAAAAATATCTAAATGAAATATCTTTACAACTTAAAAGAAATAAAAATAAAAAGGAAGTATCTTTTTGTTTTAGAAGAAGAATATGAAATATTTTGATTTTGTTTTTGTTTATTTTTCTGAAGATTAAAAAATTATCGATCCCTCTGTCAAAAATTTNTGAAATATTTTGATTTTGTTTTTGCTTATTTTTCAATCCGTCTGTCAAAAATTCATGTGGAGTTTTTATCAGTTTGGAATCTACTTTTTCCACCAAAATTCTTTCAGCTGGAAATTTTTGGACTGCCTTAGAG
This sequence comes from Thryothorus ludovicianus, assembly GCA_013397245.1. Lineage (NCBI taxonomy): Eukaryota > Metazoa > Chordata > Aves > Passeriformes > Certhiidae > Thryothorus > Thryothorus ludovicianus. The sequence continues at coordinate 158,778 of VZTB01005905.1, read as the reverse complement.
CAAGTCATAAAATAAGCAAATCTGTGTCTGGGGAGCTGGAAGTACAAACCTGTACTTCAGAATTGCAGTCCCTTTATCCTAGTAATGATTCCAAGTTTTAAATCACTGGCATGGAATAAAGGAATCACTTGCTCTGAAATTGTCTAAAATCAGAGAAAAATAACTTGTAGTGAACTGCAAAGTTCATCCATTCATAAATTCAGGGCTTTTAAAAAAATATTGAATATTTCTGCAATTGTCAGACACACTGCAGCTTTAGGGGTGTGCCTTACTCCAGCGTGTATCCATGAATCCCACAGTGTTCTTCAATAATTTATATTAATAATTAAGTATTCAAGAACCTCCTAATAGACGAATCATTGTCTGAAGTAGGAAATTAATCTTGTCAGGACTCTACTGATAAACTTCCTGTGAAATGATATTGATAATCCCTTCTTCCAAACATCTGTTCTGTGAGGGGCACTGGAGGATCGGGAACTTTCAAGTCAATCCACCAAGAGGTAACACATGACAGGGAAAGGAAGCTTTGATTTTTTCTTATGGATAAAGAAGTGCAGTTGCAAAGTTTTGAAGGAGTTGTCAACCTTGGAGTTCTTTACTGAACTCTGAGTATTTGAAAATCTCCTGAAAGTTGCTCAGCAGGAGCCCTCGCAGATCAATGGGAAGAATCATGGGATGGTTTGGATTGGAAGGGACATTAAGAATTGTTGTGTTTCAACTCCCTGCAATGGGCAGGGACAACTTCCACTGCCCCAGGCTGCTCCAAGCCCCATCCAACCTGGCCTTGGACACTTCCAGGCATGAGACACCCACAGCTTTTTTGGGCAACCTGTACTAGAGCCTCACCACCCTCTAAGTAAAGAATTTCTTCCTAATACGTGATCCAAAACTCTTTCCTAGTTTGAAACCATTCCCCATTGTCCTGTCACTATCTGCCTGTGTAAAATATCACTCTCCCTCTTTTTTATAAGCTCACATTAAGTACTGAAAGGTCACAAAGTGTTGTCCCCAGATGCTTCTGTTCTCCAAGCTGAGAGGAGATGAAGGAGCTGACCTCTCCTGAAGCGTGACTGTTCCACCCACCCTGACTGTCTGGCTTGAATCAACACCAAGAAGAGCTGACCTCTGTGCTGATCCCAAACCATTTGGGACCCAGCACCATTCCAGGTAGGTGACATGGATCCTGCCCCCACCTCATACAGTGTCTCTTGTTTCTCCACAGTTCTGCTTTGGGTACATTTCTTCCTGAATGCGCCAAGATGTCTGAAAACACAACTCTCACAACGAGTCTGTTCCTGTCTCTGTGTAACTTTGCTGATTAAAACAAAGGTTACAAGTGCAAAATCCTCCCATTTTCTACTGAGTAAAGCACGGAGAGGCTTCCATATTTTCCTAAGGGCTGCCCTGACTGCCTAAGAATTTTGCAAAGTGAGCCAGCAGAGTTGCTCAAAGGGATAACTGGGGACATTGTCCATAGCACAGGAAGGCCAGGAGCACCTGCTCACACCTGAAAGGTTGACCCGTGAGAAGAAATCTTTGGGGAGGGAAGCAAAAAAAGCAGGCTGAGTATGAAACTGTGGAGAGAGAAGAGCTGTAAGGTGGATCAGTTGAGGGTTTCACCAGTGGGCATTAGGATCAGGGGTCAGTCTGTGAAAGAACATGAAGGATGTGAGACTATTTGCTATCCTGAAGGGCCTTCATCCTCAAAAAACTGGCAGAGCCTTTCAAGGAGGCAAGAAAAGAAGAACAATTCACATTAATGTCATACAAAATAATTCCTGGGATACACCTGGTTGAGGTTGTGTTCTTCTGAGGGGCGTTACTTTCCCTCCTCCTTTTCTCTTTGCTGTGTGATCCTATTAAATAGCCCCCAAATGTGGATTCCCACTTTGATTTTCCTGCTGAACCTTTCCAGATTCAGCTGAGCTTGGGAAAGCTTGTTAGAGGGACATGGCCAAATAAAAGGCGACCACGACTCAAGGCAACATCTCAGGACACTTTGTGTTTTGACTGTAGAAACCAGCTTTCCATCATGTATCAAGTCCTCTATGTTTCAGGTGCTGTCAAAATATTTAATTTCAAAATCTGAGCACAGATCAAAAAAATCATCCAGTCTTCTGTCGAGATGCAGTAGGGAACCAGCTCAGATTGTGAGAGCAGCAAATTACAGCCCCCATCTCCTTACTGATGCTTTTCTCACAAAACACTTTAAAATCTTTCATGGTCTCGGGCATCTTCAGGAGTCCAAGTAACAAAGGACAAAAAAAAAAAAAAGGCATTAACTGCAGATCATGGTAACAATTATTACTGCCCCAAATTCTTACTGCCGAGAGTTCAAATTTCTCCAAACTATGAATAAGCCAAAAAATTTCCCTGGTGTTAGCAAGTGACAGGCTCAGGGAAGAGGACCAACCTCTCCCAAGCACTAATTGAAACTCAACAAGTTTCTGCTGCTATCACAGCAGCTCCCTTATTGATTTTTCAACGGGAACACTTGTTTCCCAAGCAAGGCGCCTGTATAGATAATAAGGCTGCTTTAAAAAAAAAAAAGAAAGAAAGAAAAAAAAAAATAGCAATTGTCTCTCCGAGCCCTCATTTTCTTTCCCATTCCAAATCCAATTGCAGATCTCTCTGATAGCTAATAATTTTACAGTCATTTATGTACAGTTTAGGGTCCATTGTTAGCAAATAAGCCGATTAGATTAGCTTGGGTCTTGCATTCATGTAAAACAAATACATATCAAAGCAATTAAATGTGCAGTTTAATCTCTCCCCAGCTAGGAAGAAGACAGTTGCCTGAAGGTCCCAACATTTTTCCTGCCCCCATTCCCAGCTCCTGACGTTGATGAAGGGGGAGCTGCTTGCTCTGACGATTTGGAAGCGCTTATTTAGCACGGCAAGGCACACAAATTACTGACTTCAGTATTTCCCAGGTGGGGAGGCTGAAGCCCTGAGGGAGATGAAGTTTCTGCAGGATGGTGAAGGTGTCAGCAAGACTGGGAGTATTTTTATTTTTCCCTCGTTGCCCACATGTGCTTCTGCCCCACAAGGTTTGGTTTTCCCTCGCAGCCCTCTCCCACACAGATGATTTAGTGCTGCTCAGCACTGCTGAGGCCTGGCGTGTTTGTACACTGACAGGCAGAGGATGGGAGGCCACAAAAGAGCTGAATTTTTAATCAGCAGTTACTACTCTGAGAAATGAGGGGGTGATCTCATCCGCCCTCTGGAAGAGACCCTGGAGGGAGATGAGTCCTGCAGAGGGTGCCTATTGCATCCTGCTGACACAGGGGATCCAGATAAATTCAGGTTCTTCCATCCAGGGCTACTCAAAGTCCAGGGAGACCACCAATCTCTACCTGAGCAAAACCAGGGGCCCTCTCCTTGTCCTCCTGTGTGGTCAAAAGACAGCCCTGCCTTACTTGGGACTGGTTATTTGTGAAATTTCCACCATTATTTAAGAATAGTCCTTGTAGCCACCCTTGGTTTAATGCTCCCCCTGCTGCACCCTGGGAATTTGTTTCCTTTCTCACTACATGACCAAAGGAATAGATCCAGCATTTTAACATCCCTTTATGATGGAAAAATTGACTGATTTGGGTTGGAAGTGACCTTAAAAATCATCCAGTTCCACTCCCTGCCATGGGCAGGGAAACCTTCCCCTGTCCCAGTCTCCATTTAACCTGTCCTGGAACATTTCCAGGGATTGGTGCATCCACAGCTCCTCTGGGAAAGCTGGCCTCAGGAGGAGGAAATTACCCTGACTGTCTGCTGCTGTCTTATCTCCTAATTGGAAGTGCACCTGATCTGAGGGCTTTTTTACTCAAATGTTTTTCTCATTTTTTTATAGTTCTGGTATCAGCAATCCTCAGCTTACTTTGGTCTATCACCCATACCTGGACTGATTCCCAAAGCTTCCCTGGAGCTAAAAATCTTGAAGAGATGTTTTGGAAAATAGCAACCAAAAGGATTTCCCAAACCACTGCAAAAGTCCAGCTCCAGGTATCTCTTCATGTTAATCACTAGAAACTCTTTCTTGGCTGTCTACAACTCGTTTAGATATTTCTGCAGTCTAGGGAAAGGAATATTAAGAAAACAGATGGAGAGTTTCAGTCTTCCTAGAGGGAAGCAGTCCTGCAGGGTGTGGGAGAAGCCTTGGTTTATATCAGAGCAAAATCAACAAATCCAGCAAAGAGCAACTCATGCTGAGAAAAACTCACAGGGGACTGGAGAAGGAACAGCCTCGAGTTGCACCAGGAGAGGTTTAGATTGGATATTAGGGAAAATTTCTACGCCCAAAGGGTTGTCAGGCTGGTCAAAGAAGTGATGGAGTCACCACCCCTGGAGGGATTTAAAAGATGTGTGGATGTGGCACTTGGGGATGTGGGTTAGTGGTGGCCTTGGTGGTGCTGGTGGAAGGGTTGGACTCGAAGATCCCAAAGGTCTTTACAACCCAAATGATCCCATTATTCTCCACCATCACTTGGGTTATGTGGTAGCTCCAGCTGGCTGCTCTTCTGCACAGGCCAGGGAGATGACATCCCCTCCTTTATTGAGGAGAGCTGGTTTTTGGGGAGCATCAGTGGTCAGAGTGTGAGCCAAATGTATTGCAGAGATCAAAATTCAGGTGATGGTGTCATTTTAGTGTAGGATTCACCTCACCTGTTGTTCTTCCCTGAGTATCTCATCCCAGTGAGCACACTGGAAGGCTGAAAATTCCAGAGGATGATTCATTTGACTTTCTTGTCAAATAATGCTCAGGTGGTGCAATGATGGAACAACAGGCCTGTACTCTGTCACAGAGCAGAAAGTGGTGCTGAGAAGAAAGATCTCAAATACCTGGAATATTTAACTGATGCCATTTAAAAAACAAGCTCAAACAAATAGAACCTTCAGAGAAATAACAAAATTATATGTTTTTTTTTCCCTTAGTATACAAATGAAGGACTTTGGGACACACTTCACTGGTGCTCTTCTGTTCAGTCCAACAAAGTGTTTTTCTTTCAATCCCTGTTTCTGTCCACTTGCAGTAGAAAATTCTGCAGCCAGATCCTCTCAGACAAATCTCTGTTCTTCAGCTCTATTTCCTCCCAGCTGAAGCTGTTTTTTACTGATGGCATCTGCCCAGCTTTGCTCAGGATGTTAAACCCAGAGGAGCCAAATCAAACCACCTTTCCCAGCAAAATCCAGGCAACAAGCAGCTTTTTGCAAGCCTTGCAGATCAAGTCCAAGTGACTGATTTTGGAACAGCATTATGTCAAGCACTGTCCTATTTGTACAAGGCTTTTAAGGAGCTGTCAGCTTTCTTCTTTCTCTTTTACACTGTCTTTCCAACACTGTCACTTCAGCTGAGCCTGGCAGCATGGAAATGCCAGGTAGCAGCAGTGGCAATTGCAAACTGCAAGAGCAATGCTGGTGGTGCTCTCGTCGCTGCACCAGGAGTGAGGAGCTGGCTGTGACACCCACAGAAAATGTCAGCTTGGGCAGAATGCTTAAAGAAATTTGAAAATTGTGCCATGAGGACAGTCTGAGAGAGCTGGGGTTATTCAGCCTGGAGAAGAGAAGACTCTGGACAGATCTTAGGGACACTTCTAGTGCCAAAAGGGTTTCCTTGAGAACTGGAGAGGGATTTTGGACAAGACCATGGAGTGACAGGACACAGGGAAAGGTTTCCCACTGCCAGAGGGCAAGGACAGATGAGATATTGGGAATAAATTCTGTACTTAGAGGGTGGAGAATCACTAGCATGGTTTCCCAGAGAAGCTGTGGCTGCCCTATCTTCAGAAATGTCCAAGGCCAGGTTGGACAGAGCTTGGAGCAACCTGGAACAGTGGAAGGTGTCCCTGTCCATGGCAGGGGGTTTGGAGGGAAGGGATGTTCAAGGTCTCTTCCAAGCCAGACCATTCTGTGATTCTGTAATGCCCTGAATCTGTGCCCAGCATTGAGGAGCCACACCTGGAATCTGCATCCCATTCCAGTCCTCCCAGTACTAGAGAGACAAGAACACTGGGGAGAGTCCATCAAAGGCCATGAGGATGATGAAGGGACTAGAGCATCTCTCCCATGAGGAAAGGCTGAAATCTGAGATTGTTCAGCCCAAAGAAGAGCAGACTTGGGAGGATTTTATTAAAGTCTATAAATACTTGAAGGGAGAGTGAGAAGAGGCTCAGTGGAATCTGAAAAAGGAGGCATAAATTGAAGCACAGGAATTTACTTCTAAACAGCATGTTTTAAGGGTGAATGAGAACTGAGAGTTTGTGAAGTTTCCATTTTTGGAGATATTAAAAAGACATCTGACATCAACCTGGACAATTGGCTGCAGGTGACTGTGCTCCAGCAGGTGGGTTGGGCCAGATGACCTCCACAGGTCATTTCCAACTTCAACCATTCTCTAATTCTGTAATTCTGTGATTCTTGTTCCCTAAAGTGAGTGAGTTCAGTGTCCCCTGTGCTACACATGGCAAGGCAACACAACTCAGCATAACTCAGCCCAGTCTCAAAGTAAGAACTCAGAAATGCAGTGCATTTATTGCCGAGAAGGCTGAATCCTCCCTCCCCATCCCACTTTCCTTCTTTTCTCTGGCTTTACCCTTTCTTTCCTCCCTCACCCTGTGAACTCTGTGAATTTTTACAGGTGTAAATCAGAGGCAGGGCCACAGTTCAGTCTCTTTCCCCAGAGCCATCTCGGTGTGCTCAGCACTGGGAATGTTACTCCTGGCTTTTTCTTACGCGGTGAATCCTGGAACAAGTCGAAATACAGGTCAGCTAAGAACACTGTGAAACCTGGCAAGCACTTTATTAACTGTTCCTCTCTGGCTTCAGGATGACTTGGGGGATTCAGTAAGTGGGTTAAGGAGTTTTCCCATCAAGGTCAGTGGTGGGAATCTGGTGCAAAGTGGTAATAACCACGAGGAGTTTTCAGGCCAACAGGAAGTCAATGAGTTTGGGTTTCAGCTCTTGCTGTGGGAATAGGAACAGTTAAAAAAAGCCTCTAATAATAAGAATGGAGGAGTTTGGGTTTTTTTTTTTGTTTCATTTTTTTGTCCCAGACAGGAAAATGTATGAATGATTGCAAACAGCAATGTTTTCTCCAAAGCAGTTTATGGAAAATAAAGGAGAGGACAATTCCATCATGGTGGCATGGCTTTGATACCATGCCTAGGGCCATGGGGCAGTGGTCCCTGGATGCTGTCCTTCATCTTTGTAAAGTCTCTGTGGTTAAAAGTGTCTATGGAGTCCAAAGTATGCGTCCTACCATAATCTGTTTGAATTTTTATACTGGAAAAACCTAGCTGGATCCTTTTCCTATTGAGGAATTTTTTTTAAAAATAGTAATATTCCCAGACTAGACATGGAGGATTTAGAGCTGCCAATGTTAAGGGATAATTTTCCAGGGAGGAGGATACATCTTTCATGATCCAGTTGGTCTGGTTGTCTAAAACTGAGGCCATCTAAATCCTAAACAAGGTGGAGACTTCTATTAGGTGGCTGATCACCATATTTGCACATTTATCATGGGATGGGTTTGATCACACGCTGAGCTAAAGATATGGAGTTGTTTACAAGTATTTCCACTATTTGACTTCTCTGGGATCCACCCTTCCAATTTAAATCATCCATATTTAGTATTTCCATCCACTGCTCACTGTAGCAATGGAGAATAAGTCAGCACATTCAGTGAGAGCAGGGATGTGATTCATCAAACCTCAGAGAAGCATCTTCTTCAGGATAAACCAAATCTTGTCCTGAACATCTTCATTGCCACTGACTCACTCTCCTGTGAGAAGAAAGAGAGCCTGGGTTGAATTGTTCAGTAGGCACTTCCTCACTGGAAATGCACAAATATTAGGATAAATCCCATTCCTGAAGATAAATCAGGTGAATACCATCCTGAATGTCTGAGAACAAGTCAATCTTGCCTGGCCACGCTGTTACCAATTGGCAACCAGATGAAATCCTTGTTCTGTTTTAGCTGCAAGGCATTCCTGTTACAAAGGCAATAATTCCCTTGACAATGAGAACTGCATCTCACAGCTCTGGAAGAAATTTTGGGAAAGCTCTAGAATGGTCTATCTGTCTGTCTTGGTTTGGCTTGATTGGACAATTGTGTAATATTGACACATGATTGTCAGTTAAAAATTTAAAAAATGTAGAAAGAGAAGAAAAATATTCTAAAGCTTTCATTCTGATTCTTGTTTTTTTGTTTTTTTCTTTTCTCTTCTCCTTTTAGTGTTAGTTAATAAAGTTCTATTACTTTTTAGTTTAAGCCTGCTTTGCTCTTCATTGTGAAATTTCAAACTGGCAAACCAAAACCACAGCACTGCCACAGATCTCTTGGACTTTTGAAAGCCAAGTTATAAGCATAAAAATTAAACTGAAGCATGAACCTGGACATATCTTGGTTCCAGCCTGGCTTATGAAGAGGATCCACAGCTCTGACTTCACCTACAAGGTCCTTAAAATATTTGGTGTCATTCCTACGTGTCCACCATCACAACAGGGAGATGAAGATGAGCTGAAGACTCATCTGACTGGAAGAGGGAAGAGGGCTGGTGTCAGAGATTCCCTTCTGTGCACAGCACTTGGGTGGCCTGGATTATCCTGCATCTGTGGACCTGTCAGGGCTGCCACCAAGCTCCTCAGCTTGGCAGGGGCTGGCACGCCAGCAGTGCATGGCCTTCTCATCTGAGCTTCTTGTTTGCTTGTTCCTGTGATTTACTCCGGGGTCACATATGGCTTGGCTGGATGCTGGGGTTTATTTCTGTCAGCACATCCAGATACATCAATATTAATTGTTCTTTCACGGCTTTGGCTACTCCTCCTTTAGCAGAAATGTATAAACTCCACCAGTGATGAATTCTTAGTTCACGCCTATAAATCAAGACTGTGAACTGAACCCTGGATTATTATTGCTTGTTTACAGATGATCAGCTGGGAAGATGGAGAGGGACCCGGGCTCTGCTGTCAGCAATATGTTGATGAGCTCCAGTGCCTTGCAGTGACGTTTCCTTGTAATCTGTCACGATGCCTACGAGGAAAAGCATCTGGCTGCAGCTCAGCCTAGCAAGACTGAGCACATCCTGACTTTGAAAAAAGAACTCGGGAAACTCCCTTTGTCACTAAATTTTTTTTAGGAATTTGCTTTGTCGCTGTGTCCCAAGGATCTGTTTGCATCTGCAATTTACTGGAAACTTCAGTTAATAGCTGCATCCCTGGATTTGACAGTGCCCACAAAGGCACTTCATCAATCTGGTCACTGACAAGAGCACCTAGGAGGAAAAGGGAAGGAAAAGGAACCAATACAAACATGTTGCTATGGAGAAAATGAATGGAATCCTCATTGCGCATAACATGGCCTAAAAAGCATAAAAATCTTTAAATGAGGAGAAAAAAAATGTGGGGAAGTTTGAAAGAGATTTGATATGTGAATTAACATCAGATATATATTCTTTTCATCAGAGGAGATGAAATCCAAGTTTTCCTTTTCTTTTAGCCTCCTCTCTCTCTTTCTCTTTTCTCTCTCTCTTTTCTATTTTTTCCCAATAAAATAGCAGTCCAATAATAGCAAGAGTGGGAAAAGTAAACTGGCAGGTATTAATTAGCTGGACAGGTAGCAAAAGTAAAACCTCCACAGCTATGTACTCTGGAAATTCCGGGGCGGAGTAGGAGGGGGCAATTCACATTTAATATTTAACTCCTTTGATTTATTTTTTTCTCAGCTTTTTTTATTGAGTTAGAGGAAAGAAAGATGAAGATTGCTTGCATCATTCCCTGATGAGTTTATTGTCTTTGTTCACTTCTGATTTCTGCACCAAAATCAACATTTCCTGTAGGAACAGCCAGTGCTCTCACTACAGTGTCCCAGTGCCTTACTTCCCTCTGCACGATGCTATTCCTGGACCTGAGTGCCTTTGAAAACCAAGGCTTCAGGAGATGAGTAGGAACACAGAAAATCAGGTTATTGTTTAGCTCCCATTTCCTTTCACTACACTTAAAGAAAAAAAAACTGGTTTTGCTCATTCAAAAACCTGCCAAGATCTTTTTAAATACGAAATCCTGACCCCTATTCCCTGCGTGTTTCATGTTTCAAACGGAAAGAATTTCAAAGCCTCTCTCTTTTACCTGATATGAGAAGCAGAGACTGTTGAAGATTCCGAGCATCAATTCCTTCCCATTTCTGGCAGCAAAGTGTTTTCCCACAGATCCACATTGGATACAACGTGTACTTCCACCAGCTCTACGCAGCTGGAACACGGGATATTAGGAAAAATTATTTATTGTGAGGGTGGGGAGGCCTTGGCACAGGTTGTCCAGAGCTGTTGTGGTTTTCTCATCCCTTGGAGTGTCCAAGGCCAGGCTGGACAGGACTTGGAGCAACCTGGGATTGTGGAAGGCGTCCCTGCCCGTGACAGGGGTTTGGTGCTGGATGAGCTTTTAGATCCCTTCCAACCCAAAATGTTCTGTGACTCTAACACAGACGGTTCTTCCCAGGACAGCTTTAAAAGCTATAAATTTCCTACTTTTCCATATTTCTGGTAGAGACAGCAAGAGAAAATTTTTTTTTTTTCCTTTTACATTCCTATTGTTATACTTGCTCCTTTAGGGGAGCAGAAGTCAGGTTTCTATGACCTTATAAATTCTTGTTTTTTCTCCTATGACTGCCAAACAGGAATTCAGGTGTCAGACTCTCTAGAGAAGAACCAAAAGCAGGAGCTGATTAATGGATTATATGGTCATGACCCTGACCTGTCCATATAGTCCAAAGTCCCACGAGGGCTTTGTGGTCTCTGATCCAACACCATCCACTGTCATCCCTGAGCTGGAAATTATCCAGGATTGTGGTTGATCAAAGACTGGGATTGAACAAGAAAAAAAAAAGTAGGGCAACACCACAGAGGGCTGATTGCCTTGAAATGATAACCAGATTATTTTTTTAATTTCTCAGGAGACACAAGTGTGGAGGTCACCTTTTTTCCTTCTCAACATGTCAAAACAATTTCCTGAACTCTCTGTGGAATTGCCACCGAGGTTAATTTAGCGTCATAAGTCTACATTTCCCAAGTAGCTCCTCCTGGAAACAATAAAATAAGGTAAAAGCAAAGAATCGGATGAAATTAAAACATCCTAAGACTCATTGCACCTGTCTGTCTCATCCTTATTATCTGTAAAATAACCTGAGAGTTTTACAGAGGAGAGGAGTATAATTTGACATTATTAATATCATCAGTCAATCTTCACCTGTGCACAAATGCTTGTGTTCCCAAAGACAGGAATGCTTTGCTGCGTTAGGAACACGAGTGACTGAACACATGAGGAAAACCCCGGCACAGGAATTTCCCACTCTGCTGCTCACTCATTAATGCATTCCACAGGAGAGGACAGAGCCTGGAGCATTGATCAGACAGCTCAAGAAACACAAGCTTTAAAGGTAGGGTTTATTTTTTGATATTTTAGCAAAATTAATAAAAATCAGACAAAGTCACCGGCGGGATCCAGCAGCTGATGGAGAAAGAGACAGAGCCCTGGTGGCAGCAATGGGGGACAGGATGAATTAACCTGGCTCCTTTTCTGATAACATTTCAGACTGAAAACTTCTTCAACTTCTGATTTTGCCTCCCATTACGCTCTGCTTTTATCTCTTCCCTACATGAAGGTCTAATCCTTGGACATGTTGTGAAGTCCTTTCCTTTAAATGAAAGATGGGACAAGAAACAACAGATGGATAAAAACCAATGACGTAGTGCAGGGAAGTCACGAGGCAATCTGGTGCCACCATGCTCAAGATATTCCTCCTGGCAGGTTTCTGCAGGCACTAATTTCTGCAGACAGCTGCCTGGGGAAGGTTCTCAGAGGTAGGTGTGCCGTAACTCCCACAGCCTGGGAATCTCTGGGCTAGAGGAAAGAGGATATTTTTTCCTCCTTATGTTCCAGAACTCAGTGAAGTCCTACATCCTACACAGAGTACATCTCTGCTGAGATGTTTTTCTAATCCCACCTGCAGTCTCTCTCCATTCCTGTCCATCCCCAGCACTGACAAGGCTCCTTGGAAGTCAATATTCCCATCAGAAATGGTTGAGAGCAGCAGGAACCTCCCAGGAGGTCTAAAAGTGAAAAGAAACTCAAGCTGCAATAAAAATAATCATTAGATATGAAAAAAACATTTTTTTTCAGCAAGGTAATAGTCAATCTAGGAGAAGGTTTCTGAGTAATCTGCTGAGAGAGAGAAGTTCCATCAGGAATGAATCCTTCCCTCCTTATGTCAGGGTGAAAATTGTGAAATGTGCAGTAACATCAGTGCCATGAGAAAGGACAGCTGGACATGTCCCATGAGCTCCACGACAATCATCTTTGTACTAAACATTGTTTGATTCTCCTGCTTGGGCTGAAAAGACAGCTTGGAAATCCTCCATGGGGCCACCAGCACCAGGGGAACAGCGAGGGGCAGCAGCCAGAAAATAAAATCTTGGAAAAGACGCAGCTCCTCCACCTCCAGGAAATTCAGTTCCTTTGCCTGAGGTTGCCATCAATTGCCAGCAGCCTTCTCTTTTTATCTGTGGGCATGTTCTGAGCTCATGGGAGATGGTGGGGAAGTGATCTGATCCTTATTCAGACTAAACAATGAAGATATTTGCTATTATCCTGCTCTGCCTCTGCCTGCATTCTGGTAATTGGTGGTTTGGGGGGTTTTTTGTTTATTTGTTTGGGGGATTTTTTCTTTTTTTGTGTTTGTTTGGGTTTTTTTTAATATTTTGTCAAAAAATAATGTGGTGTCAAGTGGTTTAACTACAAATCACAGAATGATTTGGGAAGGGACCTTCAAGACCATCTAGTTACAGCTCCCCTGCCATGGGCAGGGACACCTTCCACTGTCCCAGGTTGCTTTGAGCCCTGTCCAACCTGGCCTTGGACACTTCCATGGATGGGGCAGCCACAGCTTCTCTGGCCAACCTGAGCCAGGGCCTCCCCACCCTCTATGAGCCAACAATTTTTTCCTACAATCTAACCTAAACCTTCCCCCCTTCATCTTAAAGACACTTTTGTTGCCACCAATCACCTCCTTGTTTTTTAAAGTGCAGTTTCCAGGAGGATTTGCTCCATGATCTTGCCAGAAAAAGCAGTGAGGCTGACAAGATTTCCCTGGATCTTCCTTTTTTCCCTTGTAAAACATGTGGGTTATGTGGGTTCCTTTTCCAGTCAGTGGGAATGGTGCCAGACCAGGGAACTGAAGGTGGGTGAACTATTTCAGATGGTTGATGTTGATGACACAGAGATCAGCCCGTCAGGAGCTTTCTGTTCACAAACATTCATGGGAGATTTTTCTGTCTGCACTCATCTCTGAGCGAATCCTGTCCAGGCTGGAAAAGAGGAGTTGTAATTCAAGAATCAATAAATGCTTCATCAAAGTGTATTTTTAGAGGTGAACAATATTTACTCCACGTGGAAAATGGAGTGCCTTCGTGTTCCCTGATGTCCCCAAACACTCACTTCTGAAATTTTCTGATTAATATTCATATTTACAGGTTGATGACCCATTTAATTCCTGTACAAAATACAGGTTTTTCCTGCTTGGCCCACTCCCTCTCAGAGATGCTGCTGGGAAGGGCAAGCACAAATGAGCTTTCTGTGCTGGATCTTTTCCTGCTTTCATAACCTCACACCTTTCTGACAGGTGCAAAACCCCAGAGGGTGTCGAGATTAAATTGAAACACTTCCCAAAGCCTTGCAGAGGTGCTTATGTGAGAGGAACCACTGCTAAATTTTCCACAGGCTGAACTCAATTTTTGCCATCAGTAACCACTCCTTTTTCAGTCAAAACAGCAACGCAAGTTTAATTTATTTAGTTCAAAGGGTTTAAAGGCATTCACTGAAGACTGAGTGAATGGTAAAACTGCAATGCAAAAGCAATTTAAAAACTTGAAGAGACACTAAGGGGAGTTAAGTCCTTCCATGTAGATCTGAAACTTCCAGTAGAAATCATGAAAAGTGATGCTGGGAGAAGCTAAAAAATTTTTACCCCTACCTAAAAACGTGTGCGTTCATAATTTAGGTGTCTAGTCTTCAGGATTTGATCTCACTGAAGAGAGGCAGATATCAACACATTGGTAGTAAAGACTAGAAATGTCCTTTTTTTTAATTAGTCAAGCTGGACCTTGATATTTGTACAGAATTCAGTATTTTCTTCCTCAGATGAACAACACTTTTTTTTCTGGATGTGAATCTGAAGAAGAGACTTGTGCACACACTCCTGTGGAGATACACCGGGCTCAAACTTGTTCCCATGGGCTAAAAACCTGGAAAACTTCCACCTTTGCTATCCTGGCCACTGGAATGTCAAACTCATCCATTTGGAGAGTCAGCATTTTATCTCAGAATTAACCAAAATGGAAGAGCTGCAGTGAGGGTTTCATCATCAGGAGGGAAAACAGACAATTTCCCAGACCAGAACAGATCAATTCAGTATCTGGCAGCCTAGAGGGTTGCTCTTCCTTAAAAAAAAAAATCAACCCACTTTTCCTTCAGAGCAGCAGATGATCCAGTCATTAGCACTTGAGTCCGTGACAACCCTTCCCAGCTGATCCTTGGGGCTGTATAAAACAGCATTAACAACTCTGATAGATTTCTTTTTTTCTTTTTGAGGGAAAGGACACATCATGGTTTACAAGAAATTGTGCTAAATGACAATTAGTCCAAGAAATGTTGGAATTTTGTAGTGAAGATAAATTTTTTTTGCAGCATACTACAGAAGCCTAAAAAAACCCACCAAAAACAAAAAAAAAACACCAAACAAAAAACATGAAAACCAAACAAAAAACTTGAAAAACCAAACAAACCCCCAAAAACCAAACCAAACAAAAAACCACCCAAACAAACAAACAAGCAAAAAAAAAAAACAAAACCCACAAACCAGCAAATCCCCTCCCTCAAAAAGAACCAAACTCAAACACTCAACTAAAAAGGAAACAAGGAAACAAAGAAACAAGGAACCTGGTCTTCTGCTTTAGTAACCCAGAAGTTCCAATACACTCAAGAAAAAATATCTCTTAGGGATGTAGGACTTGTATCTCTCCATTGCCTGCAGGATTTCCTGGGATCATCACAGAATTGTTTCAGATGAGTGTCTCCAATCCAGAGCATGTCTGGGCCATGAGGATCAGATTTTTGCTCTTGATTTATGGGAGGGTTACTCATGACCATAAAAACCACAGAGACAGACACAGCTCAACCCATTCCCCCCTGCTCATGGGCACAGCACACCAGGACAGCTCAAGGCCACTCGTATTTGGAATTCTGCCTCGGCCAGAGGGATACAAGCATCCCTCTAGTTTGTGCAAAAGGCAGCCTGCTCACATTTGGCCTTTTTTTCCCATCAAAATATTCAGGAGAAGGCTTTAAAGATTTTGGGAGAGCACGGTTTGTCCCGAGGGACACTGCAGGAATTTGCACTGTGAGTCGGATCTGAGGGAAGAGGCTGGGCACTTTATTTTGGTACCTGTAGCACACAGAGTAAGCAAACAATGATCTGAACCATCCCTGGGTAGGTGACTGCACAAGAAACTCTGCAAAGAGCATTTTATCTGGAATTCTGAACACAGATCAGAGTCTGGAGAGCTTCAGGATAGTCCTGAAGATGGTAATCAGAACGAATAGAAGTATTTTGAAGTACAATTGCAAAGAGCAAGTGTTAGAGGAAAGAAGTTGAAGAGTAATATTAAAGATTAATTTTTCCCCCCCTTGCCTTGCAACTCTGGGGGCTGTGAATCAGGATGAAGTGTTATTCTCTAAAAACACCTCTGAGAGACTGGCTACAGGTAAGCAAGAGAGGAATGGCAGAGGTGGGAGAAAAATCAGATATTGCCTTCAGTGAAGGTGGAGAAGAACCAGCTTCCAGGTTCCAAGTGAAATGTGAATGTGGGATGTCAGCAGGACTTCAGCTGATGAAAACGCTTCATAATTTATGTATTTCTTCTGTTCCATGGCACATCTCCCTTCATTCCAGCTGCTCCTTCATTAGACCAAATGCTGGTTCAAGTCTCTGTGGACAGGCTACATCTGGCGTATGAATATGTAATTATATTTCCCTGTGAGTGTCCAGGTAACTGTGACATTTGGTAGCTAAGAAGATGATGTGTTATCTAGGTCAAGTTAAAAACAATCAAACAACAACAAAAAAAATCCTTCCAGAATTAAAATAAGAACACGTCCTGGTCATCAGGTCTTTGGAGGATGAATTTTTTTGACCTATCTTACTCAGTTGACTGTTTGGAAGGAAGGATGAAAGAGCAATAAATGATGAGAAGTGGTCTCAGAAGAGTTCCAGGTGGAGAAACTTTTTAGGGGATTATGAGAATGTAGATTTGTATCACATCCTTTCAACATCTACCATGCTTATCACTTTCATATGAACTATTGAAAATATTACTTTTACCAACATGCAGAAAAATAATACAGAAAAATAAAAGTGAAGCTTCAAAATGCTTGGAAATTGTAAATTGTGTAAAAGATATGTTCAAACTTCTTGTTAGGACAAAATTATTTTTGCAAAAACCTTAAAAATTAAAAGATTTCCAAATATACATCAATTTAGAAGGGAGCAAAAGTTCCAGCCTTACATGTTTTCTCTAAAAGAGATGAAAGCAAGAATCTCAAATTTGGACACTCTAAGATTTGAGAAGAATTGAACTCCAGATCTGACATTTGCAATTCTGACCCAGGCCTAAAATTCACAGAAAAGTGTGATCTGAATTTCCCTCTCAAACCATGCCCTGGGCAGGCTGAGCTCCATTCCAAAGAGCGCTGCTCTGCACTGTGGAAGTAAAAAGATTTCAGGCAAAAAATAAGAAACCTGAACCAGTGCCTGAGATTCATCTTACCTCTGCTGGAGCTCCTGAAGCTCATTCTTGTTTCCCTCCCATACACACATGAATTTTTAATCTGGTACCTGTACTGCTGAGAACTGGAACTGAGTGATGAGTTGGGCTCGTCTAATCCAACTGGCTTTCCTGCACAACATCAAGCTGCCTGCTCTGGCTGCCACATTCCTGCATCTGCCCCTCTGGAAAGTCCATTATGTTCACTACCATCCCTTTAATGATGTGGGAGGACTCTGGGTGTCTGGAGGGTAGGACCTGTGTTTCTCCTCGGCACCAGGAGCTCTGGGCGTGCAGGCCCGAGTTCCTCTGCACAAAAATATGGAGAGGATGGATGGATGTGACTTTTGTGCCAAGGTCAATGTGATTTTCTGGGCAGGCTTATGGGGCCTGACTCAAATCTGATTTCACTGTTATGATATCAAATGTCATTTAGCTAATCACGGCTCTAATTTTCACACAGCACCTTCTGGCCCCAGGCAGATGTGGAGTTTCAGAGCTACTCCATGGAAGTAGGAACAGGAGTAATCTGACCACTGCATCTGCCACTAAGGGAAATGAATAAAAAGGGAAAGGCTCCCAAAATGCAGCTGGAAATGATACCTTCTGGAGGCTGACCTGGAACAGAGACAAGGCAGAGCAAAAGGAAAAAGTAGAGATTTATTAAATGGCCTCAATGGATTCATCTGGGCAGCAGAAGAGTCCAGCTGGACCACACCCAAGATGCCTCAAAATGGTCACAAAATGGACTTCAGGTCATGAGGTCTCACGCTTTTATAAGTTTTGGCCCATTAGCATATTGGAGTTAATTGTCCAATTATATCTCCAGGTTCTGAAGCTCCATCCTCCTTGTTTTTTATTCTCACTTCACTGTTTTTTTTTTTTGTTCTTAGGCCTGAAAGTTGTCTTTGTTACTGAGCTAGGGAAGGAATTGTTTTGTCTATTCTACTCTGTGAAGAGCACTCAGTAGCATTTAATATGAAACCTAAAGCTACCCACTAAAACAGCACAGAATCTAAAAAATATAAAAACTAAGACCTAAGGCATCAGAAATAGCTCAGCAGAAAGGTGGTGAGCAAAGGGGCAGCCACGGGCCTCATTGGACTGGCACAGGGACACCAGACTGGGGGCAGAGTTTGGATGGGGCTTGGAGCAAACTGCTCTGGTGGAAGCTGTCCCTGCCCGGGCAGGGAGGTGGAACTGGGTGATCTTGAAGGTCCTTTTGTCCAACAAAAACCATTCTGGGATTCTCTGGTTGGAAACCACATTGGCTGAACACATCAGGGCTCCCAGGAACATTTCCCTCCTCACTAAATCAGTGCCTGGAGGAAGTGGATCCCTCCCTGTACATCAGGAAATGAAGCCTCACTGTCACCACATGCCCACACTTTATTATACCACTCTGGATCCGCCCCTCAGCTGCTTTGCCAAGAATTCTCTCAGTCCTTTCGTTCCCTTCCCTAGACAAAAATACATCAATTTATGCCCTTGCTCATTACCAGCCTGACTTACCCCCGTGTTTATGCAGCTTGTAGCTCTGACCTTTCCGGTGACTTGAACATTTGAAGCATTTTCTTGCATTAGAAGTTCCACAATCCCCTTTTCTGTCCCATACTCTCTTGCCTTTATCTTTGCCTGGTTTTTTATTCTCCAAAGCACCACCCCAAAGGGGTCAGCAACCCCAGCCCTGGGCAAACCTTTTATGAAGGGCTTGAGAAATTCAGAGTTGTTCCACCTTTTAAGTTTTATTGATCTCTATAAAAAGCTCAGCTGCTTTGTTAAGGGCGTTATGTGGTTGAATACACATAAATGATGATTCCAGCCAGAGGAGGGAAAAAAATAAAAGGAATAATGTTTAACATTTTTAACTGTTCACTGGGGTAAATGCACAATATCAGAATTGCACATTGGCTTCCAACCCTCATTCTCTTGTTACCAGGCTTTGAGGCGTCTCCCTGCTCCTCTCAGGAGTGGGTTGGTGGCTCAGGAGAGAGATTTGATGGTGTTCAAGGGCCCAAAGACACATGAAGATGCCTGGAGAAAACTTCAGACCTGTTTTCACCCGAGTTGCACTCAAATATTAAAGGTAAAACCTTTTAAGATCTATCTGGAGATGTCCATGTGAGGAACCACATCATCCTTTCTTCTGTGTTCCATAGAGAGACATGGACGTGAGAAATGATTCAGATTTAAGCTGGGCTGAGTCACCCCAGAAAGATGCTGAGCTTTTCTACCAAAAAAAAATCCCTCAAATCCTCATCACTAAAAGGATAATAAGCTCCCCACCCTTGCCTCTGTGTGTGTTCATCTCATCTCCTCAGATGGCAGCTCACTCGGGAAGGAATTATCTCTGACTAAGTATTTTCAAGTGGCACAAAGCATAATGCAATTAATCACATTTTGTTCAATAATATATATTAGGAAAGCAGCAACAAACATCGTGGAAGTTTAACAGTTTTTGTGCCCTGGAAGGGTTGGCCTGAAAAGCTGCCTGTGACCCTTGGGGAAGCTTTGGTGCATGGTGCATTCCCCCAATCCTATCCAACAAAATAAACCCAAACAATTCCATAGCACATTTATGGCCACATAACACTTAGAAATTTGAAGCAAAATAAGAAAGAAAGCAATTCAGGTGGGTGCATCTGAGATGAAAGAGCAGAGGAAAAAAGCACACAATAGGTCTGAAAAGACACAATTAATTGAGGGAACAAACTGTAAAGAAATCAATGCAGGTCCACCCCTGAGCTGTGTCACTCAGATTTGGGTTCTGCCTTTGTCATGGTGTCACTGGCAACCACCGGGTGCCCCAGGGATGTATTCAGCATAATTCAAGCAGTCTGTTGTCATCAACAAGTGAGGTTAGGTGAGCTGTATGTTAGAATTATTTTATAGAGTATAAAAAAACCCCACCTGTTCTCCAGGTATATTCAAAGAGAATGTTTCATCAGTACCTTCTTCTTGCTCTGGGCAATTTAGCAGTTACAGAAGTTAGTAAAGCAAGCAGACTATCAATTGTGCCTTAAGTTTTTTTCCTCTGGAATAAAAAGCGAACCAATACGCAATTAACTAAAAATACGCTGTAATAAAAAATACTCTTTTTCAGTGCTAGGAAATATTGAAGCGTAATTTTCCTCCTGGAATAGAGTCAAAGACCTCTTAGCTTCCAGCAAAAGCAGCACCATTTTATTGTCCTCTTCTTCCTTCTGAGCTGCTCCTGTGGTCACTGCTCTGGTACAGCAGGTCCACTTCTCTCTCCTCTACCCATATTTTCTTGCTATCAACATCACAAAATCAGAGAATGGTTTGGGTTAAAAGGACCTTAAAAACCATCCAGTTCCAGCCCTGCCATGAACAGGGACAGCTTCCACTAGACCAAGGCCCCATCCAACCCAGCCTTGAACATTTAATCAACATTTTCAGACTCAGCTTCCCAGGAAATCCATCTGAGGCTGGTAAAACTGAGATTGTTTCATCCCATTCCTCTCCTCAACAGCTGCTGAATTCTTGGGCTATTTTCAGGTAACTCTTGACAAACACAGGAAGCTGGAGGAGAGTCTCATGCAAAGAAGTGGCTGTTGCATGTCAGCTTTTATTGGATAATGAGGAGCCCACGTCTGAAAGGTACAATCAGAAAGGTATTTTGAACACTCACAACTGAAAGGAAAGCTTTGATCATACCCTGGGTCAATCAAGAGAGACAAATCCAGGGGATTTCACTGATCAAACAGGCTTGGGTTTGCAATATCATCCTCTACCACTTTGAAAGGTGCAGCTGCTGCCAGATTAAGAAAATCGAAGACTGATTCCTGTTGCCACCAAAGGGACAGTCCCACTTCCTCTGGCATCCCTGGTGATGCGTTCACAGCCTCCCACGTGTCAGCTCTGGCAAGTGTGGTCACACACAATGACTGCTCCACTCTCTGATCCAGCAGAAAACCACAAATTCTCCAACAGAAGAGGCAGAGGGAAAGGTGCTCACATCCCCATCTGTGCTCACATCCATGGAGAGAACACTGCCTTTGGCTCGGCTGGCAGCAACTTCAGCCAAATGTAAAGTCACAAACTGGCAGCTTCCTGAAAGCCCTGGGCAAAGATTGGTCCCCTTTTCCCTAAAATCATGGATTTCTACACAGAGCCATGTGCACACACACTGGGAAAATTTTGGGAATTAATGCCTGAAGGTGGAGCTGGTACAGAAGGAGCATTAATGTGATCTTGGGGCCGGTGGTGTTTCATTCCATACCTTCCCCAACTGCATCCCATCTACTCAACTCCCTCTCTGCAGTTTTCCCATGCTGATTCCTGTGGAGAGATTATCCTTCTGTACCCAAGGAAGGTCTCTGCCAGCTTTCCCAGCCCATGGGCACCACAAAAACCTCAAGGCCACAACAAACACCACTGATGCTTCAGTTTCCGTGAGGTGTCCAGCAGTGTGAGTGTGTTAAGGGATGGCTTGGAAAAGTGATTGATGACTGAGGGGAAACATGAGGGGCTAAAAGATGCTGAATAAGGTAATAATAATTTAAACTCCCTTCTAACACCACGAACACCAGAAGAGACCCTTTCATGCTAAGTTGTGGAAGCGCTTTGCTGGATGATGCTGCTGGTGTTTGTTTGGGTTTTAGAAACCTTTGGATAAACTCACAGGGGAAAAATCCACCTGGTGCTGCCTGGTACCATCAGCCCAGCTCTTGTTCAGAAGGTCTCTGAGCCCTGCCCAGCTTGGAGTGGCCCAGGGATGTATTTTCAGTGCATTTACTCAGCTCTTGCCCTCGCCTTGACATCTGCTTTGGCCGCTCAGGGCTGCACTGCCCTTTGCCTCAATCCATCACTGCAGTTGTGCCATCCCAGGGAAAGGGTCCTGCACAGATGTCTGAGGGATTACACCGTGGGAACTGGCTGATTATCTGCCCCTACCTCACTTTGGGCTGTTCCCTTCCCCTTGGCAGCATCCCCCTCTCTCTCTCCCCCCTCTCATCAGGATTCTCTTTCCTGTTGCAGACGTGAAAATTCATCCCCCCTTGCACCCCCTGCCTTGTCCTCCTCTTCCCTCCCCTCCTTCCCTCACAACTTTCCCTGCTGCTGCCCTGTTTTCCACAGCGGGCAGCCCACACCAGCAGAGAGATGCCAAACAAAGGGGCTGACGTTATGCTCGTTGCCCACCAGCTCCTCCAAGTTCTGCCAGAACTTTGGTATTAGAGCTGCTGGGATTTTTAAACTCCCTTTTAAAACCCCGCCTGGAATTTGTTGAACTATTGTCATGAACAGGGAATTATCTCGGTCTCTATTTAAGACCGCTGTGAATCAGAATGCAGAATGCTGAAATTCAGAGTGGGGCTGTCTCCCCACTCCTTTCTGCCCCCTTTTTGTCCCTTTTGCTGCCCTTTCCTGCAGCTGGTGGGGCTTTCTCAGCCTGGGAAGGGCCAGAAGGATGATCTGTGTGAGGATGCAGCTAAACCTGCCCCACACACCTTGTGCCCACCAGCAGCACCAGCAGCTCCCCCACACCCCACAAAATGACAAAGGAACCTTGATTACTGACTCACCACGCCAGCTGAAGGAGAGGGGAGGGAGGAAAATAATGCATTTATAATAGTGGGCTCTGAGCCTGCTGGGAGATTGGCTGGCATTTCGGCAGCTGAGGGGGCTGCCCCGTGCCTGAGCTGTCACACTGACTCACCTGCCACAGCAGCAGCTCAAAGGCACCTCGGCAGGGGTGGGAGAGGCAGGAGCAGGGCACGGAGGAAGATGCTCACACCACAGACGTGCAGAGGGAGGGTCTCTGCTCCCTCCCCTCCCAGATCTACCCCAGAGATGCACATGTGCCTTTCAGGTGTCACTCTGTCCTTCATTCAGAAGCAGGGCAAGATTTCGTGGTGCTTCTCAGCCCCCCTCAGCACCCCATCCGCGTTTGTCACGGGATAATGCGGCATGAGGAAGTTCAAAAGTGAGAAAGACGATTGTTCTATCTCACCTGCTGTCCCACTTCACCAAAGTGTCACTTTTTTTGTCTGTGCAGGAGCCCACAGAACTGTTTTCCTTGGTGCTGGACCCAGCCTTGGGACAGGAGCAATTTGCCCTCACCAGGGGCTGACCATGACCATCCCTGCTGAGTCAGTGCAGTCCCCTGCCCTGAATGTGGAGTCAGGAGACAAATTCTGAGTTTCCACAGGAGCTTCAAACTCCCTTTCCAATATTCATAAGTGATTTCAGTACACTAGGGATAATATCAGTGTTCATTTTAATTCCAGCTACCTTCTCAATTTGGGAATTTCCCCAGTGTTTTAGGACCATGGGGTGAGTTCCTCTTCCTATCTTGGGTGCTGCTCTCTCTTTCTACCATCCTGCTCCTCTTTCCTTTTTTCCCCTTAATAATTCTCATGCCATATCTGGCCACTCCAGACCATTTCCATATATTAATCCCTCCATCCTTGCTGCTTCCTCCGGCTTTTTCAAGTCCCCTGCATGAAAAAAGACACCTGAATATCTCCCTTTGCATTGACAAATCACCAGAAAATTAACGGGAAAAGGGGGAGTTCTCCTATGTTTTTTCACCACTTTATTTCATGAGTAGGTAACATCTTCATTAAAACTTTATCTGCTGCTCAGAGCCCAATCCACTCACCTCCCCACTAATGGCATCCTCAAAGGATTCAGCCTCTGCTCTGAAGGTGTATGAATGCAGCCCTGAGTGAAAAAGGAGAGCTTTGATATGAGGTTATCAAGAAATCAGCAAGGAAGGATGAGGAAAAACGCCTCTGGGTTTGGGACCAGGGAAAGGAACACCAGTGCTGCAGAGGGGTGGTGGGTAAGAGGTAATTAGCAGGAAAATGGGGTTGATAACCAGGATGATGTTTTGGATTCCATCACCTGACTGGTCAAAGCACCTCTTGCCCCTGCCAAGGGCCCTTGGAATGCAAAGCCCAGCCTCGCAATGAAGGTTCCGTGTGTGTTTGCAGCTCCCAAGTGCTTTCAGATTAATAAGAATTCTGAATAATAATTGGTAACTGTACACTCTAATAAACTTCCTCTCCCTTCCAGTCCTCCTACAAGCCAGAATCACCATAACATTATTATTCAGGACATTAAACCCTCAAAGGAGAAATCTAACAGTGTACAGGCTGCAAACCACAGGACTCCCATCCAATGCAAGCAAAAACTCAATGAGAGAGAAAGGAAAGAAACTACTAATTCCAGGGAATTTTGTTCCTCCTTCCAATACTGTAAGCACATGGGTGAAACTTTTTCCTTTCTCCCTACACAGAGCACTCCAGTGTTTGATTTCTACCCTGAGGCCTTGTTTGCTGCCTTGCTTCTGAATCAGACTTGACTGGCACAAGTGTGATTGGGGAAAGCTCACAGTTGGTTCACTCCTGGCAAAAGGAAAAGAAACAAAAAGGAAAAAAAAGAAATAGGGGGATAAAACCCAAACAACCCTGAGGAAAGAAGGAAGGGAGCACCACAAAGGAGTTTAAAAGTTTGGGGAAATGTTGGTAGCTCTGTCTTCGTTTCCAAGGGTTGCTCCTTTCATATCCAATCAATACTGAGCTGGGAGTAACTCCCTAGGGCTGATGTGCAGACTAGACTGAGTTATTCCATTTCAGCTTGTACTGGAAAATCATTTCAGTGTTGTTTCCTGGTGACTGGGACTGTTCCTTCCACCTCTGACACACTGGGTTTGGCTGGGAAGTTCTGCACAGAGGAGAAAATGGAATTAAAAACATCGGCAAAAAATCATGGAGAGAAACCCTTCAAAAAGAGGGAATGGGAGACGATGAGGCAGCCACACGGCAAAAGGAGAAGAGTTGGTTTTGTGCTGGGAAGGGTGGTTTAGTGTCCAGAACTCATCTGGTTATCCCTTGGGTCTTATTTTTCTGGCTATTTTCTACAACTGTTGGTGTCTTTGGTTTGCTGGATAATGGTTTGTACACTTTCCTCTCCAGGCTCTCCTTTCATCTTCCCAAACTGGGGGAGATGGGAGCTGCCCATGCTCTCCTGTGCCAGCTCCAGAGTTTTTACCAGAGGCCAATACCCCCATGTTGATATTGTAAATCCTTTCTCATCTATGGAAAGTTCTTTTTAGTGGAGGGAAGACCCTGTTGGCAGCAGAACAGTTCCTTTCATGCCAACAGCCAAATTTGATCAGCAGAGCTGTACTCTTCTTCAGGGAATCACAGGTCAGGCATTTTCCTGGTGTGGTTCCAAGCTGGTCAGAAAGGAACAGCCTCACAGATGGAAGTTGGGTGGTTTTTGGAATCATGGATTTATCTGCACTGCCTAATTGGGTGCTTTTCCCACACCTTTAATCCAGCAGAGCATCCTTCTGGCTCGGCTGCCACAGCATGGGATTGTGGGGATCCATTCTGCATTTCCTCACAAATTCTGGGAATTGACCTCCCAGGAGTTCAAGGGAGGGAATTCTGCCCCTCTGCTCTGCTCAGGTGAGACCCCACCTGCTGTCTCTAGCCCTGGATCCCAGCACAGGAAGGACGTGGAGCTGCTGGAATGAGTCCAGAGGAGGCACCAAGGGGATCAGAGGGATGGAGCTCTGCTGGGAGGAAAGGCTGAGGGAATTTGGGTTGCTCAGCCTGGAGAAGAGAGAGCATCAGTGGCCTTGCAGAACCTGAAAGGAGCCTACAAAAATTTCTATGAAGACCTTTTACAAGGATGTGTATTGACAGGAAAAGGGGGAATTGCTTCAAACTGAAAAAGTGTAGGTTTACTTTAAATATAAAGGAAGAAATTCTTGGCTGTGAGGGTGGTGAGGTCCTGGAAGAGGCTGCCCAGGGAAGCTGTGGCTGCTCCTGGTTCCTGGAAGTGTCCAAGGCCAGGCTGAACAGGGCTTGGAGCAACCTGGGACAGTGGGATGTGTCCCTGCCCATGGCAGGGAGTGGAACTGGATGATCGTGAAGGTCCCTTTGGACCCAAACCATTCTATCATTCCCTGACATTCTCCAATAATGTGATGAGTCTGGCAATGTGAATCCACTGACTGACAGTTTTCCAAAGAAACCTTTCAAGCAGCAAGTTCATGGAAAGGTGGCAGGGAAGCAGAAGAGCCTTTCCCTTTTTTTCTCTGACCCATGTTCTGAGTAGTGGGATGTAATTACCATCTGCTTTGCTGTCCAACATTTTTTACAGACCTCTTCCAGCATGAATTGCATCTTAGACTCTTCTGCATTACATGACACATTTGAATTTATTCCTCTGTATTTCCTCACATTCATAATTTCAGTCTTTTCTGGCACCAGTTCTCAATTATGAACCATCCCATCTACTTTTCTTCCTCTGCTCATTGGTTCAACCCTTAGTGCTTCAGGCACTTTTAAAAAAGAAGTAATGAATATATTAAGAACTGACTTTATAACTAAGATAATTAAAACCACTACGGGTCCTGTTTCTATTCCATCCTCTGTGCTATGCCTGACCTCTACTTGCAGTTTTTCACCTGGTTTCCAGTCCACACATTAGTGGAAATAAATCCAAACTTCCTTAAATTAATGCTTTGAGCAAGGTTGGTAAGTCACTCAGGCTTTTTGACATTTTCTGGGTCTGGATCAGCCCTTAATGCAGCAGAAAAATGTTCTCAAGAATAATTTGCTGGCTTGCTGGTCCTCCTTCTCTTGGTCTTTGTGGATAGGTGGATCTTGTGGTATTTTACTTTTTTCCTGCTGGTTCCCAAGGAAGCCCAGGGTAGGGATGAAGTGTCAGTCAGATTCCCCACCAGCTGACCTGTGAATAATCAAATCTTTAGCCATGCATAACTAACATTTTATAAGGATGTCCTGGATGAGCACAGTGACACAAAGTCCTCCAAGTCTCTGCATTCTCACCAAGAAGTCAAGAAATCCTTTTGGCCACCAAAGCAGCTGCTCCCAAACCCTACAGAGGGATGCAAGGAGCTGACCTTCCTGCCTCTGCTGGTGTCAGAATCAGCACAAGAAGTTCCTCTCCCACACAGAGCGCTCGACTCTCCACTTCTTATCCCACTGGGAATGCAGGCACAGCACATGCCCCCACATCCAGTGCAGGCAGTCAAACACACCAGGCAGGATGCTGTTACCTAGGCAATGGTTATCACAATTCTCTGAGAAGGGAGTCAGGAGAGAGGTGCAGGACATTGCAGGATTGGGGAAGGGGAAAATAAAGCCAACAAAAAGAGATCAAAACTGAGATATAAGGCCCGAAATGCTGTGATAGGGGAAGCAGCTGGGAGTAGGAGACTGGGTGTGGTTCTTTTTTTTGGTATTTTTTTAAAATTTGAATCACAGTTCTGAGATGGACAGAAATGCTTTGACTCTGATTTCTTACCAGCCTGAGAAAAGCTGTCAGCCTGTAGGTTTGGGATCTTAGCTCTGCAGAAGGGCAAGGTGCTGCTAAGACCTCTTGTGGAGTCATGACTGGTCAAGATTTTGGACCAAGGCTTGTCCTTCATACAGCTGGGCCTGAGGAAAATCCATAGGAAGGTGTTGCCTGAACCTTTTTCTTTACAGATTTCCCCATAGCAAAAAAGAATCTTTTCTCATGCTGGACTTCACCCCAGACTCCATCTTTATAAACCAGCCCAAAGGAGAGCAACAATGAGTTTATGGCACAGCCCTCCCTAAAGAGAAATCGGTGTTAGAAAAGTTGATCCCAGGCATCAATGCATGGATCACACAGGGATAACACAAGAGTGCAACTGCACTGCTAATGAGCTCATCTGGGAAGCCTCAAAGCCTTGCAGAGGCAACATCTGAACTGTTTTATGGTGTGTTTAAGAACAAATTGTTCCCTCTGAGGGTGGAGAGGCCCTAGCACAGTGGCTGCCCCATCCCTGGAAGTGTTCCAGGCCAGGCTGGACAAGGTTTTGAGCACCCTGGGATAGTGGAAGTTGTCCCTGCCCGTGGCAGGAGGTTGGAACTGGATGAGCTTTAAGGTTCCTTCCAACCCAGGACATTCTGTGATTATGATTTCAGCCACAGCAACACTCCTGAAGTGCCCTCTGCATGGAGCTCAGTGGGCATCCTGTGAATGCAGGAGACTAAACAGGATGAAATCCTTCCCCTTCCTCTTCCAGCACTTGTGTGTGATGTTTGTGAAAGTAAAGGAAACATTGGGAAGTGGGGGAAGACAAAGCTCTGCTTGCAGGTTTTGTTGTCAGTTGTTTTCAAACCAACAAGAATGGAAATCTGGAAAAGAGGGCTTTAAAAAGAAAGGGAAAGAAACATAAAACACCCCACACACACTCAAAAAAAAAAAATTTAAAAAAAATACTTCCCCTCCCTGGCAGCTCAATATCACAGGGCAGGGAGGCATTTTCCTTGCTTGCAGCATTTCCTGCGTCCGCCTTCCCACTGGGTCTTTCTGGATTTGTGAAAGGGAAAGGATGTTGTGTACAAAAGGGATCAAGCTGCCTGGGTGGAAAAGAGATGGGGGAGGACCAAAGAGAGGGAAAAAGGAGTCAGGAATAATAAAGGACACACAAACATCTTGTGCAAAGCAGAGGGGTTTGGAGCACTTAAGTATTTAAGCCCCTTGTTGGACTATTTATTCTCGCCCGAAACAAGAATTGCTGATTGGTGACCAAAACAGCATTTTGATGGTTACCAAGGGGGTGGAGAGAGGGAGGTGGGGTAGGAATGAGGCATTTTCTGTGCATGGCTTTGAGGGAGATTCAGCATGGCAGGAAAAGAGAGGCCTTGTTAACACGGCATCGGGGTGGTCCTTGTGATGGACAAAGCAGACAGGAGCCCTTGGCATGGCTCAGCACCACCCCAGCTTCCCTGTGCAGTAAAGCAGGAATCCTCCAAAGGAGGAGAGAGCTCCTCCAAACCCACCAAAGAGCCTGGAGAGAGCAGTGGGATCCTTCCTGGATTCAAAGTGAGCACAGATCAACTCACAGCCTGAGAGATGGGAGGAGTAAGAGGAGATTTAAATTCAGGAGTCCTGCTACAATCAGGATCTACTCACCCTTATCTTTCAAAAAGCAGTGGTGGGTGTAACAGCAGTGGCACTGAAGCACAGAGGTTGGATTAGTTGGGTTGTACCAGGTTTCTGACATATCCAGAAGTGCCAGCTTCCAAGATGTCCACAAACCCCCAGATCCAATCCCAGAGAACAGGCTGGAAGGTTGCTAAAAGCAGTGCTAAAAGAGGTTACCCTGTTAGCATGATGTGGCTTGCAGAGGTATTTTGTCCCCAGTGAATCCAGCAGTGTGGGAAAAGGTCTCTGTGCTGAGTTTAGTTTCTAACTCATGTCTCTTCCATGGTTTGCTACAGAACTTCAATTCTATTTAGCTCCGTCACACCAAAATTTGCCAGGCCAATGAGGACCAGCAGTGTATGATTGCAGAAACAAACTTGTACTTGGATGGACATTTCCTTCCCACCTTGGATTTACTTCGTGTTGAACATTTCTCCCAGGGGAGTCACACTGGATGTAGCTAATCTAGGTAAAAACCAGACTTTTCCAAGGCAAAGCTCTGGAACTGCCCAAGGAAATGGTGGAGTCACCATTCCTGAGGGGATTTAAAAGAAATGTAGATGGGGCTGTGGTTTAGTGGTGGCTTGGCAGTGCTGAGTTAATGCTTGGGCTCAATGACATTAAAGATCTTTTCCAACCTAAACAATTCTATGATTCCAGATTCCATGACTCTATGATTCAAGGATTCCATGAACAGCTCATTAGCAAACACCATGAATCCCTGCCTAGAATATCACCCATTTCTGTGAGATGGAAATGTTTGCTGGAGCTTTCAGTCTCAAAATGCATTTCCATACCATGCCTTTTAGACAGCGATGATTTAAGAACTTCTATTCTCTGCCATGAGTCACTTTGCAAAGAAAACTCCAGCAAAATCTGAAAACCTTAATTTCAATTTGAGGTTTGGAGCCTGTTTGTCCTTATCTCCTCCTGCAGTCCGTAGAAGGGATACCTCACTCCAGAGGGACATGCAGGGACCTGGTCTGGTTTAGGTAGAATTGTTTGGGTAGCATTCAGTCCATCTGAGGATGTCCATTTATCTCTGTTTTCTGGCACCTGGAATGACCTGAATCAAGGCCAGCTCATTGGATCATGTTTGCACTGACTTCTTTGCACAGTACAGATGAAACAACCAGGACAGGGCAGGAGAAGCAGAAATGAGCTCAAGTAGCTCTTTTTAAAAGTTGTTCCACAATCCTTAACCTTGATGTATTCCTGCTGCCTTGACAAATCCTCATTCCTGACTATTAATTATATTAGGGCAACCCAGAAGTTGTTCTCCCACCATTAACCCTGGACTGCTTGTTCTTTGCTTTGCTTGCAGAGTCTTTAAAGAGCAGGAAGATGCTGCATCTATTCAAATTCCTCCAACAAGCACCGTGAGTAAGCAGCCTCTGGGCCTTGCTGAGGAGTTTTGGAGAGCGAGTCTTTTAAAAAGCAATTTATGGAGAGGAGTTTTGTGTTAGAACAGTCATTGCTGCTGAGCTCAGTCGAACGGGAAAGGAGGAAACGCAAGTAGGAAAAAAAATTATTCAAAAAAAAAGAAATAAAGGACAAATAATATCAGCCAACATGAGGGACCAGTGAGTGGTGAAAGTGTTTACATGTAAATGTTTGTGTCAGAAGTAAAATATTAGAATGCTTGAGGAAGCACAATATGAGGTTTCTTCCTGGACAGGAGATGTGCCTCTACTTTTGGCAAGGCTTGGAACTGGGTGATCTTTAAAGTCCCCTCCAACCCAAACCATTCTGTGATTCTCACTGCCAACACTCCCAGGCAATCCTGGAAGAGTTATAAAAGCAAGACACAGGAGTACAAAACATTTACAATGAGTAGGCCAAACTGCCAGATTTCAAGCTGATAGAAGCTGACAATTTGCAGACATAACAGGTAAATTAGTTACACCAGGAACATTTGTCATAATCAGCCGTGGAGTGTGAGCAGTCCTCCAGGAGGAACAGCAAATAACCAAAGAAGGATGCTGTCGGATTTTTTTAGGTATTCCCAGAAAAATAGCTGCTAAGGAAAAAAAAAATAAAAGACAGGGCCAGACAAAGAACACAGAGAAACATTGAGACTGGATCTGAACATCAGCTCCAGCTCCCTTATTATAAAAGAGACTCCTAAAAACAGGTGGGTTACCAAAGTCTCAAATTTGACTGTGACCAATAGCCTGCAACATCCTTTTTAGCCAAAGTTTGTCTGGATCTGATCTGTTCCTTACAGATAATTATTATGTGAAAATTTCTAATTAATCTCAGTCTGATAAAAAAAACTCCACGAAACAAAAACCATAGAAAACATCTTATTTTCTTTCTCTATTTTTTCTTCCTTTTAATCAGACACAAATAAATAAGGTGCTGCCCTAAATACCAAAGATTTGACTGGAGCTGTTGAATCCTTAACTTGTGAAAGGAGCTTCAACTTCTGCATGGTGACAGCAAAATATAAATTTAAGTTCCACCACATGCTCATCACACTCCTCTGCCAAGGAGAACACACCTCAGACACCTGAATTCTCCAGCCCTCCTGCTCTTTCTCTGGCTGAAATCTCAGCTCACTAAGGGGATTGATTCAATGTACACTTTTTTCTTTTCTTTTCTTTTCTTTTTTTTTTTTTTTTGCTGATGTTGTTTTATCCCTTGTCTCTAATGGGAATGTATTATCTTTAACTCTTCTCAGAGCACTCAAGATGACGGGAAAGCTGTTGAAAATAAATTAGACTAAAATAAACTCCAATTGGAAATGCTAAGTACTGCATGTTCCTGCTTTAGGAAAATGAAATACTTCATTCACATTCCTGAAACAGGACTTGGGACCATTTCAAGTGTTGTGACTTTTTTTAAATCCTCCAAAAATAGTGAGCGGGTGTTATAAATTCTTACTTTTCTCATATGATAAGGAATGAATTCATTATTAACAGAGCTTTCCTCTCTATGCATTTAATCAGAGCTGGGCCTCATTAACTAAAATGAACACATATTACAAGTGATTTTTGTCAAGTGCCTTTTTGACTGGTCACTGGGGACCACCTGAACACATCTATGCTGTAATTAATAATATCAAGATTGAAATGTTGCTGCACCTAACATACCTTTAAAGGTGAATTTGGCTTTCTGTTGAAAGCTGGGTTTAATCTAATTTGGAAGAGAATCACAGGTACAAAGGATGTTTGGGTTGGAAAGACACCTTAAAGATCATCCAGTCCCACTCCCTGCCATGGCAGGGACACCTTCCACTGTCCCAGGTCGCTCCAGGCCCCATCCAACCTGGCCTGGGACACTTCTTCAGGAATTTTCCAGGGATTTCTATAATTTACAAACAGGTAGAGGGACAGATTGCATTGGGGAATCCAGAGCAGATGTGGGCTCCACCTTTCTTTGTATCTCATTTGTGGTCTCAATTTATTTTTGCTTTGAGCTCCTTTTCCCCTCATTTTTTTTTCCAAGGACAGTATCCATGTAGATTAAGCTCAGACAAAACACCAAAGTACAAGAAAATGACAAACTGCAAGAACCCTTTCCTCGAGGAATAACCTTCCAGAATGACCTACAGCATTTTCAAGAGAAAAGACAAAGCATATGAGGGTAGAGGGTGAAGACCCCTGGGGCTACAGAGGTTCCAGAGAAGTGCCTCTCCCATAACTCCATTTGTCCAATGTATTTTCTCCTCTTTGCCTTCCATTTGCCCCACCCCATTGCTTTTCTTAGACATTAAAGTAATTCCTCTCTCTCCTCCCTGTCTACTTCACCTTAAAACTCAGCATCTATCCTTCCAGGTCACGTTCCCCTCCTGAATTGTTCTCCAAAGTTCCCCAGCTGGTCCTTGCAGTCTCCATCCCTATTTACCCCTGTTCCCTGTGTCCTTGTCCTGTCTCAAAGGCCCGGAGGTGACCAACAGCAGCCTGAGAGCTTGAAGTGAAAAGCTTTGAAAATGGAGCAGGGACATCTCTCTTTTGAGGTTGCCCTGCAGAGGAGTCAGGCATGGAGTGGGGAAATGAAAGAGCAGAGAGAAGCTTCTGTCACAAAGATTCTTTGCCCCTTACACCTTTTCCCTCTTATCCCTAAGGCTCCTCTAACTCCTTTTTTACCAGATATAATGGGGAAGGGTAATGGGGTCGCTGTAGGGGCGCAGCTCCACAGGCTGGGAGCTCCTGCAGTAGAGGTGAAGCACAATGCACGCAGAGCAAATTCCTGCTGAGATTTTGCTGTGTCACTCAGCACACTTGGCAGAAACACAACGCAGGTCTGAGAACCCTGGGAGGATTAAATTGCAACAAATACTACTATGAAAAAGATGTTCTGTAGATGGTTTGAATCAGTTACGTTTTAGAATTGTCAAAAAGAGATTAAAATGTTAATTAATGGTTATTATAAAGTCACCACTCATAGCAGCCCCTTAGGATATTGTGTTTAGATGCCCTTTTAAATTTAAAAGGATGATGAAGATGATTGTCCCAAGCTTAGACAAGGAAAACCCTGTTGGCAACACTGCAAATCATTTCTTTTGTGTCTCATTATGCAGCTTCTGTTGTGGCACTCACACCCCTAATTTTTGTTCAGTGACAAGCTCTGACCTTTGAGTTTCTGATAAGCCCCATTTGTTTCCTTGATACCCTGACAAACCTACCTAATTTTTCACTTTGGGCCAGCTGACAGCACCTGGGTCAGGCTGTGGGGCACTCCAGGTTCTCAGCCCTGTCAAGTCCTGCGTTGAATAAGAGATTCCTCCTCGTGCTGACTCTCACCTTGTGTTACCAGCAGCCTGGCTGGTGTAAAACTCTCTCCCAGCACTGTCCTGCTCTGCACTGCAGCCATCCTGAGCCCCCAGATGATGGTGCAGAGCAGGGGACAGCAGCTGGCAGGGCAGGGTGCTCAGCAGAGACATTCTAAATGTCCCTTCCCTGCTGCTGCTGCTGAGATCCAGCCTCCCTGTCTGCATGCCCAGCTGTGCCCTTCTATCCTGCCTGCAGGAAAGTGGGAGGGACAGCAGGAATGACCACACATCCCTGAACACACATTTTTCCCCTCTGTGCCTATGAAATTATGAAAAGCCCCGGTGGGCACTGTTGAGGGAGAATCTGACAGCTTGGCCAAAGAGCCTCCCTTTCAGCCCTTCCATGCTTCAAGGTTTGCTATCCCCACATCTCCCACTCCTCCAAAGAGCAGAGACAAGGCTGATAATGCAGGGCTGTCCCTTCAGCCCTCTGCCTGTGGTTGTCCTTCTTTCCACCTTTTTTCTTTCCCTGGAATCTCCTCTTCCCGGACTTCACTCATCATCAGTCAGAACAACAACCCTTTGATCTTGGTGAGGCTCTGGCACAGGTTCCCAGAGATGCTGTGGACTCCTCATCCCTGGAAGCGTTCAAGGCCAGTCTGGATGGGGCTCTGAGTAAGCTGGAACTTATCCCTGCCCATGGCAGGGGGTTGGAGCAAGAGGATCTTTAAGGTCCTTTCCAAACCAAACCATTCTATATTTGATGTTTTTGTGATTTTGCTCGCAGTGTTCGAGCAGATCTGTCTCTATCATGAGTATTTTCAGTGGCGTTGTAGCCATGAAAATCTAGAGAGAAATTGTGATTACCAGGAAAGGTAGCTCAACTCTGGGCCAGGACACAAACCCTCCCTTCCCACAATCTTTTTTTCCCTGGGGAATTCTGTGCCTTAGGTCACTGGATGAGCCTCACCTCACATCAAGGCAAATCCTGAAGCCCTCAATTAATTTTTGAACAGTCTATCCAGTAGACTGGACTGTCTTCTTAAAAGACACATGAAATTGAATCTTCTCAACTGTCATCTTTGCACCTCATTAGGAGCAGTGCAAACCAGAAGGGAAAAAAGACAAAAAAAAGACAGCAAATCTGTATTTCCAAAATAGCACTCAGTGCTTTAATGGATTCATACACACAGCTCCAAAAACAAATGGTTGATTAAATTAAATCAGATTAAATAAACAAAAGAAACAAAGTGAAAGCACAGATAAGAATTTGGCTCTGTGACTGGTATTATTAGGCAGGGAAAAACAGTTAATTTAAATTTTAAGAAGGATACTGCTTGTCAGGTCGCTTTCATTTGAACAGATCTATTCTGACCATGACACTTTGCCAGATCTCCTCTTTGTGAAGCCAACAGGGAAAATCAGGGTTATTTTACCATCCCTGTGCTTTGGAGAGTTTGGGATGTACTGACATGAAGTTTTCCTATCAGGAAGAGCACTCTGGACAGGATTTATTTCTGCTTTAGAGCCCACCAAAGCCTGCTGAAGCCACCTGTATCTTGGTGTCCATGTTCCAGAGCCAGGGATGTATCCCAGCACCAATTCCCCAGCAGAGCTTTTACTGGTACCAGTGCATATCAGAGGACAGACAGGAATGAAGTGAAGCATCATCTGAGTCCTACAGATTCACTCAACCTTACAATTCCTATTTTCTCACAGTATTGCTGGTTTGGTAATGTATCTTTACCACTTTCACACAATGAAAAATTCTGGATTGTTTTTCCTCTTTTCTGGATGGAATCAGGGTCCAGCTGAAGGTTTTCTTTGTATGTCCTTGATGATGATTTCTGGCTTGCAGTTCTGCCTTTTCCCCTTCAAACACTCAGCCTTGGGGAAATGTTACCAATGGCCCATTCTATTCTTTCTCCAACTCATCGATATTAATTAAAGAGGAATCTCCCAGCACTGATTAGGAAAATGCTCCCATTAGCTGCACAAATGAACACCAAAGGAAAATCAGCAGGGACATCCCTGTGGAGAGGATGACAAAGTCAACACAGGGCTCAGTTCTGAGAAGGGAACGATGAATGTTCTTCTTTATCAGACACCCATATATTCACAGCAGCAGAATTAAAAGAAGACAGATTTTCTACAGAATTGTGTGCACAATATTTTGTAAACAATCCTGCCACCACATCTCTGGCATTCCTCTCATGTACAGAACCATCTCCTCCTACTGAGATACGAGAAGGACCTTCCCAAGTCCAAAGCCTGGCAATGCATCAGCTTTACAGATCCCTACATCTCCGGGCCTCTACGATCCTCAAACTCCCCAGATCCCTCCAGTTCATCCTCAGAACCCCTGAACTCCCATCCATGCTTCTCCAGTCCCTCTCAGGTGCTCTCATGATCAGTTTATCAGGAAGCAGAAGGAGCAGCAATGCCCTCAGCATAGACACACAGCCACTGATGTGCCATCAGGGCAAGAGGAATGGGTAATTCTGGTTTTCATGCTGAAACCTTGCCTGCCTAAGGCCAACAGATGAAGACTTCTGTTCATTTCTAGGAATAAATTCTTGAGGATTTGAGTAATTCTTTCAGTCTCATTGAAACTGGCAAGCAGACAGAAAGAGTTCTAGGAGGGTGAAGCAAGACTGACAGTCAGATAAGACAGATGGACAGTTGTAGTGTGATCACGTTAAAAATGAAAATCAAGGTAAAAACCCAATTCTGAAATGTATCCAGAGGTTTAGCTACCTGTCACTCCGTCTTGAACTGAGGTTAAATGGTTTTGAATCAGTTAAGCCTCCAGTGGGATTGGTTGGTGTGATCCCTCCAGCTGCAGGCAGTGAAATGTGCAGCCCACAGAAGGATCCTCTCTGCACTTCTCAGGGGAAAGGAGGGAGTAAAACAAAAGCAGAATTTCAAAGCTTGAAATCTTCCAGGTGGCCAGTGGTACTAACAACCCAATGGGAGCATTTTTTGTGGTGTCATATGAAAGAGGCCACCCCAGGAAGTCATGTGCTGTCTGCTCTGGAATCGTTCCTGGCTGAGCTATCTGAGGTCCCAGATCCAGATAAAGATCTGATCAGCGTTCCAGAAAACCTCAGAGTTAAAATTGTCATCCTGAATAGAGGTGTCAGAAGCACAGATGGATCCATGACAAACGTCAGGAAATATGAGGCCAAATGGAAACTCCTGTACCACGGTCAGGGCAATCCTCAGTATTAACACAGGCTACAAATAAATTGCTTGAGACCAGCCCTGGGAAAAAAGGATTTGGGGACACTGGTGGATGAAACATTGGACATGAGCTGGCAATATGATCTTTCAGTCCAGAAAGGGCTGCATCAAAAGCAATGTGGGCAGCAAGTTGAGGGAGGGAATTCTGCCCTTCTACCCAGCCAGGAGTGTTGCATTCCAAAATAAAAGGGATATGGAGCTGTTGGAGTGAGTCCAGATGAGGACACAAATGTGATCAGAGGGATGGAGCATCTCTCATATGGAGGCAGGCTGAGAGAGTGGGACTGTCCAGCCTGGAGAAGGTTCCAGGGAAAATTTGGAACACCTTCAAGTGTCTAAAGAGGTTCCAAGGGAGCTGCAGAGGGACATGGGGATGCAGGGATGTGACAAAGGGGAATGGCTTACTACTGAAGGAGAGTAGGTTTAGGTGATCAATTATTAGGGATAAATTCTTGTCTTTGAGGGTGGAGAGGCCCTGGCAGAGGTTGCCCAGAGAAGCTGTGGCTGCCCCATCCCTGGGAGTGTTTGAGGCCAGGCTGGGTGGGATTAGGAGCAGCCTGGGATAGCGGGAGATGTCACTGCCCATGTCATGGAAGTTGGAAAAGATGATCTCTGCAGGCCCCTTCCAACCCAAACCACTCACATTTCAATGTGGGAGAGTCACCTCATGTTCCCCATGCAGGACCAGGAGTGTGGGGACAAATTGCTCCTGTAACAGCTCAGATCCCTGAGGAACTTCCACAGAATCCCTGTTGGTTGCACATGGAGCCTCGACCTCTCACTCATAGACAGACCCACATCCCAAAGGCATAAAATGGGATTTTATCACCCCAGCATGGGCATGTTCAAACCCTTCGAGCACTGATGATAATCCAGAAGAGAACAGATCTTCTGCAGGTCCTCTGTGACCTCTGTCACCCCTTTGCAGATCCCTTGGACACCCTGGGAACTCTCAGAGTGCAAAACTTCCACGAATTTGCAAGCAAATCACAGCTCTGGATGTAGGTGAGATGCACCACACACGTGGCACCTGAAATTCTGATGGGTTACAGATATTTCAGGTGAGGATAAAACCTTCCTGCACTTTGCAAAGCGGGGTATATCTTGGGAATGCAGACCTGGCCGCAGTATTTTTAGTTGTGATAATAATGATAATAATCACAAGGACTCAGATGTTTAAGTTCAGCCCTCGAGAGACTGTGACCACGGAAGTCTAACAGCAAGAAACAGCCCCATCTGCTTTCCCATCTGAAATTAGCTGGAAATAGTCTTGTTATCCACTCGGCCCAAGCATGTCATCCCAAACCGCTTCTCAGCATATGCTTTTCAAAATATATTAGCTTGGTTCTGCAGGGTTTTGGCAAAACATTTTCCATCATGATTTGCAAAGTCATCAAAATCTCAGCCTTCCTAAGGGATGCACTGATTTCAATTCAATGTTGCTTAAAATCAGCTTTTACATAATGTATTCCAGCATTTAGTTGGTAGAGTTATTCCATTTGAAATGCATATTTAGCATACATTGTTTATTCTGATTTATTTTATGTTAGAAGCTTATTTATTATGTTCTCTTTTATTCAGCATTTATCTTCACGTTTAATTTTATATTCACTTTCTTTTTATAATTCCAATTTCTACGGCTTTATCTAGTAAAAATGAAATACTAGAAGTCAAACAAAAATAAATGTTGGAATAGTTTCAGTGATATATTCTCATTGATCAAAAACTGTGATGTTTTTTTAAATTCACGAGAGGCAAAAATCAAAATATAGCATTATATTACAGATTGCAATGAAAAAAATATCAGAACTACTGAATTTCTCATAAAGCCGAGTCTCAATAACTCTCCTGGCTCTCTATACATGCTGATATATTTATTCAATCATGCAAATATAAAAGACTCTTTTCCTAATACTGACATTGCTTGTGTCATTAAAAATTGATTTACAAATATTTTTGCTTTTTTGAATAAACACTCCACTTGCTGCGAATTTTTTTTTTTAATTACATCATTATTATTCCTGTGTATTTGACGCTGCTTGTTTACACTCGCTGGGTTTGGATCCCCTTCAATCTGACTCTAGATACATCCTGCTTCTCATTAGAAGAGCTAAAGAGCACGCAGATCCTGCCTAAGCATATGTGGCATGTGCTATTCCTTATCCTCAGGCTGGAAACATTGAATTTCACAGCGAGGGAGAAGCAGCAGAACGGTGCAGATCTTGCTAATTATCCCCACACTGCAAATTCAGGCAGAGAAATAAAAGCCTGAGACGGACCAAGCCCCGAGAGCTGTGTGAGATTTTCCTCTGCCTGCAATTCTTCAGCAAGTTTTTAGCTGATAAATGAATTTGGTGAGAGTCAGGACTCACACATCACCGGTGTTTTAACCAAAATATGTGTGGTGAACCCATCTCCAGTTTATCCTTCCTCACCCTGCTCACAGCAAATGGAATCACAATAATCTGCCTTCCCCTCTCCCAGTGAACAGAGCATTAGGTAGAGATCTGCTTTTGTTTGTGATTGCTTTTTAATGTCTTTTCTTTACAGCAGATAGGCCTGACGTCATTAACGTTGTTGTTGTTGTTATCTTTTGAGAGGATTACTAAACATATAATTGGTATCAGTTTCCCTTCCATTAGAGATTAAGGAAGTTTGGTGGTATTTATACAAGTGGGCTTTTTTTTTTAAATATTCTATGAGACAAAAGAACAAAAGTGTCTGATTTCATTATGTCCCTCAGTGCTGAGGGATTGTTTTGGGTTGCTTTGAGTAGATTTTTGCTTTCATTGTCTGGGTACTGAGCATTGTTTCATGTAACACCAAACTTTATGCAGATATTTAGAGGCCAATAAAGTCAAACACTAAGAAGAACTGATGCAGAAAGATATCCAGGAAAGCCCCTTCCAGCTGACAAGGGCTCTCCTGGTCTCACTCTTTTTTCATAAATCCTCTTTATTTTCTTCCTTCCGATCTCTCTTGAAATTCCATGTTTCCTAAAATTGCTGAGTAGAGTAGAATCCAGTCAATGCTCCAGTGAGGATCTCAGACAGGCAGAGAAGCACAGACAACCACCACAGACATTTTGCAGGACCTCACACTGGAATTGCACAGCTTTTTTCATGGAGCCTGGACCAGCAGCAGCACCCAGAGCTGGTCCTGATTTATCTCAGCTCCTGCACCCACTCCCTGGGGAAAGGGACTTTATCTGGCTCAGAGGATGAGCATGGATTGGATGAGAGGGCAGAAGGAGGCTCTGATACACCCACAGTAAATCTCAGGGCATAACCAGACACGACTTTTCCATTTCTCCAGCAAAGCCCAGCTTCCATGCGGGGTTTAACTTGGAACAAAAAGCTGCCTCTGAAGCAGACAAATCCAACTGCAAAGATGTCCACATTCTGCTTGATCTCTTCTTAGAGATATTTAGAAGGGAGCCTCTTCTATATTAGACAGAGAGGAAATGGGAAAAGACAGCAAAAATCATGAAGACAAGCACCAATCCCTCAAGGCAGGAGTGAAATTGTACAGCACCAGATGTGCCCACTGCAGAAACACCTTTACAGAGCTCCAGGGCCCATCAGAGGCTGTCTGAGAGAAGCAGCAGGAGATTCCAGCAGCAGCAAGGACAGCTTAACGCAAAGGTTTATTTGTGTCTCCTCTTTCAATCCCCCTTTGCAGCCTGGGGAGTGAAGTATCAAACGTGTTTGACACTTTTCCATTTCTCAAAGCCAAGCTTTTCCCACCAGCTGCTCTTTGCTCTGTCTGATCCACTGGCAATATTTTCCCAGGGCAAACTGGAGTCACCTGCCCAGGATAAACCAGGAGGAGTCCTCACAAAAGGCATTCAACTGTGCTTTAATTTGTAGGACTGCTCCCTTTTGTCCCAAGCTGGTCCAAGCTGGTGCCCTGGACTACAAAAGATCAGAAAAATTAACACTGATTTGCATCCTCCTTCACCTCACAGAGGTGCCTTTCTATTTGCCCCAGGATGGCAGAAATGTTCTGTGCCCTGAACCACATTTATTTATTTTTCACTGCTTTTGAAGTCACCACAGTGGCAATTTCTCATTTACTTGGGTTTGGGAGGTGGAGATCTTGGAGGTCTTTTCCAGCCTCTATGTTTCTACGATTCTTTAAGTGTTTCCATTACACGATCTTGGAAAGAACTTTTTTGCTGGTTCTTGCCTCCTCCTTTGCTTTGGTTTCCCTCAGCTTTCAGAGTATTTGGATCAGGGGTGCAGCCAGTGAGTCTCTCAGCAATACTGAGCTCTCAGGTTGCTTTGCAGCCCTGGTCCTTGAGGTGCAATTTGGATACAGTCTTCTCCAAAGGAAATGAATTCTATAGCAAGGCAAATCAAAGAAGCATTTGGGTTGGAAAAGACTTTTAAAATCATTGGGTTCAACCCCAGTGCTGCCAAGTCCACCACTAAGCCATGTTCTCAAGTGCCACATCTACAGCTCTTAAATACCTCCAGGGGTTTAAGACACTTTCCTGGACCACAGTGACCACGAGGAGGTCCTAACCCAGCTGGGACAGTCCAAAATACCTTTGGAAAAAGTAAAATTTCCTTGATGTGGTGTGCACACTGAATTTTAAATCATATGAGTTGGGGACTTCACCACTGCTCACCAGCTTCTAAAAAAGACCCCCAAATCACCCATTCAGTGCAGGAGACTTTCATTCCCCGAGGAGGGAAGCTACAGGTAAATAAATCATCTGTTTAACCAGGGAGAGGCTACCTGTTGGAAAAAACTAATAAATCATCATGTGATTTAAAATCTGAATTTAACTTCAGACATACGCAATAAAAAATAAAAAAAATAAAAAAAACCCAAAAAACCAAAAAAGTCTGAAAAGGAAGAGGGGAGATGGAGCATTAAGAAACTGCTATTTTGTCTCCAAAGCAATTGAGCAGCATGTAAGGAGGACCAGCAGGGACAGACATTCCAGGATGCAGCACGGTTTCCTGAAACAAGAACAGATGGAAAGCAACTCCTGTGTGCTGCTGATGACTCCACCCAGATGCCTTTGTGCTACTTCAGTGCTCCCACTTCCAAATTCACATTTCCAGGGAAGGATCCATACTCCAGCCCCACCCATTCCATCACACGGGAGAAGTTCTTGGAGGGAGGCATTGCCTGAACTGCGTTTGGGAGGCCACAGATGGGTTGTCTCCTGAGAAGAAAATCAGAGAATCATAAAAAGGGTTGGAAGAGACCTTAAAGATCATGGAGCCCCAAATTCCTGCCTTGAGCAGGGGCACCCTTCTGCTAGACCAAGGTGCTCCATGCCACATCCAGCCTGGCCTGGGATAATTCCAGGGGAGGGTCAGCCACAGCTTCTCTGTACCAGGACCTCAGCACCCACCAGGAGTACGGAAGGTTCTGGAGGTTTAAATCACTGGGATTTTAGGACTCCTGACCTATCAAACTACTGAGCTCCCCAGTTTGCTCCCAAGTCCTGATATCTCCAAATCTGTGCCAGCACCAGCACAGATGAGTCTAAGGCAGAACTCAGAGTGATTTTTCAGAAGGAGGATCTGCAGGTAGCTGAACATGGACTCACGTATGAGCTGAAGAGGTTCCCCCTGCCCCTGTCCTTGCAGGAGAAAGGTTTGACCTTGAAAACAAGGACGCTCTAAAACTCGAACATCTTTACATGTCTAGTTTGGTTTTTTTTGGTTTTGTTCTGATTTAATTTTGGTGGAATCTTTTGATTTTTGATTGGGTTTTTTTCCCCTGTCAGATGTAACGTGAAACTGCTCATATTATTTTTTATTTTTTCCTCACAAAATAATCTCTTACTCTCTTCCCAGGTGGACTGGAGAAGGCCAAGGCTGGAACAAATTGAAATCTCCAGGAATCTAACAGCCATTTTAGCTTCTCCACATGGCCCTTTGCATTGCTGGGGTTTCTGCAGTCGGGTTGTTGTTTCACTTGACATGTCCAGTCATTTCTATTTCTTGAAGAAGTGGAAACGCTGAGCCCTGTATGCTGTGGGCTCTGATCTGCAGTGCCATGAGGGCAGCACCTGTGTGGGCAGCCTTTGGTGAGAAAGGCAAGACATCCACCAGCAAAACATTCCTTGGTAGTCACTTCTTTTTAACACATTTCAATTTCCTGGCCCTACTGCTTCTGCATGAACTGCTTCCACATGAGTAAATGATAAAATTCTAGTTCACGAATTACCACCAACTAGTGGATGGCTCCTGTGCTCAGCAGCTACCCACTCACATGATGTCTGAAGCTGTGTGTATATTATTCCCTCAAGTAGCAGGAATGTTCTTATACATCTAAATTCAGCTCAAAATTTGCCATGGTTTGTGCAGCGATTAATGGAAGGTCTGAGCTTATTTTGTGCTGCCGGCACTGTAATCAGTTTACTTGGGGATTCACATCGGGGATTAACAATTTTGCAAAGATTGTTACAGCAGATACAGTTCCCAGAGGTGCAAATGCCATTTTTGACATGATTAACTGAGGGAAGTTGCAATTATAAATAGACATACATGGGGCTGGCAGGAACCAAGAAAGTGAGCTGCAAGGGGATGCTCAAATCTTGTTTTTACCCTACCTGGTTGTTTCTGTCACTCTTTAGGAGCGCTGTGGCTCTTGGCATTGCCCCATATCTGTTGAACTCCTGGGA
Source organism: Thryothorus ludovicianus (assembly GCA_013397245.1). Classification (NCBI taxonomy): domain Eukaryota; kingdom Metazoa; phylum Chordata; class Aves; order Passeriformes; family Certhiidae; genus Thryothorus; species Thryothorus ludovicianus. The sequence goes on along the minus strand of VZTB01005905.1, from coordinate 115,340 downwards.
CCATGTCTTTTGCCAGTGTAAATTTAAATCTCTGCCCAGTTTGCATTGGGAAAGGCCAGTTGATGTCTTCACACCAAAATATTGCACGTTGCATTGCAAATTGCCCGACACTTTAAGCAGAGAAGAACTCCAACTTATTTCATTGCTGTTACACCCACTTTCATGTGGTGTGAAGTGCAGCAGATTTCAAGATATTTCAGTTTAAAGGACTGAATTTTAATGAGAGTATCTGTTAACCTCTCCAGTCCCAGCTATTTCAAACGCTCTGTAATTCAATGCAAACTCACTCTGGTGACTGTTTGGCCTCTTCAAAGAAATTCTTGCCTGTTGAGAGGTCTAAGCAGGCTGTAAAATGTCCTTCATTATTCTTTAAGCACCACATAAAGCTGTGTTTTTCTGTTGCTTGCTGGATAACATCGTGCCAATGGAGATGAGACCAGATTTTGGATTAGCTGGGACAATGGATCAAAGCCCCCTTGATCCAGCACATGTCCAGAGTGATCTCTCATCCTCCCAGAAATCTCCATGGAAATCACCATCTTTGGGATGGAGGAATTTATCCCAAGCTATTCTTGGGTGCTCTCTCTGTGACAGAAAATAAAGTCTTCAGTCATTCATTTATGAAAAAAACATGTCACGTAACAGATCTGAGTGTTAGATGAGCTTCCCTGCTCTCCTGCAAACAAAAATAATGGCATCTTACACATAGATAAAAGGAAATACTGAGGTAAAGAGAGCTGCCCAGCCCCTGTTTGAGATACAACAATTTCAGAGCCTTTCCTCTTGCTTTTTCACTTCCAGGTCGCTTCCTGGACCTTTAAGCACATTTTCTTCCATCAGTTTTTGCTTCAGTCACCGAAGAGAAAAGAAAAAAACAAACAGAAACTCGATGGCCAAGGGTGATGTTGTTGAGCACAGCCCCCCCCTGCCAGCTTGCTATTTCTGGCTGGATCCTTTTAAACTTGTGGACGGCTCTGTGAGCCTTATTTACACTTATTTACCAAACTCCATCTGACAGAAAACACAGCAGCTTTCCTCCGCTCCTCTCTGTCACTCTGCAGAAGGACTCACGCAGGCAGAACCACAGTGCCCACTGAATGGCAGAAAATGTGATGGGAATGGGTGTGAATCCTTGCTGCTACAGGAACAGAGGAGGAAAAGGAGCAGCACATGTTCAGACATTTTCGGAGAGAACTCTCTAAGTGACCCCTGCAGACTCAAACGAGGAGAGCAATGTTTCACACTGGGTGAATAAAACACCCTCTTCTGATTCAGGGTGTTTTTTTCAAGAATGGAGGGAGGCCCACTTAGATGTGGGACAGAGCAGCTGTTTAGCAGCACAGAGCAACACCCAGAACCAGTGCCAGGCAGAAATTCTGCGGGGAAATGAAGTGTCTGGGAGAACTGAAGAAGGTAGGATGTGATTTCTCAGCAGTGTGTAATCACAGCACCTCCTGGAACAGCACTAATTTGGTTAAAAGCACCCCTTGCTTTGCTGAGCTCAAGAGCACCCTCAGCATCACTGTGGGACCCTGAAGGGAAAATAACCTGGAGCCACTGCACCCCAGACAGGTCCTAGAGCAGACCCCTCCAAAAACTTTGGGTTTTTCTCTGCAGAGTTTACACATGGATGAGCTTCTGCAATATGGAAATCCATGTGAGATGAATTCTTCCAACCCATAGCAGGGATCTTACAGCTTTTTCAGCCTTGAAAATAAAATTAAATGAACACGGCCAAACCAAATCGCTAGAAAAGGGACAAGATGTGCCATCTCTAAGACTAGAACAGCCAGGAATGAACCTGCAGAAGCATCATTAACATTTAGAGACTGGGCTTTGGAACAAGATGATCTTTATGGTCTTTCCAGCCCAAACCATTCTAAGATTTTATGATTCTATGATTCATGGGTTCATCAGCACTTTCCTTGCTAAAAATCCTTAGGTCTTTTCCTTTACAGAACAACATCATCTTCATATCTCTCCCACAAGGGTTTTAGGCTTCCTTGTTACATCAGGTGAGTGTAAACTCAGAGTAACTATGATTAGGGAAAGGAAAAGTCACAGGGAGATTCTATGATTGATTCTCTTCTCTTCTCTTCTCTTCTCTTCTCTTCTCTTCTCTTCTCTTCTCTTCTCTTCTCTTCTCTTCTCTTCTCTTCTCTTCTCTTCTCTTTTCTTCTCTTCTCTTCTCTTCTCTTCTCTTCTCTTCTCTTCTCTTCTCTTCTCTTCTCTTCTCTTCTCTTCTCTTCTCTTCTCTTCTCTCCTCTTCTCTTCTCGAGTCTCCTCTTCTCTTCTCTTCCCTCCAAAGCCCCATCATCGGGATTTCAGCCAAAGCTGGTTTTAAAACATGATTGCTTTTGGCACAAGGGGCTTTAGGAGTTTCAGTAGCTTTTGAAATCAAAATGATGTTCTTACTTTTACAACAGAGTGACTTTCAAAGGGAAACAGTGTCTGGTGGATTTTGAAGCAGCTCCACAGCACCTCACACGAGAATGGGAGAGTTGGTGATACACTGATACATTAACCAGTGCAGAGGAGGTTGGAGGACACTGAAAAATAATAATTATGGTCCCTGGCATGATTTATTCCCTCTCTAGAAATTCTAGGAACTCTAGCAACTACTTCAACCCCTCAAAGGTCTTTCTTTCCCCATGATGCGTTCTCCAGGAGACCATGTGGGAGAAGAACTTGAAGGATCAGGAGCTGCCTCTGCTCTCCTGGTCTGCACCCACTTGGCCAAGCTGAAAGGTTTCAAACACACATCACAAATCATCTTCCTGCTGAGATCCCCGAGGAGAGGGGACAATGGATTTAATTTGAAAACAGCACTGGATAACTTTTTTTGATAACCAATAACTAATGAAAAATGCGCTGGCCAGAGAAATTGTGAAATCCTCGAAACCCCTGTAATAAATAAATAAAAGCCCTGCTTTACTGGAAGCGTTTCTGTAGTGAAACCAGCTGCAGTGAGACACAGAACAATCTTGCCAGTAATGGATAACATTTATCACATTCACGGATTCATGGAGCCCTTCTGCACACCTGAGGCTGCTAACAACGTGGGGGACGGGGGGAGCTGCACTAAAGGCCAACATATGGCAGTAAATCTGGAACAGCTGAACACTGGGATAAATTCACAGCAATATTTCCAAATTTTTAGGGCCGTGACTTCCCAGTTGCCCCGTAAAGAAATATCAGCGTAGAGGATTCTAAACTTTTTTTTTTTTTTCATCTGTGAGTTACCTGGGAAAAAAAGAGTGAAATTCAGTTTTAAGAGCTGATTTCCTGAAGCTAATTCCAGTAATGAGGCATCTACTGTAAGGCAGGATTCCACAACAATCAGGAGAAACAGCCACCTCTGCACATCACTTTTCACTCCACCTCCCATCACACAGGGAAACAAAGATGTGTGATCATCATGGAGCTGGAAAAGGACACAGAGCTTAAATTACTAGACCAGAGAAGAGAAAATTGATGTCTTAATTTTCATTTTACTGATTATTTGTACTGGCCCTCTGTTTGCCTTATTCCTGCAACTCTCAGAGGCACGCGAGGAAATAATTAAGGAATAATCTTTTTTTGCTTGGTAAAATATGGAGCAATAAATGGTTGCTAAGATTGATTAAGGGCTGAAGCAAAGCAAAAGCCTGGAGTAGATTTCACCTTGCTGTTTCTCAGGATGATGCAAAGAAATGGAAGCTGAGTTTTTTGCAGGTAAATCACAGGCCCAAATTGGGAAAAAATAATCCCAGTGCACAGCTCCTTTCCTTGGGGTGACTGAATTGTTCTGTAACATTTCTGCTTTTTGTTGTCCAGAAAAATTGGAGCAAAATCAGTTTGGTTATTTTTTTTTTTTTTTGAATGGATGACCACACTTCAAAGAAAAATATAACTGAAAATCAGTGTGAAAGCCACTATATCGAAATATAGGATTTTCTGAACCAGCTGAGTGGCTGGAAAACTTCTGTCTGCCCGAAAGCATCACCAAAGAGTTGTGGGGCCAGGATTGATGCCAGAAATCAATCAGGAGGTTTAAATTCCAGGCTGAAGTGCAAGTGGGGCCATGAATAACCCAGGAGGACACAGAGGACACAAGGAAGGTTGCACGGGGCAGAACTGGCTGCCAAAAAATGCACAAGAAATCACTGAAAATGGGAAATCCCTTCTCCAGAAAGATGCTTCATCTTGCAGATTAACAAGTACCAGTGCCCTAAAACCAAAGTGACTTTTACTTTTTTCCTTTCCCCCTTTCTTTTAATTTTTCTTTCTATTCCTTTTGAATTTTATTTTTCTATTTCTTTTCCATTTGTATTCTCTTTTCCTTTTCCTTTTTTCCTTTCTGCTTTATTTTTTCCCTTTTTCCTTTTTTTCCTCTTTTTTCTTTTTTCTTTTTCTTTTTCTTTTTCTCTTTTTCTTTTTCTCTTTTTCTTTTTCTCTTTTTCTTTTTCTCTTTTTCTTTTTCTCTTTTTCTTTTTCTCTTTTTCTTTTTCTCTTTTTCTTTTTCTCTTTTTCTTTTTCTCTTTTTCTTTTTCTCTTTTTCTTTTTCTCTTTTTCTTTTTCTCTTTTTCTTTTTCTCTTTTTCTTTTTCTCTTTTTCTTTTTCTCTTTTTCTTTTTCTCTTTTTCTTTTTCTTTTTCATTTTTAATTTTTTTACTTCCTTTTTTCCCTCTTTTTCTTTTTTCTTGTTCCATTTTCCTTTTCAGTTTTAAGCATTTACAAAAGTTATTCCATTTGAGAAGCTGATCTGTGTTAGCTCATCAGCTGCCTGCCCCCGTGGCTGAATTCCTGCTTACCTGATTCCTCCTCCCACTCTTGGGCTGGCTCCTGCTGCCCAGCTCCCTGCCTGAAGGCAAAAAATGGAAATGACAAAGACTGTGGAGGTTGGCAAGCAAGGAGCATCACATCAATTTTTGCTGATAGACAAGCAAGGCTCTTGTTGCAAAAATAGGTGTGAGAAATTAAAATTTTCATGTTCAAAATGCAAAATATTGTTTTTGCTAGAAAATCATCCCAAATAAGTTTTTCTCCCATTGCATGGATCACAGGGAATGATTTGTCCTCAGAGCAGAGGCAACTGCAGGATTGGTTAAGTTTGGTTTAGATTTAGATTTAGATTTAGATTTAGATTTAGATTTAGATTTAGATTTAGATTAGATTTAGATTTAGATTTAGATTTAGATTTAGATTTAGATTTAGATTTAGATTTAGATTTAGATTTTGATTTGAAAATTAGATTTAGAGATAGAGGGTGCAGGGGTAGAATCTGAACATGGGCATGAACGTGGCTGAGCACTCACAGTCCCCTCTTGGTGTCCACTGGTGGCTCCACTCCTGGGCACACCTGTGTCAAGAATTTTGATATGATGACCCCAATCTGTGATTTTGACCCCATGTGATCCAAAAGCCCATGGTCAGAAATATGGAAATACAGACACCAGTGAGATGCAGAGTGAAAACAAACTGATCAAAAGTCATGCTGATAGACCATGACTTTTATTAATCATTATTTTATAATATTATTAATATTAGTGTGTGGAGGAGACCTACAGCTCTAAAAAGTGATCGTGCAACAAATGGTGGCACTCTGCTTTTGCCCTTTTTTGATCCCACAATAACCACAAAATGTGTTCAGCTGAAATGTTTAACACTTCACTTGTGGAGGGGATGAAGCCCAAACCAAGGGAAAACAGACGCTGGGGAAGGTGAACACTCTTCAAATGCCACTTATGGCTTCACACTTCCCTCTCTTGTATTCCTGTCATGTTTTCCTTCTTATCTGTAGGTCAAGTATTAATATGAAACTATAAAGACCGAGATAACTTCCTATTGATCTGGAAAATAAAGTGGGAGACACAAAAGTGGAGAGAACAAAAAGACAACCCTGCTGCGGTGCCTTTGAAAATTAACTCAGCATCTGTGTTTGGACTTTCTCCTGTAGATTGTGATAAAGGAGGAAGCTGAAAGGAGAAGAGAGATGTATAAAAGTAACTTTAAAAATGTTTTTGTCCCAGATCCGAAAGGATGAAGACACCAAAAAGGTGGAGATTCATCTTGAAGCCTTCCTGGAGATTGATGGAAGCAATCTTTTTTAACACAAGGAAAGCACTTGGATTTGATCAGTGGCAACTTAAAGACCTCCAAACCGAATGAAATTCCTGCTATTTTTTGTGATTTTTGCTTCTTTCTCCTCCTCCTCCCCACATTTCTGATTCCCAGAAGAACTCACCAGGAACAAACAAGGAGAGCCCAACCTGCTGCTGGTGTGGGCCTGGGGAGACCTGACCTGAATTGTGAGATTGGGTTGCAAAAACTCCAAGCAGAGGGGGAAGGCTCAGAATTCTGAGCTCATGAATTTATTCCCTGAGAGGAGGGAAAAGCCTTGGTGAAGGGTATGGAGAGCTTATTACAACCTGTAACTTTCTATAGACTCCTGCCACACACATCTATGGCTCCACCTCACTGAACAGCATCATTTAAAAACCCTCTGGCTCGCTGGTTTTTTAGTCCATAAGGGGTGAAATTTAGCATTGACTTCCATTAACTTCAGGGGAGCTACACAAACTGTGCCAGCTGAGATCTGGCCCTCAACAGTCCATTAGCCCAGGTAGGAAAATATTCCTCCATCAGACCCACTGCCACCTCACTCCTCATCTGTCCTTCTCATACAACACCACCTCCACCATGATGGACTTACTCTCCTGTACCAAAGGAAAAAAACCCAACAAAACAGCCATTTACTTGAAAAATAGAGACTTTTCCCTGCTTTTCTTTCTCTTGAAGGCCCACTGCTATCCTGGCATTCAGAACTGGAGATGAAACAAAACCAGTTCAGGAGTAGGACACATGAGGAAAAGAAAGTCAACCTGCAGAGGATCAAAGAGATCATTTCTCACAGAAGCATCCACAGAAATGAGAAGTAATGAGCTGAGACCTCCTCAACAGCTTTTCAGAATGCAAAGCATTGGGCAGCTGGTCAGGATGAGAAAAAGAAATAACCAAACAACGTTCTTTCATTTTTCGTTTGTTTGGAGTTTTTTTTCCCTTTTCCTTTTATTTTTAGCCAGAAGATGTGTTTAGTCCAGGGTGAAAAAATCTGTCATGTTGGTGAGATTCTCCCTACCACAGCACCACTCTGAACAGGACAGCTGCTCCAAATGGGTCACTTCTGCCATCAACCACGGGGTGAGCACAGCAGTGGCTGATTAACAGCGTGGGATAAAAGCCATGTAGGACAAGGAGGAGGTGAAACCTTGCTCTGAAACGAAGCTGTGGGAGAAATGAGGAGGGTTAGGTTGTAATTTTCCAGGAGCCCGCAGCCACAGCTGCAGCAATGAGCCCTCGAGTTCACAGCTCTGGGCTGTTTCTGTTCTGCTACCATGCTGGGCATATCTGTGCCCTCAGATAGTCCTGGCTGAGGCTCACAGCTGAGTTCAGTCAGCCTGTGAGGGTGGCAGGTGTTGGGCTAGAAAAGTGTCACCTGAACTGAGAGTGTCCAGAGAGAAGGATGTCCCTGAAAGGCCACTACCCTGGGGATTGTTTAGCCATGTCATGATAGCTGACAGAGGAGCATCCACACCCACCAGTTTTAGGTTTTCACCCATATCACAAAACCATAGAATGGTTTGGGTTAGGAGAGACCTTCAAAATCATCTTATTCCAATCCTTCCTCTACAGCAGGTTGCTCCAAGCCCTGCCCATCCTGAGGTTGAGCTCTTCCAGGGATGGGGCATCCACAAATTCTCTGGGGAACCACTTTCAGTTTCTATTGACCTGAATCAAGAGATTTTTCACCATCTCCTTCTATACCTGACAGTGAGAAAGTACAAGTGGGATTTGTTTTACCTTTCTTCAGGTGTCCCTGCCTGCACAGGATTTCTGGCTTCCTGTAATAGAGGAAGTCAAGTCACCAGAGTCAGTAGAGGTAATGCCACAGGTCTGTTCATGCTCAGACAGATTCCTAAATTCTGTCAGACAAATCATGCCCTGAACTTGTCTCATTGAAGAGAACCTGGGATGGCTTGTTCAGACAGAGACTCCTGTATTGAAGGTATCCATCCAGGTCAGATTTCACCTGAAGGGAACTGTTTGGAGAAGGTCTCTGGCTTGGATGTGCTGTATTGGATTTCACACCAATGGCTCCAAAGAAAAACCTTGTGTGATCAGTTGGCTTCCTCTTTGGACCACAGAACTCTCATGCAGACATCAGTCAAAAATCAGAGCTCATCCTCTGACATCTGGTGTAGCACAGGCCACCAAAAACATGTCAATAATTGTTTTACTGGGAAAAATTATCACAGATCTCTCCTTGCAAATGGAAATGACTGTGCTACCTAAATTGTGAGGCATCTGCCACAGCACCTTAAAAACTTCCAGACTCACAAATCTGAAAGGAAAGAGCTTTCCTCCTGAAATTAAGCATTTTCTTTTTTCCTTAACAAGACATGGAATTTATTCCAGTATGACCCAACTACTCACCACACAAATGAGTAAGAGAGGAGTAAATATAATCATTCAAATGCAACGTTATGTAGATCAGTAAAAGAAAACTACAGGAGAGATCCAATAAAAAACTAAACTGTGAAATTTGAAATCACATATGAATCTTGAGGTACCCTGAGACTAGATCTGCATGGATGGAGAGGATGATTACAACTTGCAGCCTTTATTTAGAAGAGCTGTGCACTGATGTCCAGCCAGCGAGATGTGGATTCATGTTTATGAGCCGCCTGGCAAATACTTACGCACCTCCCACAAAAACCCTCTAATTAAATGTTAATTAAATGCAACACATTAGGCTTTGCAGACTCTCTGCTGCTGAGTTATATACATACACTGCAGACACTCTAATGAAATACTTGACTTTGATTTACGAACATGAATGCAGCTAGAACTGGGGCTCGCGCTGGTATCTAATTTTGCACAAAACAAAGGAGGCTGCCTTGCCTCTGCTAATGGTTCCAGCTTTTTAATGAATACTTCCAGCCATGATGTAATTACACAGTAACTTACAGGCAGGGAAGTGACACAAGCAGAGAAATGCCTTGCATGGAGGGGACCTCCTCTCCTGGCAGTGGCAAAGGATTTTGCCGGGTCTCCAGCAGCAAATGCCCTTCAGCCACCGCAGTGATCTCATTTCAGTCCTCATTGCTCTCGCTGCCATCACAAAGCCTTACTTGATCTGAAGGGATGGAAACAGCAGGTGAGGCTCAGATTGTGTCATGCCCGTTACAGTCAAGATGATGAAGGGCCACGGGTGAAAATCATCAAGAGAAGATTAGAGGTGTCACTTCAGGAGTGAACTCGTTTATGCAGATGGCTCCTGATGGAGCTGCTCAATGCCGTAGTCGCTCGTTTCATGTACAAAATAATCAACACATTATTAACCTTTATTCAGCTTCAGAGTAGACAAATATCACAGAATCATGGAATATTCTGAGGTGAAAGGGACCCTCAAGGATCACTGAGTCCAGCTGTTAAGTGAATGGCCCATATAAGGGTCAAACCTACAACCTTGGTATTATCAGCACTGTGCTCTAACCAACCTAATTCTGGCCCAAGTGTGGAGTTATCTCAGGTTTCCCTCCTTTTTATTTTTATTTTCCATGTCTCCCTAAATTTCCAGTGCAGACACTGGCTGGCAAATTTAGAAATAAATTCTTAAGTGCTTGTTATTCCCAACAAGCAAGGTGTGGCCTGGCATATGGGACAACTGTAACTCTCTAGAATTTTTAATATTGCTCCTTTTCTCTTGGTCTTTTTGGTAAAATGCTTCTTTAGTGTCCAGAAATTGAGATATCTTACTGTGTATTGCAACTCCTCAGTGATAATCAGCGCCTAGCACAGGGTATGAATCCCTGTGGCATCCACTAAATACACTGGTATTACATTTTCCACAAAGCTCTGAGACTACTGGAAAGTATCCACCTGCCAGGGAAACTTTCAGTACTCCTTCCCAAGGAGTCTTCCATGCTCTTGGGCAATGGCCCACCCAGCAAAAATGCAGATTAAATTGGCCCATGTATTTCTGAGGCTTTGTAATTACCTCAGGCAGAGTTTGTGGCGCTGCACTGATGTCAGTAGCTGGGTTGGGACTTTTAATATTGGCTGAGATATCTCCTGCCTCCACTGTGACTGAGCTCTTTTTAAGCCTGTATCTATTTCTCCTTAAAAACGTGTAGATTATGTCTCAATGTGAAGAAAAGTATTGCTCTCCAAGGAAACCCAGCAATACAGAAAGAGAAACTTGAAAATAACAACCCTTGCTGAAGTGGCAGGAGGCTGAATCCACTTGTGTTGTGTAGCACTCTGAGATCCCCAGAATGGAAGATGCGGCTGGAACGCACATTACTGTCTCAGGGACAAAAAAAGGAGAGATCAGATGAAATAATGATAAGAAAAGGCAAAATAAATGAGTTGCTCGCCTCCCTGAGGGCAGGCTGTGCCGGTTTTATGAATGTGAGAACCTATTCTTGGCCTTACACAGGCATCTGTGAGAAATGTGCCACGGTTGCATCCCTCCACGTGTGCCCCGTCAGAAGGAGCGAGCGCGGCAAAATTCGCGCACCTGACGCGTCCCCCAGGACGGCGCGGGGGACTGACCACGTCCTTCCGGAGGGCTCCGTGTGCACCACAGCTGACTAAAGGACCAGCAAGGTCAGAGACTACCTTGGATGTAGTCCTAGAAAACCATCCAGGCGCACTAAATAAAACAGAAGCCAGTCGGCATCTGGGGAGAAGTGATCTTAATGCGTTCGGACCGGAGATGTCGCCGGCAGAAGGCTCAAGCAGCAGAGCTTGGGGCACAAAGACCATGGGAAGCCTTACCTTAAAGAGAGGTCCTTACCTATGAGGAAATAAAAACAGATGCTGGAAACACCTCATTATTCCATATTGTTAAGTGGGACCTTTCCTTTAGAATTCCCAGACACGACGACAGAAGAGGCTGTTGTAGGGAGAGGCCAGAAAAAATGGACATTCAGGCACTTTACTTGCCAGCACAGAGATGCAGAGGATCAGAACTCTCTATACCCAAGAAGAAAAAATATTTTTAAGGTATCAGAAAGCCTACTGGAGACACATCCTCCAGGATGAGAAGGTTCACACCAGGCAGCGCCTCTACCCTGAGTTCAGAGTGCAGAGAAATGTTACCCCCCAGTCACTATAAATAACTCACTTTCCTCTTGGCAAGACCAGGAGGGATTTTAAGGACTTGAATTCTTCAAGGGACACCATATGCTGGTTTTTGCTCCAAAAGAAGTACAGAATATAATTCTTGGGGCTCAAAAGGCACCTTAATTAACTATAGTCATCCAGGACTGGGACATACCATTGAGCTCAACTGATGAGCTACAAAGATCAAATTATACAACTGTTAACAAATTATGCTGTTTGTTGAGGAAATCGAGTTCTTGTGTCAGCCTAGCCTTCGTGGGTTGAAGTATTCCCCAGCCACAGGAGCTGAAAACATTAAATGAAGTTGACATAGTTCCAATCTAAAACCTATAAATCCTGAAGCTGTGCCTGTTTCAAAATATTCCTTGATTTTTGAGATTTATGGCCTGAATATTCAGAAATTCCATAAAGTTAAGGGACATGTTTTCCTCCTAAATTCATTAGTTCTTTCATTCTCTACATGGAACAACTTGTAATTTTTTCCCTTTGGAAACATTTTAATATCTCACTGGATCTCTGTCCTGGTTTCAGCCAGAGTAAGGTTAATTTCTCCTCAGTAACTGTTCCAGTGCTGTATTTTGGATTCTGGAAAGACAATTGTGTTGATAACACACAGATGGGGTTTTTATTTTTGCTCAGTTGTGTTTAAAAAGTCAAGGACTTTTTTCTTGTGCTCTGTCAGAGGAGGTTTGCAAAAGGAACTGGGAGGGAGCACAGCTGGGACAGGTGACCCAAAGGGAGATTCCACACCAGAGAATATCCTATCCAGCAGATAAACTGGGAGGAGTTACTGGGAAGGGGCTGATCTTGGTTTGGGAAAGAGGCTCTGCTGCTGGTCAGTGGGTGTGGGACAATTCTACTGTGCACCACTGGTGTTTCCCTTTTTATTATCATTTATCTTTATAACTACATTCTACTTTCTTTCCGGTTATTAAACTGTTCTTGTCTCAACCTACAAGCTTTACTTTGATTCTTCTCCCCAGTCCACCAGGGTAGGATAGAGAAAGGGGAGGCTGAGTGATTGGCTGCCTAATTTCCAGCTGGGCTTAAACCACAACAATCACAAGGTTCTTAAAAGATGTATAAATTTTATAGCAGATTTTCCTTAAAAGACTTCAATAAAGAAAAACAGAGTCAGTGGATTTAAAAACCGGCTGGTCCTCCCACAGCCCAGACTGATCTACTTTCAGGGTGGAAAAAACGGAGAGAAGCAATTAAAGGTGACAAAATCTAAGTTAATTCTGATGAAACCCAGTTGTTAAACACCACAATGAAACTAAATGCTGCTTATCTGTCTGTTGAGGTGGACTGTGAGAAATTGAGCAGAAAATTGTAAAATGTGTAAGAAAATGGACAAGTGATTTGTCCACTATGAATGAGGTATGAGACCAAATCAGTGGCCACCAGGACTTCAGTTTGGCAGCCATGAAGTTAATTTTGTAGCAGCAGCAAGGACTCAAACACAAAGCTGATGGATGTTGGATTAGGCTGTCAGTGGCATGAGAAACAGGGCAACGTTTTACCTGTAGAGCCTCATGGTCTGTGATCCACGGGGAAGAGTTATGGTTCCAGGGGGTTGGAAGTAGATATCTTTAAGGTCCCTTCCAATGCAAAACATTCTATGATTCCTCTCCCTGAAGAAAAAAAGTGGAATTCACAAATGAGCAAGATCAAAACGGTAAATGAAGAGAGAGTCACTGGTCCCATGGATGTGGGAAATATGAAAACCTGGTTTATTGGGAAACTGCATCTCTCACTGTCTGTAGAGGATTATGCTAAAATTGTAGTTTGAATTCTGCCCTATTGGAGGTCAGAAAGAAAGAGATTTTCTTAATGCCCAGCAGAAGGGAGCAGGAGAGAAATCACAATTTTGTATCCGTGATAGCCAGGACAATTTTCCCAGTGGAACCAGTAATTCTTCCTCTCTTTACCTGGGAATCCAGCCCTCTCTTTACCTGGGAATCCAGCCATTTTCACCCAAGCTTGCAAGAATTTCATACTTTCCTTCTGTCAGATTTCACTTATATTGGCCACCAGACCCAAAAGTCATGAGAAACTGACAGGTTTAAGTGTGCAGTGTCAGCTGATTAAGTCCAGAACTGATCAGTGATGAATTATGACACCCAGAGCTTCTGAGGTTGCCAGGTTAAGATGCACTGAGACAGAGCTTGTATTTGGTAAAAGAAAAAATAAAACAGAAATATGTGTGTAAAACTCTGAAGTTCAGGGCAAGAACTGAAAAGGAGATAAGTCTGAAGAAGACACACAAATGGGAGGAATGGCTGCTACACCACAGGACAAGAAAGTCACGGGAATTTTTGTGGGTGTTAAAATTACCTTTCCCTTTTTAAAGGAGTAACCAGTGGTCTGCTCTAACAATAACACACTGAATCTTTCATGTTGTCCACAAGCAATTATGCCCAGAACTGGGATCACTTTAATAACAGAGGTGTCAGCTGCCTGCAGACAGCCTGTGATTAGGTTTGGCTCTGTCACACCTACCCAGGAAATGGGCACCCACTAAACCTGCTGCTCCTGGCTCCTCCCTCCCTCGACAGAACGAGATCAGCACCCAGAGAGGGGACTCATCTTCCTCTCTCCCCTCAGATTATGGTGGGGTGAATCACCCTGTGGAGGTATCACTCAAGCTCTAACAGATATTGAGGAAATCTATTTAATTGTCTTAACAAATGGCACAATTCTTAGTTGGCCTGAAGTACAAATCCAGCCCAGAGCATGGTTTGGTTGCTGCTGTGGCTTGTCTTCCTCTAGGGCATGAGTTTTTTGGGTTTATGAGATGGGGATTTCTCCATCACAGCAGTATTCCAGGTGGCAGGAGCAGCCTCTAATTCAAGCAGAGCTCCATCCCTGCAGGAACAGCACAACTTTATCCAACTCCAGCTGAAAGCTCGCTGTCACGAATGATCAAATCTCTTGATATTGACAGGAAATCATTTAGAGCTGCAGGAAAGAAAAAGCCATCAACATTTTCCCTGTGAAAGGCAATGCTTGTTTTTTCCAGTGATTGCTGGTGTGTGTTGTGTGGATATCAAATTCTGGGGAATGAGGGAAGACACAGATGACTTCAGAGACTCATCCTCACCGCAATTTGCTTATACTCTGCATGAATAAATTCCGTTCAAATGACCTTGAGGAAAAATATTAATAACATGATAATGGGTCATTTGCATACTCTGCTGAATATGTTGTCAATTCAAACAGAAGAGTTTGTCCAGAGCTCTTTGTCAGCAAACAGAGAAACAGAAAAAAATCACTCTGAGAGTAACTCCTACCTCAAACCCCCCAGCTGATAGCTGAAAATATTGGTGACAAGTTTGACTTTTTGGGAAGATTTTTTGAATGCCAGATCACAGCAAGAGGCAATGGGACTCAGGCTTTTTAAAAATAATTCACACTGTGCAGAGCTTGACTCCACACTATTTTCACTTTTCTTCTCCTGATGATTTCTCGCATGCTTCAGCTTTTCTTAAACATCAGAAAAAAATATTACCTGACTGTAAGACATGACAAATTCATTTCAGTTGTGCTTTCCTGAAAATCCACTTAAATTTGAATTTAATTTTATCATCAATAAGTTATATACAAAGAACAAAGCATGAAACAAGCCTTGCCCACACAATTTTAGGTATTTTACCTGTGCTGTACCTCTCCCTGAAATGGAGATCTGATTTTCTTCCAAGTGATTTAGACACTTGAAAATTTCATCCAAAGTTGAAAAAAATTCACACTGTGGACTTATCATTTTCATCTCCCTTCATGGTGTAACTTTCCCTGTGGTGATCACATTTATTATGGGCATGGAAAGGACAGTCTCAAACATGAAATATGTGCTTTGTGTGCTAAAAGGGCTCATTCCTCAAAGCTGAGAAAAATTTTGAGAAAAATTGACATAAGTGTAGACAGGAAATTGTGAATGAAAATTGAGAGTCTTTTAGGAATAATTTATTAGATGGCCCAAAGCCAAGCATCCACAATCAAGACAGGATAACTTTGACTAAAAAGCCATTAGAATTTCCTGATAAAATGAAAGCTTCAAGTAGAAGCATCTATATATAGGCCTGTTATCTTCATGTCTGTGGGCATTTGTTATGGCTATTTGCTTCTTTACTTCTTCTGTATATGCTGGACTTTTTTTTTTTTTTAATGCTGATTAAAAAAATGTATTTATGTATTTTTTTCATAAAATCAGAGAATGGTTCAGGTTGGAAAAAGACCTCTAAGATCACTGAGTCCAACTGTTAACCTAACATTGATATCTTCACCACTAAACTGTGTCCCTAAGTGCCACATCCACAGGATTTTTGAACAATTCCAGAGATGATGATTCCACCACTCCCCTGGGCAGCCTGTTCCAATGCTTGACCCCTCTTCTAGTGAAGAAATTTTTCCAAAAATCCAACCTGAACCTCCCTTGGTGCAACTTGAGGCCATTTCCTCTTGCCCTGTCACTTGTTACCTGGGAATTTGTTATCGGTTTTCTCAAAGACTCAGCAAACCTGACTCTGAACCCTTCCCATGATGAGACATCCCCAGCTTCTCTGGGCAGCCTGGTCCAGTGTCTCCCACATTGCATTGTCCAAATTTTCATCCACCAGACCTCCCATGTCCTCCTCCTCAGGGCTGCTCTCAATCCATTCATCCCCCAGTCTTAATTGAAAACCAGAATGGCTCTAATACAGGTGCAGCACATTGCACTAGACTTTTTATGCACTGTTTTTTCATTTTTTTACTTTACTTGTCATTTCTTAGAAAGATGAGAGAACAAACAGAAAAGGACAAAATTTTAAGAAAGAATAAGTGATGTGGGAAAAATCTCAAACTGTCAGGAAACTGAGACAAAAATGAAGCCAAGACTGTGAAAGACCAAAAATTTAACTGTCTCCAAGTTATGGAGTATAATGAAATTACAGAATATCCTGAGCTGGAAGTGACCCACCAGGATCATCAGAGTCCAACTCCTGACCCTGCACATGACATTCCCAACAGTCCCACCATGAACCAACATTATCCAAACCCTTCTTGAACTCTGTCAGGCTCAGAGCTGTGACCTCTGTCCTGGAGAGCCTGTTCCAGTTCCTGACCACCCACTGAGTGCAAAACCTTTTCCTGATACCCAACCTAAACCTCCCCTGACACAGCTTCAGGCCATTCCCTTGAGTCTTGTCACTGTCACAGAGTAGAAATCCCCTCTTAAGGATATTGAAGACCACAATGAGGTCTCCCTCAATCTCATCATCTTCAGCTGAACAACCCTCAGCTGCTCCTGAAGCCTTGAATAAACATTTTCCATTCTGTTTCAGGACAACTCAAAACTTACTGAAAGTTTCAGCCTTGGCAAGGTTAAGTTTCTGCACACCTGGAGATCCCAGAGACATTTCCAAAGGCAATTAAGGGCAGAAGTCAGTAGGAGTTACGGCCACAGGAAAGGGTCACGGGGATGGGGAAGTCCTTTAGGAAAACCTGGGCCCATCCCAGCAGCTTCATCCTGCCAAATGCCAAGAACAAGGAGCATGGGCTGCACTCACAGAACAGAATACGATCTTCCAGCTCACAGGGGGTGCAAACAGGAATTTGGGAGCTGAATGGCGACCAGCCATGACCTCCCAACACAACATTGTGGCAAGAGCAGCTTTTGGCTTGCTGGCCAAGGGAGTGGGAGTGAAAAGCAATTCTCTATTTACAGAGAGAGTTGGTCAAGCTGGTGTTGCTGAATTTGCGTCACTTTGTGGCTGGTCTTTTTCAAAAGGTCACTGGAGGTTCTGGAAAATACTGCTCTAGAAGTTAAGATGAAAAGAAAGTTTCCTTATTAAATGAGACATAAAGAGGTCATGCTGTTTATTGAAAAAATAATAAAAAAAGAAAAGCAGTGCCTAGGTTGTGGCACAGACCTACCTGCACCAGAGGAAACTGTGGCTGTTCAAGTTTTTTCAATCTAGCAGAGAAAGGCAAAACAAACACCACAAGCAGAAAACCAAAGACAGAAAAATCCAAATTAGAGAAAAGACACACATTATTAACGGTGATTAATCACTGAAACAAACTACCCAGGGAGGAGACAGAATCTCATCTCCTGATGTTTTCAGAGCAAATGTATTTGCTTTCTCAGGCAGAATGATTTCAGAAAACATATGCTACTGATCTTAATACTAGGAAGAACCAATAGAATTTAAGAAAGCCTTCAAAAATATGACTTAATGACCCTTATTCTCTTATCTCTTCTTCTAAAGCTTTTATGAGTCTATGAATTGTACCTAATTAGCAATATTTAGTCGTTACAGGGATAATGAGAACACCCTGGTTACATCAGAACCAAGATCATTTGCATAAAACACCTCCAAACAAGCGCGAAAATCTGCCAGACAAAACTTTATTATCAATTGACAATGGGAAGAGTGAAAATATCCTTTTTTCCTGCCCCATTGAACTTTATTCTCATTTTGTCTCAGGGAGTTTGTTCTGGCCTGGACATCTTTGGTCGGGAGCACTCTGTGTTTCCACACCTGTCATTTTGCTTGCAAACCTGTTAAAAAAATTTGGTATTGTCTCAAAATGTACGTTCTCCCCAGCTTGCTGTTTGTTGCAGAGACTGAATGCAATGTATGAGTTCCTTTCCAGCCTGAATGTTCAACACTGCTTAAAAACATCACTTTGGAGATGTCCCACCTGGCCACCCAAAGGCAATGGATATTCAGAAGGAAGAAAGTCACAGATTGGTGTTTGATAACAGCACAAATATTAAGGGCTGTCAAATAATGCCTGTGCAGGAGTTGGTTTATGTTAACATGATCTCAGAGAGAATTATACAGTCCAAAATTATAGCATCACTGTTATTATTATTATTATGACATTATTAAATAATGCCAAAATTAGCATTTTAAGCCGTTTTCTTCCCTTAACTAGCTAATCTTCACCCAGAACGATGCCCTGTTAGAATATATAATGCAAAGTCTATCAGGCTGGGAACAGAATGATTCTGAGGCTTGGAACATTAATTAGGAGCAACAGGATTCTGATTTATTTTATTCCCATTCACCAACATGGCTTGAGTCCTCTTTTTCCGATCTGGTTTCTGTTGTTTACCTGCTTTTCTTTGGCTTGTTAGTAAAGCATCCAGGATTCCCAAGCAGCCTCCCACCTAAATACTGCCAGACTTTGCATGGGTTCATTTCCAAGAAGAGATGAAAGCAGCAGAGTTGTTCCAAAATGGGCATAGGCCAAAACATTCAATGCTCACAGCCAACTGCTCATGAACTGTCTACACACCAAGAGTTATTGGCAGGCAGCGTATGGCAAATGTGCTGCTCTTCAGAAAACTGTGATCTCTTTGTGAGCCACTTTTAAGTAGATAAACGGACCAAATGGTTTGTTATGAATTATACACGCCATTTCTATATGTCACCAGATGTGTTTCAGTGTAAAATCACCAGCCTGCAATGATTAGTTATCAAGTTGGAGATGAGGAGAGCTTGGACAGGCATTTTCAGCTCTCTGGCTTTTAAACCCTTGCCAAGCTAAATCAATTTATGCCCAGATATCAAATTGTGCCTAATAAACGCCAGTGCTGATAATGAGCACCTGGATTTTCCACTGCCATGTCCCAGTGATGCAGCAAAGATTCATTGGGAAGAGGAATTGTTGTGCGTGAGCATAAAAGTGACCACTGTAATTGCTGCAGTAATTGGTGGCCACCACAATGTCATTGATGGCAAGTCAGATTTGTCCCTGTGCTAAATACAGATGTGGATTCATATCCTCCCTTGCCAAGCTTGGAGGGAATCCTTGCTCTTGTGTGTTATTTCATCTTCCCATCACAGTAAATTTCTGCAATTTTTTTTCCTAGATTTTTGTCCAGTAATTCACTTCAGATCAAGTTTTACCCCTTCACTCTTAAATTACTCAGGGAAGTATCCTACAATTTAAGACTACAGATGGACAGTCACACATAAGCTGAGAGCTTTTGTCAGGTTCTTTATGTAGGTTTCTCTCTCCAACCAAAAAGTTCATAGAATTGTTTAGGTTGGAAAAGTCATCTAAGATCATTGAGTCCAACCTTTCCACCAGCAATTCCACAGCCATCCCCTAAAGCACATCCTCAAGTGCCACACGCAGCTTTTAAATCCCTCCAGGGATGAGGACTGTGCCACTCCCCTGGGCAGCCTGTTCCAATGCTTGACAACACTTTCCATGAAAAAAATTTCCTAATGCCCAACCTAAAACTCTTCTGGTATAACTGAAGGCCATTTCCTGTTGTACTGTCCATTGCTCCTTGGGAGATCAACCCCCACCAGCTGAACTCTCCTGGGAGTTGCAAAGTCTGAGGTCTCCCTGAGCCTCCTTTTCTCCAGGCTGAGCTCCCTCCTCAGACTGGTGCTCCAGCCCCTTTCTCAGCTCTGTTCCCTTCTCTGGCCGTGTTCCAGCACCTCCATGCTTTTCTTGTTGTGATGGGTCCAAACTTGACCCCAGGAGTCGAGGTGTGGCCTCACCAGTGTCCAGCAGAGAGGAACAACCTGCTGGCCACACTACTGATGATCCAAGCCAGGTGCCCTTGGCCTTCTCGCCCACCTGGACACAACCTGGCTCATGTTTATCTAAACCAACACCTCCAAATCCACCTGGAAGTACAACCTGGCTCATGTTTATCTAAACCAACACCTCCAAATCCACCTGGAAGCACAACCTGGCTCATGTTTATCTAAACCAACAGCTCCAAATCCACCTGGAAGTACAACCTGGCTCATGTTTATCTAAACCAACACCTCCAGATCCACCTGGAAGCACAAGCTGGCTCATGTTTACCTAAACCAACACCTCCAGATCCTTCACCACCTGGAAACTTTCCAGCCACAGGAGCCTTTAGATGAGGTTTAACTCAAAGGAAAATAAGTTCAAGCAAAAACTACCTGGGAAGTTCATTTGGTGAGGGTCAGAGACTGGGGAAACACAATCCCTGAAAAGCCAACTGTATAGAACACAAGAACATATAAAAAACTCCATCCTTCCCTCTCTCCCATGCCATAATTTCTGCTGATTGATGCTGAGGTGCTCAGCCAGGCTGGAAAGTGAACTTTGTCTTCATGCTTACACAGTCTGATTTTAATTTAACGTTTCTCTTTCTCCCTTGGGGGTTCCTCTCCCTGCCCTGCTCTGTGAGTTCTCTGGGTTTTATGAGTTATATGCTCATCATTCTGCCAGGGCTGGGCTCATCCATCATCTGGGCTCTGGAGGATGGATGAAGTTGGGTGGCTGTCCTCCTCACTCCACACCCCACAGCCCCAGCAATCTGCAGGAGCAGCCTCCTGGGTCGGGTTGGACCTGCTGGGAAAAGGGCAGGAGGGCCTCCTTGGAGGAGGAGGAAGGGCAATGGGATCTCCATCATCCTGGAAGTGGATCTCCTCTCTCCACGCAACTTTTCCTCAAGAGAAACGATCCTCCCAAAGTCCAGTGTGAGGATGGGGTGGTGGGGAAGCTCCAGAAGGCAGCGTCAGTGTCAGCAAACTCTCAGGAACTTGCCTTGCTCATGACAAGGTTTGGGAAACTGCCAAGGACCCTACAGTAATTCAGGTGAGTTTCTTCCCTGCTAAATGAGTTTACAGTGATGAATAGTGTTTTCTGGGTAATTTAATAATATTAATGGGATCTCATTAGGCTGGCATTCATTAACATTCTTGAAGGTTTATCCCCTGCTGGCAGTCTTTGGAAAGACTGGGATGGAAAAGGAAAACCAATATCCTAATTCATTCACATCCCTAAATACTTCCAATGAGGCAAAGGATTTAAAGCACTTTATTGGTTCGGTTTATTTAATTTACGTCGCTCTTTGTGTACTGTGGTTTTATTTCCTACACAGGCAGTAAAACCAATATTATTTAGCCAAAAGTGCCCTCAAGAAAAATGATATCAGAATAAGAAATAGATATCAAATGGCCAGAATTATTATCATGACTATTATGATCCAAGAATCAGATGATGGAAATGCAATAATTTACTCAAAATAAATCAGTCTTCAGAGCTCAAGTAACCTCACTGTATGAGATAGCAGGGCTGATAGCACTGGGAGCTGTCATCTCTGCCACTGCTCCAGCTATTGAAAAGGGATTAGCAGAGAAAAGGGATTCACAGAGGTTGTTTTGGTCTCTCAGAATGAGATTGTCCCTTTGATTTGCATTAAATTACACCTCTCACTCTGTGGAACTTTCTTTTCTTTTTTTACTCTGCAGAGCACATGAAGGTAACAATCACCACCAACAACAACCAGAGTAACAGGATCAGGACAAAGAATCAATCCAGAGATTAAGGTGCTGCCATGAAGCTCCAGGAGATCCACGGTGGCAAACAGAAAGGGAAATTTAGGTTAAAATTTATATTCAAAAAGAAATCTCTCAAAATATATTTCTGTGCTTCAGGTTCTTGCTGGCCAGATCATAACATTGGGTGCAGTTCAATTTTCTGAACAAATGATAATTTTCCACAGAATTTTTCTTTGGAGATCAGTGCCGGAGATATTGACATTAACTCATTGCTCCCTGATATTCACTTTATTGAATTTCTCCCAAATTTTCCTATTTACATCATTTACCAATACCTTTAAAGAAACTCTTATTCCCAAAAGCTCATACAGTCAATTGAAAAATGCCTCATTTTTGAGAGAAGCTCTTATTTTCAGTAAATATTTACTTCTCTTTCTGAAAAAAAACTCAACTCATCCTTTATAAAACTGAACTTTGAACTTTTAAATATTTTTAATTATTTTTATGTTGCATGGTAATGAGTATAATTTTGGATGGTGAAGACTTAAACAAGTTGTTTCTGTGTTAGAATGCAAAAAAAAAAAGTGTGGACAAAAGAAGTGATATTTTTTATTAAATGTGTTATTCGATAAAAACACACTGATATTTTTCATCACAAATTTAAGATTTTTTTTTTTTTTCTATGCCATCTGTAGTTTACCTCTGGTACCAGAATGAAATCCCCATCATGATAAAAGCCTCCACATCCTCAGAGCTCATATTTCATGCCATTTTTGCACCAGAAGAGTGAATAATTCAGCAGATTGGAGTAATGAATCATTTTCTCATCCCAAGGTGGCTGCTGCTCACGATGATTAATACTGATTTATATATTACTCATGACAGTCCCAACCAGGTCAGGGCCTCGCTGTGTGACATCCTGCAGGGGAGACACTGAACAAACACTTCCTGCCCCAAATTGCTTCCAGGGTGAGGTTTTGTTCTTTTGGTCCTCGCCAGTGGGGGACTGACCTTAGTGAGCAGCCAACCTTCACCCACACCAGCCTTGGGGAAAATGGGGAAGAGAGAAAAAGGGAGGGAAAGAGGAGAGGAGAGGAGACTCGAGGAGAGGAGAGGAGACTCAAGGAGAGGAGACTCAAGGAGAGGAGACTCAAGGAGAGGAGACTCAAGGAGAGGAGACTCAAGGAGAGGAGAGGAGACTCAAGGAGAGGAGACTCAAGGAGAGGAGACTCAAGGAGAGGAGACTCAAGGAGAGGAGACTCAAGGAGAGGAGA
>VZTB01005905.1:11796-91971 GCA_013397245.1 Thryothorus ludovicianus | reverse complement strand
GGAAAGGAAAGGAAAGGAAAGGAAAGGAAAGGAAAGGAAAGGAAAGGAAAGGAAAGGAGAAAAGTAATCTGATTTCATAAAAACCTTGCCAGATTATCCTGTAACACCAGTTACTTATTTTTTTGTTTTCAGCAGCTTTACCTCATGTCACCTGGAAAAAACTGGATGATGGGATGTTGTTGCAAACAAGGAATCCAGAAAGATTCATTTCCAGGCTTCCTGACAGTGTTGTTGGGAGTTGCAGTTGCATTATTCAGCTCCCCATGCTGGGATGTGTTTAGGCTTTTTGACAGGCTGAAGTCCCTGGCCAGCAAGAAGCAGAGAGATGAAACATGGGTTATACACAGCTCCATTTCTGTGCCATTATTAATCCTTTTAAAGAAAAAAGCAATATATTTTCAATATAGCAATGTCAGCAGTTACGTGATGGTCTGTCTACAAAGGGAAGTTTGCACCCAGAGGGAGAGGTGAGCACTGGACAACTGTGAGATAATCACACAACCATTGCATCTTCTCAAAACAGCCAAATGGACCAGACTTTCTGATAGCAGGTACTCTAAACTTTGAAAAAATAAATTAGCAAAAAAGAAAAAAGAAAAAAAATCATATATTTGCTTGTAAATGGAGATTATGGCTTAAGACCTCCCATTTTCTCACAAACATTGAAGAAACCTGTTGCTGTTGTTATTGTTATTATTGTTGCTGTTTTTTCATGATTATTACTAGAAAATAATTGTGTTGCTATTATTAAATTAAGCTTTATTATTGTTCTGTCCCAAGCACAGATTGAAAGGGCTATTGTCAAACAAAAGGGATAAAGATATAAAAAGAGGAAGCCTGTTTCTGTCCCTTGCTTTGGTCCATGACATGGGACTGCTCTGCTCTCCCTGGCATCCCTCCAGCCCATCCAGCTGCTGTTTCCACACTGAAACAGGAGAAGGATGGGGTGGTTGGTACCTTGTGAAAAAGTGCTGCTTCCCTTCTGATCCTTATATTGTGCTCAGATTTATCTCTCAACACATCCTGCCTCACACATGACACCTGGGAGTGCTGTACTCAGTGGTGTGTGATAATTTTTAACCCAGAATCTCATCCTTCTGCCTTCTTTGACAGGGGTTTTTACCCAGTCAGCTTTGGAGGGATAAAAACTCAGTTCATGCAGATTCACGACAGTAGAGTTTACCCACAATTCTCTTTCTCATCCCTGTCACTCCATAGTGAGGAATGGGATTTCTCTTCAGGAATCCTCTGCGATTTTCTCCCTGAAGGGAAAAATTAACTCGAGGGAGCCTGACTCACACATGCCTGGCTCAGATGTGGAGTGGTATCTGCAGACTGGGATCAAGCCTCATCTATAAATAGGACAGTTTGGCTGTGGAATAAAGTCCTCTTATCTGTGGGTGATGCCCCTGTAAAGGCATTGCCCTGGAGGGGAGAGATAACTTTATGATTCAAGAGTATCTGTCCCGAAATATTCAGGAGCTGCAGCTGCAGGGCTACGCCAGTGATGCATCGATACTGGCAGAGCTTCCTGCACTGCTTCCTGCTCAAACAAGCATCATTCATTATGTTGTCCTACACCAGGGAGGGGCAACCCAGCACTGCAAATGCCTCCAGTCAATGATTAGAATAACTGAGATATGATTTATTTTTTTTAAAAAAGGCAATTTTTCTGCCTTTCTGACAGAAAAACCTTCTGCCAGAGAGCCCGAAAGCAGTGGTGTCAATTTATCCTGACCATTAATTTTTCCCTAAAAAGAGAAGTGCTATTCCAAGTTTATGTGCATATTCTAAATTTGGAGTAACCTTTTAGGAATGGTTAGGACTGGGACTGCTTATTTGTTGTTCTTTATTACCTCTCTCCATTCTTTGCACTGTTTACAATTGCAAGGTTAAGATCTTTCCTAGCTTTTAAGATTTTGTTTCTTCTCAGTTTCCAGAATCTGATCTTAACTTCTGGGGCCGTTTTTTTTATTTTTTCTGATGGTGAGGGGTCTCCAGACCTTCTCACTCTTTTTCTCCAGGAAAATTAATCCACAGACACACATTTATCCATCATTGTTATGCAAAGGTCCCATAAAAATTCTTGTCTTTGACAGTTACACTCCAAATGGAAATCTCATCCTTTCTCCCTGACACTGACCCATAAATGTTCTGTTGTCTGCTCAAGTCTGTCCTACAGACTGTGTCCTCTTCAGGGGTTGGAACAAGATGATTTTTAGGGTCCCTTCTAACTCAAACCATTCTCCGTTTTCATGATTCTCTCCTTTCCCTCCCCTCCTGAATGATCCAGCTTAAAACTCAAAACACCAGCAAGCCAACACAGCTTTTTCTTTTGGCTCCTTCCTCAATGCCTGTCACAAACACCATTTCCATGACTGCCATACACTCCCTGAATGTCCTTCAGCTCCAGACTGGATTTGTCTCTGATCCACCCATCCAAATTATGCCTTGGTTTTGCAGATTCATTCTGGCAAATAACTCCACAACCTCTCCTTTCTGATCCCTCTGCCAAACCACTGGGCCAAGGTCTTTCACATCTCCCTCAAGGCATTTTTCTCTGCATCCCTCACATGTAACATTGGGAAAGTCACTTCCTCAGGCTATTTTTACACATCTCTGTTGACTCCAGCAGTTCCCTGTGTACATAAAGGTACTGTGCACTTTGTTAAACACTGTCTTGCTTCTCACCTCCCTGATCTTCTGCTGTCAAGGTGCAAAACCTTCCTTGTGGACAAGATTCCTCCCTACCCAGTAACCCCGTGCCCTTCTCTGGTGTGAACATCAGCTTGAGAGCCCAGCAGGCCCCAAGCCCTGAGATTCAGGGCAGGATCCATCTCACCAATCCTGCCAAGGCTATCGTAGAAATATCTGTACCACAGCTCCTTGCCTGGAGGTTCCCTCTACAGTCAGAGGGGGGAAAAAAAAAAGATACTCCAGGATCCATCTGACCCACTTTATTTTGAGATGACTATTCCTAATGACAAAAAGCATTGTACACAGCTGTACAATGCTCCACTGCCTGAATTGACTGCACCTCTCCCAATTAGCTGAGGGCAGGTGTTTCCTGTGAAGACATCACACGTAGATGAAACCTGCTTATATTACCAAGTGTAAAAAGAATTTGCTGCTGTCAAGTGCACCACTTTTTATTTTTCCCACAGTGAGGTGAAAGCATTTAGCTTCCTTGCAGGAAGAAGGCACTGGCAAGGTGTAGGCTCTGAATATCAATCCAGAAATAACACCTAAAGAACTGACTGCTTCCTTGGGAATTAAAGTACAGAGGTAAAATTTATGTGCATTCAGGCTGGGCCTTTTATTCAGCACCCACAACAATTTCCACACAGGACGTTTTGGGTTAATTAGGTCAGCTCAGATTAGTCACAGCTCTCCTAACGAATGTTTTTAAATAGGTTTCCCTCCTTAGGGCTCTGTGGAATTAGTAAGAGTCTAGTCAAAATACATGGACATAATAGTCTTTTCTGGGCTAGGGCTTCACAAAGTTTATTTAGAGAAAGCTATTTAAAAAATCCAAGTTCTAGTTCAGCTCCCCATGAGCATGAGGAAACAAAGAGTGTCCCTGTAGTGCAAAGATGAGTGCCTGGAAGTAAACAAAATAAGGGATACTTGCCATCTCTGCCCTTTGACTTCAGACCTCCAGACCAGACTGATGGCAGGTTGCCCACAGACTCAATAAAATGTGTCCATTATTGCAGTCTGTAAAGTAGAGCACTGAGGTCACACTGCCCTGAAGAAAATACTTGAAGGAGGGGAATAAAGGTCTCTTTTTCTGTTTTGGTTTTTTTCTTTTTTTTTTTTTTTCTTTTTTATGTGAATGCTGTTTCATGTCACCCATGCCAGCCTAGATCAGCCACCCCTTGTCCCCAGCTGTCACACTGACTATTGCAACTTTGAAATTTCCTGAACTGATGGAAAAGGTTTTGTGGGATGTTATAGGCTCACGTCTAGTGGTAATCTTTGTGTGTGTTCCCCAGTGCCCTGACCCATAAATTTGGGGTTCCAGCCACCACAAACCCTTTTGGAACCATCTCTTAGAGAACTGCAGTGGTCCCCATGTCTGTGGTTGGCATGGACACAGTCAGGAATATCCTTCAAACCTGGTTGTTATCAAGTCTGTATCCATCAAATATTCTCAATGATAATGGTCCTGCTGCTGTCTGAGCTGATCTTGAAGGCGTTTCAGCATGGCCAGGAGTCTGCCAAGTGTTCATTTGGGCTGGGTGGGGCTGTTGTCCTTGTGGCATGCTCTCTCTGGATGGATGGTGGCCATGCCAGCCCTGGGTGATCAAGGCTCCTCTCTACCTTCTTGTGCTTTGTCTCACGCCCACAGACACACAGTCAGTGATGGTCAAGTGTACACATTCCAAGTGTAATTGAACCAAGAATGTGTTGTGTGTGTTCTGGAGGAGAAAAAGAGAAGGAATGGGGCTAAAACTGTGAAGCTTTGGACGCTATTTAACCCATTTCCCATTTCTGCTCCCTCTGACCCTTTGGATGACCCATGCCTCTGACTCCTCTTTTTGTCCTGCTAGGGATCTCCCAGATTTCCTTCAGCTTTCCCTGAGGTAAACAATCCAGAAGCTGTTCCTCATTTTGTCCTTGTCCCGCAGCATTGGCCTAAGAAATGTCCCTCTCATCCTCAGGGATAGAAACAGGACATGGGAGCTGTTAATTCTTCCTGAGGTAGTGCATGAGGAGATCATCAGACAATCCTCTCCCCCGGGGCCTGCCAGCCCACCTACAGTGGCAAAACACTCTAGGGAAGATTTCTCAACCTTAGAAGGAACTGTCAGTCTTGGCCTCATTGTAGGTCTCCTTCTGATGTTTAACTCCTACCATGTGCTGCTTGCAACCTTTCCAAGGCATTCCTTAATTCCTAATTCTCCTCCAGTAACTGTGATCTTGTGAATATTTTTGTTCCTAAATGGAGAAGAGTCCTTCTCCCAAATGCAGCCTGGGTTACAACTTCATCTGATGGAGATGCTGCATGGAGGTGAATAAAAGACATAAAGGTGTTGCCTTTACTGGGACAATTTGAAGGGACTAAAGATGAACAAAGCCAGGATCACTATTTCCCAGGAATAAGATATTCTTGGTATAGAGAGGGGGCAATGCAAACCCTGAGAGCTGCTCTTCCCTGCTGCCTCCCCATGGATGGACACCTGTGCACAACATCACAGGGAAAAAAAGTTCCAAGAATTATTTCTGCTAGGGCTGTCTCCCAGAGTAGAGCAGAAACACTCCTGACGTCTCCACTGGGAATAATCCCTCTAGAGACTGATGTTCTGGGATTGAACATCTGTAATAGCCAATAACCCCTACCAGGAACACTTCAGACACCCAGTGTTGATCTGAAGGTGATTTATCAAAGCCCAAACACTCCTGAATCCTGGAAGAGAGCTGAATGTGTCCCTCTCTCAAAACATTCCAAAGTTTTGAATAAGAGAGGGGGGTCTACCAAGAATCACCTCCTCTTCCAAATGGATCCATCCTCTCTCCACCCTTGAAACAACACAAGGGCAAATATTTGTTTTTAAAATGACCTATTCTTGAGGATTCCTTACAGCAGTGAAAGGGGGCCTCTGGAACTGACACTGCTCCCAAATCCACTACACACTTCAGGGGTCATTTTCACAGCAGGGAGCCAAAGAATTCAGATGCTTTCACTCCTTTGTGGTACAGGTGTGTTCAGCATGGTAAAACAGCATAAAATAAAAAGAGAAGGTAAAATGCATAAATAAAATGCACAGAGATAACACGATGAGGACTGTTGTTCCAAAAAATATGCAGCACCGTTTATGCAGCCCTAAAAATTATGGGCACTGTTACTGTGAGCTGAAGTGTTTCCCTGAGTTTAGTTTTACATCTGCCTGGTTTAATGGTGGCTACTCCTATTACCTGCTGGCAATGGTGCACAGGTCACAATAAAACAGCTTGGGGGGAGTCCTGGGGAGCAGTGAGTGGGGAGAAAAGAGGAATATCTCCAGAGGCAATGGAGTCCTTTGTCAGTTTCTGGCAAACAGAAATGCTGCAACTTCTAAAATAAAATTCTGCTTGTCTCACTGGCTCATGCACTGACGTGAAATTTTACAGGTTTAGGGCAAAGCTGGGTAAACACAGATCAAATATCACAGCTCAGCAGTTGTGCGTGAATCCTTGGTCAATGCACACATGAGTGTCCAGAAAAAGGCTTTTGGAGCAACCCCCACTGGAGTGCTGTAAAGCCCACCTGAAGTTCTGTCTTCTTAGCAGACAGGTGTTTGCTAAGGAAGGCAGGAGCCTCCCTTGGAATGGAGAATGCAAACCCTCTCCCTCCAAATTATTATAATTTTGAAATTAAGGGACTCTCAGGCAAAGATATGGGAATAGGAATAACAGCTCTTTATTAGGAGAATGAAAATAAAACAAGCATGCAGTATTACAAAAAAACCAAACTCACTGACAGAATACAACCTGACCCCCTGTGGGTCAGGGGGTTGGTGGCAGTCCCATTCAATGGTGGCTGCAGTCCTGCAGTGGCAGATGTGGCTCTGTTGGAGCAGGGATCCTGGAGAAAGGTGGAGTTTTCCTCTGAAGGTCCAGTGGTGACAGAAGGGCCTGGTCTTCCTCTGAGAACCCAGTGGAAAAGGCTGAGGGCGTCCCAAATCTCAGATTATATACAGGTAGGAATGCTTGGCTCCTCCCCCTGGCTGGAGCATTTCCCAATGGGATGATGGAATTTTATCAGTGACACTCCCTGGCCCATGAGCAGAAGATCTGTCCCTGGAGGGAGGATGGGTCATGGAGGAGATAAAGGAACTGCCCCAGCTGGTTTTTAACACCTGGCCCATTGACAGAGAGTTACCCTGCCCCCATTTCCACAGATGGTGTTAAAATACAAACTGCTGGGTACATTTTGCACCGCAACCCATTACAAGTTCCTAAAGGGATCAGGCAACAGGATGCATCATTCCAGTTCCTGTTGTGAATCTGACACTGCCCAGAGCACTGCCACCAGGAATGACAGCTTTGGGACACCTTGAGACACTGGTTGGAAACGTCTCAGGATGTATTTTTTAGCTGGGAAATCAGATCTGGGATCTACTACCAAGAAGGCAAAGGAAGAATGGAAGCAGGGAGAGGGGAAAGTGGAATATATCCTGGTAAGGATGTAACAGACACCAAATTATCATTATTTGGGTATCTGAGCCCTGATCCTGCCCCTCAGCTTTAGTGTCTTCCCTCTTACATCAGCAGAAATGAGGGAAGGCTGAAAACCTTCAGGGTTGTTGGACAGAGAAATGGACATTTTGAGGAGGGAGCTTTTGTCCCCTTAGATTCCCTCATATTCTCATTCTGAATTTTCCAACAAGGCTTCTGCAAAGGGCAGTTCCTTCATTACTGTCAGCTATAAAGGGAGTTTATGAGATGGGGTATGAATGTGCCTGACTCTCCAGACACCAACATTTGGATGTTTCTGGCCAAGGACTGATGTGATTTGAAGATCTGGAAGGCCTTACACATTGGAGTGAAGTGTCAGTCACCAAGAGAACAGCCAGAAGAGTTTAAGCCCCCCTTGGACGTGCAATGAATATTCTGAAGTCTCACATGTAGATGAAAGCCCTTAAGAAACTCCTAAGAAATGTCTTGATACCAATTTTGTAATAAAAGTTTGAGCGTGTTGTAAGCTGAAGGTCCCTTGAAATGTCTTCATGATCTTAGCAGACTTTTCCAACCTAAACGATTTTGATTGTACCTCAAGCAGTTTTTGGTGGGGAGTGGGACTGTGAGAAAAACAGTTTGGGGGCCTATTTTAAGAGGGTGGATAAAGCCTGTGATGAAGACGAGGAACAAGGACTGGTGGGGATAGCAAATGGTCCAGGAGAGACACTTGGGAAACAAGGTTTTCACTAAATGGAACTACCACAACCTCCTCTGAAAACTGTTTCTTGACCTCGAGAAAAACCCCTGCCAGAGCCCTCTGTCTTCCAGTCTGCCTCCACTTCTCCTTGGTTATTAATCACCCCTGGGGAGTTTGGGAAGTCCTCTGAATACCTGCACCTCATGCAGAGAATTTCAGAGCTTTGCACGTTAGAGAAAAGTGACAGGAGGGGTGTGAAAATGAGCCACACATGCTGTTTTCATGGCTGAGACTTGATGTGCCTTGGATTCAGAAGCAGCCCTGATTAATACTCAACCCGCACTCACCGAATTAAATTAGGCTGCTTAAAATTAAAAATACATATTTATTTTAGCCAGCCTGGGTATTCCAAATGAACTGAAAAGGAAAAAAGGATGGAATATTACAAATGAGACAATTAAGCAAAGCAGAAGAAAATGTATAAATTACAGTCCTGTGATGAACACAGGGCTTTGATGCAAGGGAGGGGAGCTGGCAATGGTTCCAGAGATGGAAGGTGGTGGGGATGGGTGGTGGGAAAGGACTGAAAGTAGAAAGAAAAAAAAAAATTAAGTCTGAGAAAATCCATTAGCATTGATTTAGGGAGGCAATCAAGGGGAAACAGTCTCAAATGGGCAGGATGCAGTGTTAATGGTAACACACGGATGCTGCGATGCTCGGGGCCTCACACGACTCTTTCAGCTGCACAATTGCACTTCTGGGACAGCCTGGATCCATCCCTGGTACCTCCTGACCTGGCCAGGTTCCCAGCACCTGCCAGGTGTGATGAAGCTCCTGGGTGTGAAAAAGGTTTAGATCAGACCTGAAAGCTCTTCCCTCGGACAATGCTCAGGATGGAACCAGGAGAAAATGGAAAGGGAGGGAGGGAGAGGAGTTGCTGCAGTCAGAGGGAGGTCAGTGGGAGAAGAAACAACTTTCAGAGCAGCATCTAGCCAAATTTTGATGGTTTTTGAACATATAAAATTCCCAAAAGCTATAGGAGAAGAAGGCAAAGTTGACCATAGATGATATTCACAGCTTGTTGGAAACTTGAGATGCTCAGCATATTGCAGAATCTGGTCCCAGACAGGTGAACTCTTCCTGAATGCAGAGCAAACAAAATTTTCTGGTGAATACACTGAAAGTGTTTCCAGAGCACACCAATTTTACTGATGTGAAGAGGATCCTGGTTAAGATGTCAGGAACATCTTCCACTAGACCAGGTTACCTCAAGACCCACCCAACTTAACCTTGAACACTTCCAGCAAGAGTTTCTCTGTGCCAGGGCCTCACAGGAATGAATTTAATTCCCCTTGTATATGTGTGGTTGTGCAATTTCTATGCATGTTTAAAATATATGATTTACATTTTTTTCTTGAACAATTCAGCACAGTAATATTTTGGTCACAACCAAATCAAATCTCTTTGGAATTAGTTTTTCAAAGGGAAAAATAATTTCCATGCAGAGGCTTGGGCTGTCAGTGGAGGAGATTTAGAGACTGTTGAGTAAGGAATGAGCTGGATTAAAGCAGTGTATGGGCCTTCCATACTGATTTTTACTTCATCCACCTGTCAAGCAGGCATTTTCCCCTTTCACAAATCCTGTTGTAGCTACAAAACCCTAAAGTCACATTTTCCACTGCACCCAGTGGCTGCCCCATCCCTGGAAGTGCTCAAAGCCAGGTTGGAGCAGGCTCAGAGAAGCCTGCTCTAGTGGAAGGTATGCCTGCCCACAGCAAGAAATTTGAAATGCGATGGTTTTAAAAGTCTCTTCCAACCCCAGCCATTCTGTGATTCAATGGAATTGTCCTACAGAAACCCTTTATAATCCTCCATATGAGTGTTCTGTGTTTGATTTTTGATTTTTTATTAAAACCTGTGGATCACAGCTTTGGGAAGTAGATCTGATTCACTCTGGCTGTGTTACAGATGAAGGGGAATTTAAGTGCTCCTTCAGTGTCTCTTGGCAGGTGTTTCTTTCCAGAGCTGCTACCTGTAAGTCTGAGATTTGAGATCTGCTTGATCACTGAATATCAGTGCTCTTGAATACAACAATCACTTTCCTTGAGACGTTCCTGCAACCCCCAGTTTAGCTATGTATTGCAGAATTATATGTCTAAATACATACATAACTACTACATAAATGCAAAGTGGTTATTATTAAGGGGAGAAGAGAATTGCTGTATCCATCTAAATTATATGCTGGTAGCTGTCAAAGAGCAAATACACTTTCTGCTAACAGGGTTTTTCTAATTCTAAGAGGAAGAATAACAGGGCTGGAGGCTGGAAGACATTTAGCAGCAAATACGAAAATGGGTTTGTTTGTTCCCCTCCTTTGTTCTGCTAAATTCTCGGTGCTTTGCTGCCTGCCTGTTTTCCAAAGCTCCAAAGCACTTTCACCCTGCAGCAGGCTCTGAAAGCAATTTCACATGGCCAGCAGAGCTGAAGGAGGGAGTGAAGGGGAAACAGATTGACTTTTCAATCCAAGAAAATGGAACAGGGCATGGAGAGAGACCTGAGAGAAAGGCAGGAGTCATGAACTGAGACAGCAGCCACAGCTCTGTATCTCCTAAGGCCTGGCTTTCCCTCCCTTTAGCTGGTTTGGGCTGATATAGATCTATATACACATATATATGTTCATTTAGACATTTGGATGTCTTTTGGGGACAAATATTTTGTGGAAGAATAATTGTCCCATTCCAAATCCTTCTACTGAGTCCAGGTCTGAGTCCTCAACACAAGAAAGGTGTGGACTCGTTAGAGCAGGTCCAGAGGAGGCCGTGAAGATTATCAGAGGTTTGGCACTCCTCTGCTCTGGAGCCAGGCTGGGAGAGCTGGGAATGTCCAGCCTGGAGAAGGGAAGGATCCAGGGAGAGCTCAGAGCCCCTTCCAGTGCCTGAAGGGGCTCCAGGAGAGCTGGAGAGGGACTGGGGACAAGGGATGGAAGGACAGGATATGGGGCAACCATTTTAAACTCAAGGAGAACAGATTTACATGAGATATTAGAAAGAAAATCTTTCCTGTGAGAGTGGTGAGGCCCTGGCACAGGTTTCCCAGAGAAGTTGTGGATGTCCCCACACATCCCTGGGAGGTTCAGGTTGGAAGGAGCCCTGAGCAATCTGATCTAGAGAGTGGCATCCTTTCCATAGCAGGGGATTTGAAATAAATGATCTTCAAGATGCCTCCCAACCCAAACCATTCCATGATTTTATGATTCTATGGAAAGAGAAATTATATTTGATGCAACAAATCCCTCTGGTTGCTCAGGTGGGTTTCTGCCCAGCCTACATGCTGACAGAAGGCAGAGATTTTCCACATTGTTCTGCCTTCATCTGCTGAAAGTCACACAAGAAACAAGCTGAGACTTAAACTCTACTCAAGCAGATGAATAGTTATGTTTTTTTCTGGGTCTGCATTGTACACACCTATTTTTTTTCAAATTTTTCTGTTCAAAAAAGGACATGGTGCTGATCAAAAAAGGACCTCTATAATTTTTAAAATTTTTTTAATTTTTTTTGTTTATATTTTTTTTACTTTTCTAGAGCATTCAGGAAGGAAAGGGAAGCAGAGCTGCAGTGGAGCGATGTGTGTTTACAGATTGAGGCAGATAAAAGGTGCTGCCAATCATTTTGCTTCATGAGCCACAGAAGGCTGAATGAATGAGTGCTCAGGAGAATTTATGGGTGTTCTCTGTGATTAAATTGCCACACGTCCAGTGCTACGTAAGAGCCCTGAAATGAAAAAACAATCATGAGAAGGCACTACAGAGATGTCCAGCTCAGACCCAGACATGGTCTAAGACAAGTGGTCAGTGTTGCACCTCATCTAGAAACCTCTGACCCTTCTTAGGCTGTTCTGTCCTCCTCAACACCTCTTCCCCATGTTTCAGCATCTTCCTGCTGTTTCAGGCAGGGGTATCCCAAAGAGAAGAGCCAAAGGAGTGAATCAAATGTGGGACACGTGTGGAATTTTAAGGGTGGCCAGCACAGCCTCTGTGTACTGAGCCCTTGGATGTGAGGACCTGCAAGATCCCAGCTGGTGGTGATGCTCATATTTTGGATCTGGAGGATTTGCAGGACTCTGATACTCGTCATTAAAAAGTAGCCAGTGAGGAGGGTTGTGGGTGAGGAATATTTTAAAGTTTTCTTTTGGAGGTATTAGACCAATTTGAGGTCATCCACCAGGAGATGCCAGAGGGAGACCGCCTGTGTTACTGTTTTGGACAGAAGGGTTAACATTCTTCTCATTTAACTTCAGATTTCTGTCCTACAGACTTCCCTCCTCTCAGTTCAACACCAAGAATCCCTACAGCCACTGGAGACACTCAAATATTTCTCAGTGCTTTTCAGCACGTCCTTAGGGGGATCCTGAAGTACGTCTGAAGAACCATGTTCCAAAAGCACCTGTTAATTCCCATTAAATACAAAAGGAATTTTCATCAGGTAGCTCAGATGCAGAAGTGCCTCTTGTACCTGTATCAAGCCATGCAAGATCAATCCCACCTCAGGGACATCTGATGAAAGGGAAAATCTTGAAGCAGCTACACAGGGATGGTAATCAAAGGGGCAGATGAGACCAGCAGGGCCATGAGCTGGTGGGAATCCCCAACCAGCTGGAGGACAAGGAGGATCCTTCCCAAGAGTCATGGGAGGGGTAGAAGACAGCAACCATGGAAATTAAAAGAGAAAAAAGAGAGTCCATGGTGAGTAAAGAGAAAATGGAGTGCTGATCTTAGCTGTGGCTTGGGAAAGGCCACTGGATGTTTCTGAATGAGCAGTTTCAGAGCTTGGGGCAGGCACTGGAAGAGAGATTTGCAGATGGAGTTGGCAGAGGGGAGATCCATACCTTGAAAGCAAATGGTCAGGGAGGGTGAAGATGAGTGATAACAAATGAAGTAACTTTTCCTTCCGATAAAATAAATAAAATAAAGCTTTCCAATCCATTATCACAAACACATATGTGAAATAAATAAATAAATAATAGTGAGGTCAGATACACATCATCTTTCTATTCAGTAGCTCACACTTTGAAATTCACTGACACCACAGAAGAAGGAAAAACTCTGGAATAATGGCTGGACTTGGGCAAGGACAAGGCAGAAATACTCCCACAAACACAAGCTGAATTTTTCAAACTTTGTCAGAACAGCTTTGTTCAAATGGTCTCTAATTGTGCATTATCAATTATATCGAATCTCTGGGGGTGTTCAAGGCCAGGCTGGATGGGGCATGGACCAGCCAGGTCTAGTGGAAGGCATCCCTGCCCTTGGCAGGGGGGTTGGATGATCTCTACATTCTCTTCCAACCCAAACTGTCCTGTGAATCTTTGATTCCATTTTAAGTAGTTTGGGGAGACAGTTTTTAACAGTGTTCTTGTCACTGAAGACCTTGTTCAAGAGTAAAATGATGAGAATCCACTCATTGCCTGTGGCACCAATTCCCTCTGTAATATCAGCTTAAACTTTTTTAAAAACCACCTGTCTCATTTTCCAGTTGCTAAACAGGTGTAATACTGTCCTTTGTCCTGCCTGTTGTGACTAAAAATGTTCTAGATTGCTTTAGGATGTACAGAAGCACAACCCTGCTCTCTTCTGAGGTTCTGGAAGCACCTTGCTATGGCCAACATCCACAATTTCTTTCAATTTTACTACAAAATATTTTTTCTCCTTCTGCCTGTCTCCATATCCATACTCATGAATATTAATCCTGATGAAAGAAAAGGGGAAAAAAAATAAAGGCAGAGAGAGAGGTGATAAAAATTCAGTACATCAAACTGACTCTTCTTGATTTACAGTGGGTAATTATCATTCTTCACGCATGGCTGGTCTCCTGTTGAGGGAAAGCAGAGCAGGTGGA
The DNA here is from genome assembly GCA_013397245.1 of Thryothorus ludovicianus. Lineage (NCBI taxonomy): Eukaryota > Metazoa > Chordata > Aves > Passeriformes > Certhiidae > Thryothorus > Thryothorus ludovicianus. Next base: position 78,216 of record VZTB01005905.1, on the reverse strand, counting down.
GCAGTGCTTGTCCGAAATCCTTCCTCCCGACAATCCTGGGAATTCAGTCTCCACCTGCAACTCCCCACGTGCCTGCAGCAAAGAGGAAATTGCCAGGACCAGACAGAAGGATAGCTGGGAAAGAGAGGTGGAGGTAGCTGAGCAAAGACACCTGGAAAAGTTGGGGTATCCCCTACTTGAAGTCTTCCTAAACTCCCAGTTTTGCATTTAATGTGCCATGGTTCTGTCTTGCAACTGAGGGGGTAAAAAAAGAAATAGTGGTAAAATTAAAGGTCGTGAAGTAGTATGAAATGACAATTTAAATTATTCAGGTAATGGGTTAAAACTATTCCAAGTAATGTGATCTAAATCTGAATGGAGATGGAGGGGGAGGAAGGGAGTAAACTAAATAGAATTTGGAATTGATTTTCAAAGAATAACAAGAATTATTACTGGTAAAATTTACAAGAGCCGTAGATCACACTCACGGCTGCCTTGTTTGTAACAGAAATATCCAATTCCAAAATTAATTGTTCTCTTCTCAAACTAACTCTTGCTGATGGTGGCAAGTTGTTAATTAAATGACACTTTTGCACTGTTCGTTTTGAAAGTCTATGGAAAGATAACCCGAGGTTCTCATTTTCAGAAATGAGTGGGGAGAAGAGAGCAAGCACAGACTTCTTAAAGACTTCAAGGGTAGGGGAAAAAAAAATAAAAAAAAATCCCTTCAGGGATATGCTCACCAGGACAGGATTTTATCACATAAGCTCTCCATGGTAGGATTTTAGCACACAGCTTGAGTTTGGCTCAGGCCATGTAGCTGTAGATGTCTACAGAATCGAGACTGAACATGTCAAAGCAAGTTGTCTCTATAATTAATCAAGAGATAAAGGCATTTTTAAGCAGTGAGTCACCTGACCTTTTTTTTATAAATCTGCTTCATGATCCAATGAATCATGTCCTGAATTCCACTGTCTGTGTTGACTAGCTGTCCATTTACTGACTCAATTTATTCCCCATTCGTTTTGACAAAGATGTTTATTTAATCAAATGTACTCCAAGCCAGGAAATGTAAGAAATTACCTCTTTATAACTCCCATTTCATGCTCTTAGCCCAACTGTTCATGAGATCCAGCTGTCACAGACAGGGGAGTGGGACTGATGGACAGGCTGATCCACTCAAACAGGTCTGACAAACCTCCTTAAATCATGTTTCTGAGTAATTAGCTCAAATTCTGAGTAACAAGGTCTAGGGGAATGTTCCCTGCCTGTGGANCTCCATCCAGAGGGGGAACCAAGCCCCTCTACCTGGATAAAAACCTGAGACTTGGAACACCAAAGGCAGCCTTTTCCACTGGACTCCCAGAGGAAGAACAGGCCCATCCATCACCACTGCACCTTCAGCAGAGGCTGCACCTTTCTCCAGGATCACTGCTCCAACAGAGACACAGCTGCTGCTCCAGGAGGGCTGCAGCCACCATTGCAACTGGGCTGCTGACAACACTCTGACCAACAGGGTATCAGGCTGGATTCTGACTCTGTCAGTGATTTTTGATTTTCTTTTTCCTTATTGCATGTATTTTGTTTCCTTTTAGTTTTGTTTTCCCTTTTCCTAATAAATTGTATTTCTGATTTGGAGTGTCTCACTGGTTTTGCTTTTCAAACCAGAACACAACCCAAACCATTCCATGATTCTGTGATTCTCCACCAAATCTACATTTCAAATCTGGAAATCTGGTATTGTGCCAATGAAGAAACAATTCCAGCTCTGAAGAGATGCAGAGACAAGGGCTCCAGTTTCCATTTCCACAACTGCCCTCTCAATTCAAATCCAAACCAGAACTATGCTCACAATACCACATCAAAAACATTTCACAGAATCATTGCAGAATCAAAGAATCTTTAAGGCTGGGAAAGATCATCCAGTGCCACCAACTCCCAACAGTAGCTGCAGGTTTCTGATGGGATGATCACACATTGACTAAATGATCTCTACTCATTTTTCCTGAGGGAATGAGCAGAGCGAGGCCACCTACCCTGGAAGGCTTTACTACAATTAGGATGAATCTAGTGAGAGTTTTCTTCCCACTCTCTTTAGAGAGTTTGAGACTAAAGGCCCAGGTTTTGGGAGAAGGGATCTTTCATTCTGTAGAAGAATCCCTTGTGGGAATCTCCACTCCAGATACTCTGCAGGTTTACTTTGATGTCCAAAGTAGAACTGTAGAATTCTAGAATCATGGAGTCGTTTGGGTTGGAAGGGACCTTCAAGATGATCTTGTTCCAGTCCCCTTCTGTGATCAGGGACAACTTCCACTAGACCAGGTTAACCACAACCTGACCCAGCCTTGAACATAAGGAGAATTGGAGTGATCTTAGTGAATTTTCTAATGGTCACAACTCCTCATCCTTCAGAGGTCTTCTTCCTTCCTCCTCCAAACAGCCAAAAGAGCAGGAGAGCCAGCTCAGAGCAGAAAACTCCTTGGAAAGTGGGACTAGGAAGGGAGAAGGGGACAGTTTCACTCATAAACCTGCCACCCTGATTATTTTGTGGCCAGGACCAGTCCAGCCTTTCTGGTGAGAGCCCCACTCACAGAAGTGTGGGGTGAGGGAAATACCGACACCATAAAATGTGCCATCCTTGAGTGGATGGATGCAAAGGGCTGAAAGGAATTACAGCATGAAAAATTGCTTTCTTAGACAGAATTATAAAATTATTGGGTGAAGGGAAATTTGCAGATTTAATATGCCAGTTAATGACTTGACATTTAAAACAGTCTCACACAAAGCACAGCTCATGATATTAATTGATATTGTCTGTGAGAGGACTGCTGAGTTTAAAACTGGTGGGAACATAGGAAACAAAGAATAACCTTTATCCAGGCTGGTGTGCACCCACAGAGAGGTCTCAATAAACTTCAGTTTTGGTAAAAAGGACTAATAGTGTCTTTAATGAAGTACTAAAATCCAAGGGGTTCTTTAGCTCTTTCTTTTTTTTTTTTTTTTTTTTTTTTTAAATCAGATAGAAATATCAAGATATTGTGAGTTTAGAGTAATTCACTGTATACAGAATTTGCAATATTTGACCTCTCTTGGTGTCTGAGGAAACAATCACAACAGAAGATTGATGGAGACCCCCCAGCTCTGGTCCACTTCAGTGACTGGAGGAGATGCCTCACACGAGTACTTGAGATGACAAAAATTCGTATTTGCCATTTCCTGAGAAATCAAAGGATGACAAAATCTCTGTTTCTATGATATACAAAATCAACTCCAGACTGGCAACCAGCTCAGCCAACCAGAAACTCCTCAGTGTGGAGATCTTCGTGTGGACATAGGTAACGCAGTGCCCATAGCAAATTTAATTAGTATGTCCTAAAAATTCTTCCCTGTGGGAGGGCAATGACCTTGTCCATGCTGTATCAAAGGAGAAACAGTTCAAAGGAAATAGATCCCCTGTGCAAACACAGCAAGAAGACAAATGAGAGAGAGATGGACAAGCGCCAGACCTCCTGAATCCAAATCCAGTGCTTTAATGGCAGCATATCCTGCTCTGGGATATAAGGGACATGTGAGTCACAAGGAGCTGTCACTTGGATCACGACGTAAATCAATGTCAGATCAATCTGCTTAAAAGCCTTATTAGCAGTGTGGAAGACAGAGGTTGGAGAATCCTAATGGCCACTGTGGGTTGGAGACTGGTACAGAAATCAAGACACGGCTCCCAAGGGAAGAAACACCAAAATGGGTTTAATGCCCCAGGAATTAAAGTCCTGTTGGGAATCTTGCTAGTGGGGAAAGTCAGAGAATTGTAGGATCACAGAATGATTTGGGTTGGGAGGGATGGTAAAGATCATTTAATTCCAAACCTCTGCCATGGGCTGGGATACCTTCCACTATCCCAGCTTGCTCCAAGTCCTGCCCAACCTGGCCTTGGACACTTCCAGGGATGTGGCAGCCACAGCTTCTCTGGGCAACCTCTGCCAGGGCTTCACCACCCTCACAGGGAAGAATTTATTCCTGATATCTAATCCAAATCCACCCTCCTTCAGCTTAAGGCCATCGCCCTTTGTCCTGTCACTCTAAGCCCTTGTGATAAATCCTTCTCCACCCTTTTTGGAGTCACTTTAGACATTGGAAGGAGCTCCAAGGTCTTCCTGAACTCTTCTCTTCTCCAGGCTGAACAGCCCCTCTCCCAGCCTGCTTCCATAGCAAAGGTACTCCAGCCCTATGATTAATTTAGTGGCCTTCCCTGGACTTTTTCCAACACGTCCAAGTCCTTCTTGTGTTGATGACTTGAAAGAAAAACGTGAGAAAAACAAGTCCCTGGTGTTCTGCACAGGTTTTATGCGTGAGGTGTTAAGCTCATGAGGAAAAAGATCTGTGGTGAAGAACCCACCTTGAGAGTCTTTGCAGAACATCTCCAGAATCTCTTTTTAGAGAAGGCAGAGGCAGCAATCCAGGGCTGAACTGCAGGACAAGTTAGGTAACAGCCTATTTTTTTTTCCCTCCCAATGACACAGCATTGTAAAAGCCTCTGCTATTGCACAAGATGTTCAGTAAAACACAATAAACCCCTCATTGTGAGAGACCTGAAAAATGCTGATTAGAGACTCAAAAGCAGTGTAATAACTTGTGATGCAAAAGGAAAGTGATAACAACTGGGCTGAATAATGATATCTGAAGTGCTGAGAAGCCATCCAGGAAAAAAAAAAGAAGCCATCAATTAAAAGGCCACTCACTTTGGGATAGAAAGGGGAAAATAGCAGTGATATGTGACTCAATGATAGATGGAGATGGCTTATGATGTCTAAGAAAAAGTGTACAGTGAGTGTTTCTTTTTATCCCTTTGGAATAACAATAACGGTGGAAAATTAATATCACCTTTGGGTGTCAAAGCCTTTTCAGTTGTTCAGAAACCAAGAGCATTGAAATGCATATCTGCTGACAGGAACACGTTGGAGGTTTAGGCAGAGTGATCTGCACCCTGAAATCCTGAAATACAGGGGCAAGTGGCTCCATTGCATTTGGGGTCAGCTTTTGATAAACCTTTAATTGTGGGAGAAAGTGCAAAAAAGAGAAAGCGTGGGAGTGTGGATGTCACATGGCTGATGAAATGGAATTAAACTGCTCTGGGGTTGCAAAGCTGCCTTGTGCATTCTTCTGCAGGGGAAAAAAACATTCCCAAAGAATTTGATGTAGCAGAGATGACAGAATTAGCAGATGGAGATATTGGTAAAACACATGGCAAACAGATGAAATAGATAATCAATAACAACTAATCCTCAGTGGGGAAGAGTTTTAGAGGGATACAGAGGGGTGATTTCTACACCTGATCTACACAACATTTAAACCAGCAGCAATAGCATTAGTAAAAATGAATAAATAATGGATAAATGACAACAAAATGGTTCAGTGAAATGTTCTATGAAGAAGAGCAGCCCAGCCCTGGAGATTGTTCCCTTCGTGTCTGGGTAAGCCACTGACCATGAACTCCCAATGCAACACTGTGGCAAAAACACTTAATTCAAATCTTGTTTTTAGAGTGGTGAATATGAGTAAGAATTTAATGATATCTCTTGTTTCTCCTTATTTTAACTTTTTTTTTTATCTTTCAGCAAAGGCAAAGAGGAATTCAGAAAGAAGGAAAGGATGGGTCAAATGCATATTAAATTCTGATGGATTTCACAAGAGGTTCACCAGATATCACTAAACCCAGGGAAACAAAGAGAATTACAAACATTAGTGTTTTGTGTTTGTTTGAGGAAAAAAAATAGTTTTTATCTAGAAGAAAACTTTGAAAGAAAATATTGCAAATAGCTCTATTTAGGACTCTGGTAGCAAGACTGAACTTAATGCCAAGGAAGGCTCTGTAGAAAGTAAATGAGGCACCAAAAGATTTCTAACTGCTCCATTAGCCTTCTTTCATCTTCTCCATCTCTGACACAGCCAACAGAGACACCCTGAGAGTCTCAGAGCAGGGTTTTTACTGCCTTGCTGGGGGATGCTATCAACTAAGTGTGGTACAAACCATCCAATTTGCACTGAACTCTCCCAGCCCAGTTAATTTCTGCTGTAATGGGACAGACAGAAGCTTCGGAGAGATTTATCATTCCTTTCCTTCCATCCAGAAAAATACAGGAACGAAGGGCACAGAGGCACTGCCAAGAATTTGGACAGTTGTCATTTAAAGTGTAATTCACCCAGAGCCACTGGAGAAGCATCAGCCTTGGTGGGCCTGCAGTCGCAGGATTAATGGAGCTGAAGCGGAGCTGGAGCTTTTTGCATGCAATTCAGGAAATGTCTAGACTTTGTGAGAAACCTGCTAAATTAGAGTGGCAGGATTTCGGGAACAGGGAAGCTCTTCTTGCTCTTGGCAAGAGGATTGGCTGGTGGAGGCGGGGGAAGCTGTGGGATTGATGGCTGGGGGGTGTCTGTGCTCGGAGAGTGACGGAGTAGTTGGCAGAGAGAGGCATTGTCTGACTCAGGACTCCTGCCTCTAAATAAAAGTGCGGCATGCCCAGGAGGAAAATAATTTTGGGATATCTTTTGTGAAAGTAATGGCCCTATGGCAAAACTGCTGTGGAGCTGAGGAGGGAGGAAGAAGAATTGTTAAGGCTGATGGATCAGAAAAATCATCCAGTTTTATCATTTCTTGGTTTTAATTTTTCTTGGTTTTAATTTCCATAAATCATCTTGCTTTATCTTAATTTCTGTTCAAGCTTTCTTCAAGTGAGATTTTCTAGCAAGCAGAAGAACAAGTCCCCAGAAGCCACCTGGACCAAAGTAGTGGCACAAATGGCTGCCCTAGGAGATGTGGTGGTAGCCTCAAGTAGTAACCTTCCAGTTTAACCTGGACAGGAATTCCTGCTGTTACAGCCTGTGTTTGTTACTTGAATTCCCTCACTCCTTCCCCTCATCCCTGCTTGTTTCCCAGACTTGTATTATTATCCTGGTTCCTGCATGAGCTCCAAATCTTCAGTTTATCAGAACCAATTATGTCAGACAATTGCTGCTGTTTTCCCAGGACAGGGTTGATGCCTTGAGAGGCTGCCGGGAACAGAGGCCAAACAGTGTTAAAGGAATAAAGAAGATATTTATTAAAAGCCTTCAAAGGACACACCTTGGGCAGTGCAAAACCCTGTCCAAAGCTCTACCCAAGATAGACCCAAGATGGACTCTGGGTCACAAGTTTTCACTCTTTGATAAGTTTTGGTCTATTTCCATATTGGTATTAATTGTTCAATTACAGTTCCAGGTTATTTAGACCTATCCTCCCAGACTGCTCTCCTCAGTTCTCTGTTGTTTGCACTTTTTGTGCCTGAAGCTTCAGAGGTGTCCTTGGTTCTGGGGCTGGGAGAGGATTGTTTTGTTTGACTGAACTGTGAGAACTTGCTGACACTTTATATGAAGTTCAGAGTTACACACTGAGGCAGTGCAAAATCTGGAAAATATGAAAGCTAAAGCTTAAGGCATTGCAGTGATGGGTCTTGGGAGCAGAGGAGAAGCAGCAAGGGTTACGAGCTGGCAGTAGAAATGCTCTGGAGAGGTTCACTTGATGTTTTCCTCAGGAAAATAAGGCAGCGCGGTGAAGATGGATGTGGAAAAGCAGGTACCAGCAGAGGGACGATGCTCGTCACGCTGTCACAGCGAATGTGTGCATCCAGGGGGAATCTGCAGGAACCTGCCAAGATATCCATGCAGGAGCAAAGCTTGCACAACTCACCCACTCAGCTTTGCCCACAGATTCCCATCCAGTTTTTGAGCCCTAGAAAATTCTCAAAACCAGCCACTGTTCTGAGCCTTTCACTTCAAAAAGTGTGGATTGTTGCAAAAAGCTGATTAGGGGAGAGCAGAGAGAAGAGAGAGCCCTTAGAGCATTTCCCAGTGCCTAAAGGGGGCTTACAGGAAAGAGGGAAAGGGACTTTCCACAAGGACACGTAACACAACAAGGAGGGATAGATTCGGACTGAAAGAATGGAGATTTAGAATAGATATCAGGAAGAAATTATTTATTATAAGGCTGGTGAAGTACTGGCACAACTTGGTCAGAGAGATTGTGGGCTCCAGGGAAATGCTCAAGGCCAAGTTGGATGCAACTTGGAGAAACCTGGTCTAGTGGAAATTGTCCCTGTCCATGGCAGGGGAGTGGAATGAGATGATCTTTAAAGTTCACTCCTCAAAAACTCAAAATCTTCTAGAATTCAAGAAGAATTAAGTGCCAGAAAATTGCCTTCAAGGTGTGGTGGCCATGTGATGCTTGGCCTTCTAACAGTGTGAAATAGTGAACCTGAGATGACCCTGTAGTTGCCAGAGCTTATTTTCTGGGGGTTGCAAAATGAAGTGAGAGGGAAGAGGATGGGAATGGGGGTTTCTGTGGAGCTTAAAAAAGCAGTGAAAGATGTCATCTCACCCATTTTGGCTGCTTTGCACAATTTGTGCTCTGGCTGGGAGTGGGAGCCCTGGCAATGCACAGATTAAAGCTGGTAATCACAGGGAGGAGAACATTTGAAGGCCTGACAGACCCACATAGTCTCATCTACCACAGAAATTGGTCATTTCCTAAATCTTTTATAGAAGACACCAGGGAATGGGTCTCTTTTTTCACTGCCTGCTCTCATTCTGTCACTGCTCTTTTAATTTTCTTTATCTATAACATTAATAATCCTAAAGGTATTTTTAGTGGGTTCCCTTGGAGATATATCTCTTCCAGTCTATGTGTTTCCTTGAATACCAACAGTTGAATATCCTGATATCATAATTATCTGCTAAAAATGATCTAACTTTTTTTCCCCATAAAGTGTTTCCCACTAAAAATATCCAATAAAATTTGTTTTCTAAATTACCTCCATCCTGTGAAAGTGCCTGTGACAGAAAATAGTTTTTAAAATGTCATTTGTTGCTTCTAAATTTTCAAATTAACTGCAACTTTAATGAGAATTATTGCTTCAGACAATCCCTTATGAGATCTTCCAAACTTTTATCTGTTGATATTTGCCAGCTACGATCGTCTTTCATAAATCAGAGTGCAGAACTACTCAGGAGTTTTAAGTGTGAACGCTCATTTGCTTGTTTGTTTACCAAAAGTATATAAAGAAAAGCCTCTTTTTTTAGTGAACAGGCATTTATTCAAACCTATGCTGTTCTCTGCAGTTTTTCTCACTGAGCCCAACTTGAACAACTGCGATTTTTGTCACTTTGCTCGTTCCTATTTTTGTATCCAGCTCCTCAAAGCCCACCCCTTGTTAAGCAGCGCTCACAGCTGGGCACACACACCACATCCAACCTGGCCTTGGACCTTTCCAGGGATGGGGCAGCCACAGCTCCTCTGGGCACCCTGTGCCAGGGCCTCACCAGCCTCCCAGAGTAGAATTTCTTCCCAATATCCAATCTAAGTCATGTTTCTTCAGCTTAAAGCCATTCCCCATTGCCTTGTCACTCCATCCCATGTCCAAAGTCCCTCTCCAGCTCTCCTGGAGCCCCTTTAGACTCTGGAAGGGGCTCTAAGGTCTCTCTGGAGCTTTCTCTTCCCCAGGTTGGACTCCCCCAGTCTGGCTCCATGGCAGATGCACTTTCTCAGGAAGCTTTGACTCCACGACAGGATCACAACTCTTCTCCCAAGGACACACAGATTCTTAATAGTCTCGTGCATAACATTACCTCAAGGCTTTAGGCTTTTTTTGGTAATCCAAATAAATCTACCAGGACTTCATCACACAACCCTTTGCAATGGATTCTTGCTGACTATTGAGATATGGTATTCCCCTCCAAAGGACACTGTTTATTTTCTCTATTGCACCACTGCAACCAGTTTTCCTTCTGTAGAAAAGATAATATTCCTGGACAGCTCTTTGTATAGTTTTTTTTAATGTGAGATTTTTTTTTTTAAATTTACGTATTTAATTAAAAAATATTTATTTGATAGCAGAGTCTTTTCATACCTTTATAAAGCTAAACCGTAGTGCTGAAGTTACACATCTCATAAAATCATGAAATCATAGTTATAGAACAGTTTGTGTTAGAGGGGACCTTAAGCATCATTCAGTTCCAACCTTCCTGCCATGTGCAGTGAACCTTCCACTGGACAATATCCTATGCCAGAATAACTTCAATTAGTAATTCCATGGGCAAACTGGAACCCAGAAACATTCTTTCAGTATACTCTGCATGAAAAAAGTCTATTGCCTCTCATTGCTATTATATTAATTCATTGCATTCAGACTGCAGCAGCATCCAGACACTATATCAACATCCTTCTAAAGGACAAGCCCTTCCCCAAAGAGCTTAATACTGTACCAGTTTTATCATATTGCTGAGCATCAATTATGCTCCAGCTGCTCTCTGCACAAAGGTAATAACTCTGTTCTTTACAGGCAGGGTCTCAAGCAACTTTCTCATATCTCAAATAAAAAGTCTTTAGAAAACTGATCTGATTCCAGATTATTACAGGACTGGGGAAACACTGACCTTGCACTTTTAAGTACATGGTTTAAAGAAGAGTTTGAAATAACACCCAAACTTGTCCAGGGAGAGCCTATCTTTGCTCTTCCCTCATGAACAAAGCTTGTTCCACCTGATATTTCCTGGACAGGCAAAGACTCTCAGGAGAAGGAAGCAGGAGCAGGTAGAGCAGAGGAGATAAGACAGCAGTGATATAAAATGAAGGTACAAGGTGCCCCCAGCCCTGCATAATCAATGCCCTAAATCAGCCAAAACATTCTGCCCAGGTTGAGAAAAAGCAGCACTTTCAGGAGGCGCTTTGTTTGCCTTCTGCTTGGCCAGGGAGAAATTTGACAGTTTGGAGCAGTAGCTCAAACTAACAAGTGTCTGTGTCCTCACTCTGCAGGAGAGTCAACAAGCAGGCAGTGAATTTATGTGCTGGTGAAAAGCACCTTATTATTTTCAGCAGTAAATTCGGCTCTGTAGACGAAGTGCTCGCACACTTTGGCTCACAAGCATCAATGCACACTCGTGTGTGAGAGCGCCAATATCGAAATGTTTGCATTAGAGCAGATGTAGAAATGCATTTGTGGAAGGAGAGACTGTCGAGATCATCTCATGCCAGCCCCTGGCATGGGCAGGGACACTTTCCACTATCCCAGGTTGCTCCAAGCCCTGTCCAGCCTGGCCTGGGACATTTCCAGGGATGGGGCAGCCACAGCTTCTCTGGACAACCTGTGCCAGGGCCTCACCACTCTCACAGGGAAGAATTCCTTCATAATATCCAAGCTGTAAATGTAAACCTGAACTCTTTTGGATTAAAGCCATTACCTCTTGTCCTGTCATTCTCAAGGCCATGTACAGTTAAGGGTAAATCCCTGGATAAACATGGAAATCAGTAATGCAAAATCTCAACAACTGCAATGCAGCTTCCAGGCTGTGGGGAACCATTTTTTTCTAATATCAATAACCAAACCAATGACTTTCTCAAAACAGGGGATTTGTTAAAACACAGGACAGTTTCTCTCAAGAAAAGTTATAATTAATTTATCTTAATATTCAGGCTTATTCTTTCAGATGTCTGCAAATTCCAGAACTTGCAAGGATAGAAAGAAGATGCTCATCTCTGGACAGCAGTGGCTATGTCCTTCAACTCACATAATTAAAGGAAATGCTTATTTTCAGAAGCATAAGGCTCAGATCTGTGCTTCTTTCAGCGCAGTCCCACCTGTCAGCTGGCTGTGGTAGCTATCAGACTGTATTGTTTCTGTGTTCACTGTGGTTCAGGCTCAGTCACAGAAAATCCCAGTGGTTTGGGCTACAAACACTCTTAGACCCAGTCCCAGCAGCTGAGCTCCTGGGCTCTCTGCTCCCTTGGCTCTGGGACCTGTGATATCTCAGCTTCCTGCAGCGGTGGAGGAGATGCTGGAAGGTGACTCAGTAAAGGAATTGGTGATTCCCAAGGGTACAGATTCCATTGTCTTCACCAGCACTCAACTCATTCAACAACACCCAAACAGCCAAAAAGGAGTTGGTGGCTGCAGAAGGATGTATTAGCATCAATATGTGTCTGTAACTGCTTTTTGCTTTGTTTTGTGTCAGAACAGCTTTCCTACATATGGCAGAGCTCATCCCAATGATTGATCTGCCTCATTTGGCTTCCCAGTTCCACAGCTGATGGAGATTTTGGGAAGGAAGTCCATGCAAGCATCAGAGAGAGGCAAATTGGGTTTTCATGGCCCCATGCTACTTTATCCAATTATGCTTCCCCATGCGAGGGCATCCCACTGGGGGCTCACCCTTGGATTCACTCTTCTTAATGACATTCAATCATTTTGTGCTGAAGACAGTCATTTTCATAGCTGCTTGCATAATAAATTCAGAGTTACATGCTCACTGGTTCTCTAATTACACCCCATTCCTGCAAAACAAAATGATTAAACAGAGTTTTCACTGAAAAAAAAAATGTGAGTCAGCACTTTTATTTTACTGATAAAGTTTGGCCGTGTTTGGTTTTGTTTGATATTTTCTTCTGCATATTGAAAGTTTGTATTTAAAGGTTAAAAGATAGAAAGTGATTGAGCCAGGGGATAATTGTCCATCGAGTTTGTAGGACTTTCTGAATTTCACTCCTTGCCTAAAACGATCTCAGTGACCTTGGGAAAGCTAATTTGCATTGAGTTTGGAGTCTGTGATTCTTAGTTATGCAGAGGTAGCAGGACTCATGTAAACTAAAGGAGTTTCAGACCTGGGGACACCAAAAAATATAAGGAAATTATTCAGTAACTGTCTGGTAGATAATGGAGAATGAACTATTCATCTATATTTAGATCAGTCCAATCACACACCTTGACATCAGAGAAGTAAATCTGGGAAGCTCCAGAGGAGGTGGCGAAACCATCAGACCTACAATCACAGTGATTACACCTCCTTCTATTTTAAGAAACCAGTGCTGAGGTTTGCAAGTGGCTGCTGGCTCAGAGGTTTTCTGGGCCTCTTGGGTGGACAGATGTTATTGAAATTGACTCTGCAGTGGGTGATACATGTTGAGGATGCAATTTCGGGTGTAGAGCCACTGGAGTTGGTCATTCCAGGTGTTGATTGTGACAGCTGATTGCAAGATGTGAGACAAATGTGGTTCAGATTCTAAAAACAGTTGAGCATGGAAAAAAAATAACCAAAGGGAAAGGCACAAACCAGAAAGCTCCATTAGGAGGGGTCTGCCAGCTTTTCTAATACATTCTCCTGTGTCCTATGAGCCTTCTGTAAATGGCCCCAAAGCCCTCCAGCACTGCTGGCTGGATTTAGGACAGAATTGGAGAAAATATTTGGAGATTGCTGTGGTCACCCAAGCAGTCCCTACAACTTCCCTCCTGTCATGCAAGGGAATATTTTCATTTAATTATTTGTGTACACAATCAAGAGACTAAGATAAAAAGAGGTGGATCTCTAATTTGAAGGTTTTCCATACATAACCAAGTGATATGCTTTCCTTTCCAACTTGAAAATTTTGGTCAAAACTACCTGTGCAATCAAAATTAAATCTTATCCTAGCCACAAGCCACACATGCTAACACAGTTTCTATTGCAGCTCCGGAATTTAATGATATTTTCCAAATTATCATTAAATTATCTTACGTGGCCACAACCAGGCGTGGGTCTTTGGTAGCAAGGTGCTCAGTGAGGGCTTTATCCCCTAAAATCAATTTCATTTTCCCAAAAGAAAGCTACTGCAGTGTCCGTGCCTGAGCAGGTCTTTTTGCAATCTGCTGCAAAGGCTTGGCCTGAGGTGGGGTTCATCCCACCTGACACATGGGCCAGCTTTGGACTGATCAAATAAAGATGGAGATGAGATGATCAATGTCCTAAAAGCCCCTGGGTCTGCTGACTCACCCTTCCTTGGCCTTAAAGGGAGCACTGATGGCCTCAGACATTGGCGCTTCCAGAATAGGCACCTCCGTTTACTCACCCAAATCCTGCCCTAAGCAAGTCCAGCTCACTTCACCCGGCTTCGTTCCACACCCACACAGGATTTATCTGCTCTTACACATCCACTTTGCTTCCCTCAGCTCTGGCAAAGACGTGGTTACATTGACATGGGGAAAAAAAATCCACCTCTTCCTCCTGCTGGCAGAGAGTTTGATCTGTGCAATCTTCATCTGTTGGCCCAGTGAGCGCAAACTGAGCTCAACAAGCCTGATAAAACTCAGACAAACGGATCAAAATGCAGGAGTTTTGCTTCTGGAAATTGGTACATCTGCTGTGGGGACACTGCCTTGGGCTGCACTTGGTGGTGGCAGCAATGCCGAGATGGTTTTGTTTGTCCCCTCTGTGTCTCACTGCAGATCTCATCCCTAATCCTCCCACTCCCAGCTCCTTCATTTTTAAGGCCCTACTGGAAAGCTCCGTAGTCCTTGAGGGCATGTCAATGAAGGAACAAAGAGAGGGTGATCATTGCTGTGTGGATGGAGGATTTATGCCACCACTGTTTGTTTCCTACTGCTGGATTCTGTCACCTCCCATCCCTCATCTTTGTTGCCTTCCGACGCTGTAAATTCTTCCCAGCACAGAACTTGCTCTCTAATTTTTCTGTTAAATGTCTAGTCTACAAATGAGTCGCAGCCATCCTCATTAACAACACTTTGTACTTATTCCTTCATAAACTGATGGATGAAAAGCTCCATAAAAGCGCAAAAAAGAAAATTATTTCCCCCAAGAGGAGGGTTTGCAAAGTTATTGCTCAAAGGAAGCCAGCAGACTTTCCCATCTCACTCAAATCCAACACAGCACAACTCTGTCGCCAGAAGCATTTCTTGTTTACCTCTCCTTTTTTTTTTTTAATGTTACTTTATCTGCAGGTTGATTCACTTATGAAATTAAAGGAGATTATAATTTTAACTCTTTGGTTTTAAAGCCACGAGCAAGGAAAGCTACGAGAGCTGCCATCTGCAAATTGCAAGAGACATAAAACAGTGCAAAATGAAGGGAAAAAATAAACATTTTCCACTTAGCAATATATTTCAGCAGAAGATTAATTTGCTTTCTGACACTTGATGCTTATTGTTTGCAAACTCCAGATCTGCAACTGCAAATCAAGCTGAAAAGCATCATCAAATCAAAGAGGGGGTAATTTAGCAAGAAACCACTCAGATCTTTCTTCCTTGCAGGTTATCCGTGTGCATGCACATGGAAACAGAGATCCACTAACCTGGTGCATATCCGTGTCCCTGACAGCCCCCCTGGACAAACTGTGACTCACTGACCTTTATTTCAGGTGAGGGAAAGAGGTGCTGGTGCCCTTTCACAAAGACTCAAGAAAACACCCGGCCCCTGAGCTCTGCCAGCTCACATTTCAGAGAGATGCATCCGAAGGAAACAGAAGAGGAAATCTCAAAGAGGGAGCAAGTGAAAGCGAGATCCTTTGTCTGGTTTTTAATGTGTGATGGTTCAGGTGAGAAGCTGACACAGTGATACAGGAAATTCCTCTTCCCTCACCTTTCCATACATGTAAGATGTTATTAAAAGTATGAAGCTGCAGTATAGCCCTGGGCACACTGCAGGAAAAGCACATTTTAAAAAAAATCTACACTTGTTTGAACCCTATTAAATCTTTGCTTCACTGGTTCTAAGCCTGTCCAAGTCAACCTGAATGATTATTGTTATTATTAACGGAGTGCAAAGTGAGAAAAGAGAGGATTTTTTATTTAAATAGGTTATTCTGCCTGCAGCTGGCTGTGCTGCAGAGGCCTGGCACCAGTTCATATTACAGGCATTACCAATTCCTTGGAGCTTTTCATGGGAGAAGCTTGCTCTGACATTCTCATCGACTCTTCTCTCCCCTATTTATCACCCACAGATTGGATGATGTCCTCTCACAGCAATAACTGCAGTTTTAGAAGCCATCTATGCACTTCTGTCCTCGTGCTGGGACTTTTCTGTGGAATTTCTGTTTCCTGCTGTTTACCAAATAAATAATTTTTTTTGTGATATCAATGAGACTTTCCTCTCCTTTCCTACCTAATAAAGTCAGCCGTGGCTGTGTAAATCTGTAAAAATTCGGGAGGAAAACCTCAAATAAGAGCACATTAAAATAAAAATACTGTGGCTGATCAAAAAACAATTTCAGCCCATGATTTGACTGAGAGTGGTTACAGAGTGCAAAAGAAAGGCAGCCAGACTCTGATACTAAACAATGTATTAATAAGGTTCAACAGATTTTTTGCATTCTTTTTTTTTTTTTCCTAGAAAGAGCCTCATCCCATGACAAGGAATGCCACAGCTCAACCACACTGCCTGTGAAGAACCTGCTCCATTTCCCCACCCCTGCTCCACACCCATCATGACTTGAGCCTGAAAAAAAAGCTCCCTAAAATGTCTTTTCCAAGACTGAAGTGTGCACATCTATTTAATCCTTTTCTGTGCCGCTGCAGCTGTTCCTTATCATCCTTCTGGCATCTTCTCAGAGCCTTTTCCAGGGTCACTAAAGCCTTTTGAGAGGGGAGGACAAGCACCAGACACAATATTCAAGCTGCAAGTCCAAAATGCATTTCTTCAGTGGCATTACGATGATTTCTGTTTGGTTTTCTATTCCCTCCTTAATAATCCTTAACATTCAATTTCCTCTTTTGATTGCTACAGAACAATGAGCTCATAATTTCATTCAACTGTTCATTATAAGACCCAAATGCCATTCCTGGGCAGCAGTAATCAGCTCAGAGCCCATCAGCAGGCACAGAGTTGGAACTGTTGTTTTCCTTGTGTGCAGTGCTTGGATTTAATGCCAGTGAATTTCACCCAATGTTTTATTACCCAGAAATCAAAAATTCTTCCTGGGTGGAGTCAGGAAGCTCCAAGTCTGGGCTGATCAACAAGGGAAGGTGGAATGAAACACAAGAGCAACAGCAAGGCAGGCAGAGACTTCCTCAGCAGGGTGAAGGAATTTGGTAAAATCACAGAATTATTAAGGCTCGAAAAGTCCTCCAACATCATTAACCAACCACTAAACCAGATCCCTAAGCACCACATCTACACAATCCTTGAACATTTCCAGGGATGGAGTTTCCTCCACTTCTCAGGGCAGCCTGTTCCAATGCTTGACCAACCTTTCAGTGGAGAAATTTTCCCCATTATTCAATTTAAACCTTCCCTGGAGCAAATTGAGGCCCTTTCCCTATATGTGACAATTTGTGAACAGAATTCTGCCCCCTCATTTTTCCCCTGGCGAGAGAGCTGGGGTATGATTCTTTCTGGTCCCACCATTCCTTTTTATTTTCTTTGCTAGTGTAGTATTATTTAAAGGTGGGTGTTTGAGCTTTGCAGCCTAATCGAGCAGTTTACAGCCTGCCCAGATGACAGCAACAATTTGGCATCAAAAGTTTGCAGCTCCTTTCAATGTGTGTGATGTACCAGATCCCAGAGTGTTTCTCCTGAAGTATCTGAGATGTTTGCTTTTCATATCACAGAATGTTACAGAAAAAATCTCAAAACTCCCAACTCTTTAACCAAGACAAGTACAAAATCCTCCCATGTAGCCAGCTAAAGTTATGTATAAATTTATTCTCTTTAGGGAATTTAGCCACTTGAGACAGGTTATATTAGGACTTTTTCAGGTTGGCCTCAAGGAGTCCTTGAAGGAAGGACTCTGCATGAAGTCTTCCTCTTGATGACGTGAGCAGAGTTTCAAAAAAAATCTTTTCTTGGTAGTAGACCCATCTGAAAAGCTGGAAGATGTGGATGCCAAAAGGGAGGCACAACCAAGATTTCCCTCAGCCAGCCCAGAGAGACTGGGGAGTCTCCCTTCCTGGGAATGTTCAAGAAGAGCCTGGATTCACTCCTGTGCCAGGTGCTCTGGGCTGACCCTGCTGGAGCAGGGCCTGACCCATCCTGTGAGTTTGTGTTTACAGGACCCCTCCCATCTGTGCTGCAGGAATTCCAGACCAGCTCCACAGGGAAAAGCTTTGGCAAACAGAGACACAAATAATGGTCAGTGCATGGACCATGGGAAAAAAGTGCTGGTGAGATTTGCTCCTATAAAAACCTGATATTGTTCCCACTTTAGTAATACCACAAGATTCACCCCGGGGGAAGTAGGACAGCAGTGCCCCAGCACCTTTTCAAGGGCTATTAAAATATAATTTAAGGGGATTTGGGAGAACAGGTAGGGAAATTATTCTTATCATAAGAAAGTTCACAAGGAGATGGGCATTTGGAAATGTGCTGAAAGCTGGGTTATTGCAGTGCTGTTACTAATGACTACAATATATCATTTCAACTTGTTGTCTTTTCTTTCTTTAATTTCCAGATTATCCGGCTGTTGCTTATCCTCCACCCATCCTGGGAGTAAACAGAGACATGTGCTTGAGCTGCAAAAAAGTTACTTTCAGCAGAAATTAACTTGGGTGGATTTTTCCTGGTTTTGTGTGTTTGTTTGTTCTGTGCTTGTTTGTTTTTATTTTTTTAAGAAAAGAAAATCTTTCAGCTTTACTTGTTGGTTTTACCTTTCAATTTCCTTTTTCAATTTCCTTTTGTAATTTCACCTCTGTAATGTTTCAGTGATTTCAGAAAGTATTATACCTGAAATACAAGAAATGCTGGCAAAGGGTACTTGAAATTTCTTGCATGAAGTTCCAGGGGAAGTCTCTGAGAGGTCTCAGAGGCAAAGTTGGTGCTGGGGAGTTCCAGCTCAGAGCACTCAATAGGACTGAAATTATGGGCTCTGACCAGGTTCCAGCAAGAGGGGATTTTTTTCACACTTTACTGAGGTCTCAGGTACAGGAATTTCTGGGATTGCTTTGGGAAATTGACTTTCTTTTCCTTTAGAATCATAGAATGGTTTGTGTTGAAAGAGATCTTAGAGATCATCTCATTCCAACCCCCTGCCATGGGCAGGGACACCTTCCACTGTCCCAGGTTTCTCCAAACCCCATCCAACCTGGCCTTGGACACTCCAGGGATGGGACAGGCAAAGCTCCTCTGGGCCTCACACCCTCCCAGGGAAAAATTCCTTCCTATTGTCTAATCTAAACTTACCCTTCTCGCAGGATCTTGAAGTCCTGGAATGCACTGCCAACCTCAGCTGCAATAACTGTGCACAACTCTTTTTTAGATTAATAGCTCAAAGAAATACAGGAAAATCCCCCAGAAAAACCCAGTGAGACTCCAGTGAGACAGCCCAAAGTTCCTCTGTAAAACACACAGAAGGTCTGGACCTATCTGTTATTTTTTCCTTCTTTGCTTTGGAAGACACCCCAGGGGGTTGTAACAGGATGATTTTCAGGGTCCCTTTCAACTTAAACCATTCTATGATTTTATGATTCTTTTTCTCTCACAAAAGCTCTCACTTTATTTTTGTTGTTTTTTGTTTTTTTTTTTTTCCAGGGAGCAGCTCCGTTTTGCAGGGGCCATGAATCACATCCATCAATCTTCAGGAGAAAAATAATCAACAGATGGTTATTTAAGATCACATGGTGCCACTCAGATCAGGAGATGCAGAAAGAAACAAACTCTCTTTCCCTCTTGCTTATACTTTACTGAAATTAAGTGTTCAGTCCTATCCAGCCTGGGAGGAAACACATGAAACCACCAACGTTTTGTGTGTGGCACCAAAATCAGGCCACAAAGCTTCAGCCTCAGTCAGAGAAAAGTTTCTACCCATTCTAAGTAGAAAGTGAAAGACAGGAGTGTTTGGTATTTTAGATTAGCTATTCGGATGATTTTGTTATTACATAGCTTATCTATGTTAGTTTATTATTAATTATACATTTTATATAACATAATTATTTTTATAGATATTAATACTTATTATATTATTTAAAATTAGATACTAGGATGAAATTCTTCACTGTGAGGGTGGAGAGGTCCTGGCACAGGTTGCTCAGAGAAGCTGTGGCTGCCCCATCCCTGGAAGTGT
This sequence comes from Thryothorus ludovicianus, assembly GCA_013397245.1. Taxonomy (NCBI): domain Eukaryota; kingdom Metazoa; phylum Chordata; class Aves; order Passeriformes; family Certhiidae; genus Thryothorus; species Thryothorus ludovicianus. Next base: position 58,391 of record VZTB01005905.1, on the reverse strand, counting down.
CCAAGGCCAGGCTGGATGGGGCTTGGAGCCACCTGGGACAGCTGGAAGATGTCCCTGTCCATGGCAGGGGCTGGAATTAGAGGAGTTTTAAGGTCCCTTCCAAGCCAAACCATTCCATGTTTCCAGATAATTTCATCGGAGCTTGAAGGGAACCTCAGATGTGCCAACAAACCAACCATCACAGTAAGGGGTTAACTTAAGAAAATTACTGCAAATTCTGACTATTTTTGCTTTAGGCAGCTTATTTTAAAATCCCAGACCACTACAAAAGATGGAATTTGTCTTTGGACATCTACTATCCTCCTCTGGTTTATGTTTATACAAAACTGGACCTGTCCAAGAGGGGAACCCAGAGCACAACAGAATTTTCTCCCTGCCTTGGAGGCAGCTGCAATTCAAGTTGCCAAAGGGCCCTTGATATCCTGGAGAAAAATGTTTTTGGGGTCTTTTTATGTCAGAGTATCCAAGTTCTAGGCAAGTTATTCCATTCTCCATGACAACAAGAAGCCACTTGATTCTATTGCAACAGCTAAAAATTGAATTGTTCAAAAAGTGATGGCCCTTTGTTGAAAAACTCTTAAGCAGGTGGTAGGTTTTGAGATAAGCATTTTTGTTTCATTGGTGTTTGGTGTTTTTTTCTGGGAAAAAAGGCACTGTAGCTACAAATTTTTGTCTCAAAAATATTTTTGAAAGATCTTTTCTGAGCTGATTTCTAAAGAAGTTCATGATCTGGAATGCACAGACAAGGTCCTGTAAAAACCTGTCACTGAAATGGTCTTGATGTTGTGTGGAAAAATACAACAATTCCCCCAACACACAAACCAAAATCCCCCAAACGACCCAAACCAAACAAAAAATAGAGAGTATCTAGAAGGCCAGAAGTGATCTGTAGAATTGTTTACTTCAGGGAAATAAAGTATGTTCAGGGGATATTTTTGAGCACTTTATTTGGAAAATCATCTTTCAATGTCCTGCAATTCCACATCCTTTATTTATTCCATTGCACATATGAAGGATGAGGAGCCAGTCCTGGTTACATCATTGTACCTTGGCCATTTTTTTCAGCCAGATTTTCCTACCTGAGTATGGAAAACCTTCGAGTTTCAAGTATTTTACCCCAACCTACCACCTGCTCCTCTCACAGAACTTTCTCATCATTTTCATCTTGCACCTGTGAGTGATGTTTTTGTTTCCTTCATGCTTCATCTTCTCCCAGTGACCCTCTGCTTCCAAATGCAAGTTGGAACAGGACAAAAATTCATTCCAGATAGTCACTCCCTGTTCCCCAAGCCCACCTGAATCACCCCAACATCAGTGTCTGTCATGAGTAATGCATGGGATGGAACCACACACAGTCTGTTCAAGACTCCGAAACCATGGAAACCCTGCTGACGTGAGCTGCTCCTTGGGATGATCAGAGGAAAGGGTGGCTGAAGGAAGCTTGTCTTGTCTGCCTCTGCTGCCCCAGGCCAGATCATTATAAAAAATGAAAGATTTCAGGTGTCAGACTTGAGCCCTGCAAGTTTGTTGACACTTTTGGTGAACAGAAAAATTTAAACAAGTCCAGAAAATGGGCGATCATGGAGAGTTTCCTCAACGAAATTTAAACACTTTGGAGTGGAAACATGGATATGGGGATAAAATTCTTCTCTGTGAGGGTGGTGAGGCCCTGGCACAGGTTTCCCAGAGAAGCTGTGGATGCCCCATAGCTGGAAGTGTCCAAGGCCAGGTTGGATGAGATGTGGAGTAATCCAGGCTAGTGGAAGGTGTTCCTGCCCATGGCAGGGGGATGGAATGAGAGGAGCTTTAAGGTTCTTTCCAATGCAAACCATGTCTCTGTGACCTCTGGTCTGACTCCATGGAACCACACCACCTTCACAACCTTCAGCTGACCTTGGAGGCACAGGAAAGTTCTTCCTCGTGACCTTGAACAACTTCTGGGCATCAGTTCCTTCCCATTCCTCTTATCCCATTGCTGAGCCCCACAGAACTGAGCCTGGTCTCTCTGTGACTCCTCCCTGCTGCCACTGACAGACAGGGATGGGGTTCCCTCTCAACTGCCTCTCTTCAAGGCTAAAGGACTGTGCTTATGATAATTAGACCATTAACGAGAACAGCTTAGATTTAATATCCCACTCATCAATGTCCCCCAATCTCAAAATAATCTTGCCATCCCTTAGCATCTTCTTTTCCATGCTCAGAACAGAACACCCACTCCTAGTACACCTGATACCTCTCCCATCTATTTGGAAGTGTTTCCTCTGCCCTCTCTACTCTTGGGGCACATTTAAATGATCCAGAGCAGCCAATGCATCTAAAATCCACATGATTTGGTGTGGAAGCAGCAGCTAAAATTAGGCTGTGAAAGTGTAGAAGGAGAGGATCTCACGGTAGATATCCAGTTATTTTACAGCTTCTTGAGTCATCCACATGGATGCAGCAGCAGTTGGGTGACATGGAATGATACAAATGCTGCAGTGGAAAGACCCCAGGGCCAACAACAGCTCACATGCATGGAGGGTCTGGCACTATCCAGCTTCAAAGGGAATCAAAAAGAAGTAAAGCACATACTTGGAGTGCTTCATCCTCCCCTGCAGTGATGTGGAAGAAAGGTTGGATGGACAGATTCCCCAAAACATCTGCAGGTTTTGAAGGACATTCCGACTCAACAGTGTTGAAAGAAAACCTGGAGTGACACCAAAGCCTGAGCTGGTGAACTCTGGAGTAGCTTTTCTTACCTGAACAGGTCCAGAAGAAGTAGATACAGAGCTTTAAATAAGTATATTTTTAAATAAGTGGCTTCCAAAATCTTCTTCAGCTGTGCAGCCTGGTGATGAGTCTGAGCACTTTTGGGAAAAGACCCCAAATCTGGATGTGAACCAGTGCTTGGTCAATATTCCCTGGTTATGGTTCATAGCTTACCTCTTTCTTTCCCTTCTGTTTGGAGGAGGTAATGTCTGGTGTTCATGAGCACAGCTCGACTTCTGATCTCACTCCAGCAAAGAAATTATTCCAGTTTTCAGTGTGCGAAACTTGAGATGAAGCAAAGCCCAACCCTACTGAGTAATGGGCGTGTCTAGAAACCATCTGAAGTTTCTTCTCCTATGTAGTTACTTGCTCAAAAACCTCCCCAATTCTTCATTCAGGAGAAGCAGCCAAACAGTGCTGCAAATTGCAAATTATTCCAACACAAAGATGTTTTCTAGGTAATTACTGCTATTTAAATTATCCTGCATATACAGCATGAGTGGCAGATATTAAAATGAAGAGATGACTTAATAAGTTTTAGTTATCCAGATGTGTCATTCTTGCAATAAGATGAAAAAAAAAGTGTGGTTATATTTCAGACTTACCAGGTGTACAGTAAATAAAATTAGTTTATTGTATTTCAAAATCCTTGTGAGCAATATTGCTCCTGCTAGAATTAAGACAAATGACACCAATAAAATAAGCAGATTAGGATATATTGTTTCTTAGGTGTTGAATCAAAAGTGTGTGTAACTTGTTGACACAAACATTAAAATCTATGTGAATGAAAAAATCAACTCCCGTTAAAATCTAGTGGAAGGTGTCCCTGCCATGGCAGTGGGCTGGAACTGGATGATTTTTAAGCTCCCTTCAACCCAAACCATGCTATGATTCTATGAAAATTAATTATTAAAGAGGCAAAATCACAGTGAATGAGAATTAGGCAGCTTTGAGAGAACAGAGAAAAGAGTTCCTGGTACCTGAGTTTCTGTTGAGGCTGCGCAGCAAATATTTTTAAAAGAGGGATTTCAGCTGCTACTCAGATACATCGTACCTGATCCACTGATAGACCTCAAGCAAAGCAAAGACCCAGGGTGTAATGGCATTTTAAGACTCTCTTTTGCAGCTAGAGCTGAGAATTGATCTTTTTTGATCAGTTGTGAACACAATAAAAATAGGGGATTGCTCCTGCAGCCCACAGCCGAGGCTGAAGCTGGGGAATAGCCAGACAAGCTGGGTTTATCCCAGTACAATGTTCAGATTTGTCTCATTGCAAGGTCAGGTTTTAACAAACAATGACTGCAATAGACAGGGAAGGGGATTGAGCACAACACGCTGAGCCAGGCAAGCAGAGTCCTGCTAAAATGGGAAATGCAGTCTGGGATGTCTGGCCAGGGAAACCCTGGGTGGAGGCAATCATTAATGCACCCAGCTCTAAATCACTGCGTCTGCTCCTGCTGTTCCCTGCTGCAGAAGGGGCTGGGAAACAGGAATGGGCTCAGACTGACAAGGTCTTCACAGGCACCACCTCAAAAACTGGAGGGATCAAAGAAACTGGAAGAAAAGAGGGACTGGATCATCCATGTTTGGGAGCTGGAAGCAAACCTGCACTCTTCTTTGAGATGAAGAAATTGTTTTTTTGGGCAGCTGAATGTGTTATGCAAGACTTATTGCCAGGCTGTGCACCTGTTTTAGGGATGGATTGGTAGAGCCATGGAAGGAATCAGATGAGTGCCTCATTCAGCACACACATGGACAGTGAATTTTTTTTCTGCTTTCTCTGTCCGTTTGATGCAATCATGAATGTCAGGGCTAAGAATTTTTGATAGTTTCTTATGGAAAGCTGGATGCCTTCTTGATTTGGACTTAATAATCTTCATATAGATCTTTACCCAGAGGGATTGTGGAGTCCCCACCCCTGGAAGGGTCCAAGGCCAGACTGGATGGGGCTTGGAACAATCTGGTCTAGTGGAAGATGGTCCTTGTCCATGGAATGTGTTTGGAACTGGATTATCTTGAAATTTCCTTGCAATCCAAACCAATCTATGATTCTATACATGAAGTAGCAGCACCATTTCCATTTAATGTGCACTGGTTTAGAATATATATATATATATAAATATATATGCATGCGAATGATATTTTCACAAGATATTTTTTATCTGAGAAAGTTAAGATCATAGAATATCAACTATTTTACTCTGGGAAAAATTAATAAATTTTTCCCCAATTTTCTACAACATTGTATTTGGCTTTCATTCAGGATTTTCAGGACTGCTTGGGTTCCCATCTTTTCCAAAGCTGGCAGATTTGGTTTCAGGCTCCTCAGAGAACTTCAGACATGCTTGAAAAAGATTTAAAGGGAATCCCTTTACAACTTCCTCTAAACTGAGTGTGAGAGCTCCCATTCCACAGGAGATTAGAGTTTCATTCTATCTCAGAATAATTATCTCTAAAAAGAAAACAGAGGGGATTTTTCAGTGGAATTCCCAGGGAGTTCCAGTTTTGAGCCAAATCTATAGATAGACTCAGTTTATCCTGTGATCAGAAATAAACTGTGAATCTTTCTAGCCAGTATGGAGAATCCCTCAAGACTCTGCCTTCATACAGGAGTCCACAGAAATAGATGGGCTGCTCCCCTCGGTTAAATCCTTGGCAGAAATCCCACCCTTAATTCACCAATGTTGGTAGTGAATCCACCCCTTTCTAGATCCCAGCCTTCTCAGGAGGGCAGAGCCGACCTCTGTGTGTGTGTGGACACAACATTTGTCCATTTTCAGTGTATTCTCAGTTTAACAAAGGGTGTTGTTTCCACATGCAACTTATGCCTTGTCTAGAGGAAGGATGGCAGAGCTGGGATACCCCATTTGGGCTGGGAAGTGTCTGGATTTGAAATGGGGCCTATGAGACATGGAGAAGGAAGAAATGAAACTGAGCAGTGCCATCTGCTTCCCAAACTTAGAAAGAAGGAGAATAGAAGCATAAAACTTGCTGAAAAGGCCTCTGAGATCATCGAGTCCAGCATTAACCCAGCACTGCCCTGCTCGCTGCTAAACCAGTCCCCAGGTGTCACATCCCCATGGCTTTGAACACTTCCAGGGACAGTGATTCCACCACTGCCCTGGGCAACCTGTTCCAAAGCCTCATCACTTCTTTAATGAAAAGAATTTTCCTAATAGCCAATCTAAATTTCACCTGATGGACTTTGAGTAAATTTCCTCTCATCCTATCACCTGGGAGAAGAGACTGACCCCCTACTTGCCTCCTCCCATGTCAGGGAGTCGTGGAGAGCAATGAGGTTGCCCTGAAGCCTCCCTTTCTCCAACACCTTCCACTGATTATTGATTATTGAGTTTTGAAGTTAATTGCTAAAGCTTCAGACTCAAGCAGAGCTGGTGGGCACCAAAGCCTGAAGTCCCAGCTCTGCCCATCAGCTTTGAGAATAAAAGTCTTCCTCCCCTCTTTTTTGAAGCCTGTGGTTTTAATCTTCAGCCCAAGTCCAGTCAAGACACTGCAGTGAAGACGTTGAGAAGTCTCATTAAAGGAACCATAATGATGCTCTTGTGCTCCTAAACCCCTAAACCTTTACAATTTAAGGCTTTAAACTGAAAGAGGGTAGATTTAGGTTAGATGTTAGGAAGAAAATTTTCACTGTGAGGGTGGCAAGAGACTGAAACAGGCTGCCCAGGGATTCTCTGGGCTCTTGAGCAGCAATCCCTGGAGCTGCTCAAGGCCAGGTTGGACGAGGATTGGAACAATTTAATCTAGTGTAAGATGTCCCTAACCTTGGCATAGGAGTTGTAACAAGGATTTTCACTGTGAGGGTGGCAAGAGACTGAAACAGGCTGCCCAGGGATTCTCTGGGCTCTTGAGCAGCAATCCCTGGAGCTGCTCAAGGCCAGGTTGGACGAGGATTGGAAGAATTTAATCTAGTGTAAGATGTCCCTAACCTTGGCATAGGAGTTGTAACAAAGCGATGTTGAAGGTTCCTTCCAACCCAAACCATTCTGTGTTCCTATGATTCTATGAAGAAAAAAAAAACCACCATTAATAAGCTCATGAACCCAAACACCACAGAGAACTTTCTGGGTTGCTGGAGCTGGCTCTGCCACACAATCAGACCCTGTGGTGGAGGGAACAGAGCACGAGCTCTTTCTGCCTGTATCTGTAGTTGGTGAGGGATAAGTTCTCCTCTGAAAACATCCTAGACCAGCACTGTGTGTAAGTTTTGAGGCCCATCTCAGGATATATAAACCCAAGATTATGTAAAGCACCATGCTGGTGTGGCTCCATGCTCCTCTTCTCTGTGTTGCCTGTGTGTTACAAGAATGTCTTCTTCTGTGTGCAGGGGATAGTTCAATTCATAGAACCATAGAATAAATGAATGATTCTGTTAGAAGGGACCATAAAGACCATCTCATTCCACCCCCCTGACATAGGCAGGGACACTTTCCACTATCCCAGGTTGTTCAAAGCCCCATCCAACCTGGCCTTGAGCACTGCCAGGAAGGGGAAGTTCACAGCTTCAAATTCCTCTGAGTATCCTGAAACCTTCAGCACTGAAATTATCACCCTCAATGCCTTCTGTTGCCCAGCCCTTCTCTGAGGGCCTCCCAGACCATTTGTTGCCTTCTAGGAAGATTATTTGTCTCTCTACCTCAGGCAACAACAGCTTCTGCTCCCAGTGAAGCCTCGCTCCAGCTCTCAGGTTTCGTCAAAAAGGCACTGGTAAGGAAAAACTAAACAAATCAACAGGGGCTCAGTTCACCTCCACAGGAACCCCACCTGGCTGCACCGTGATCCACATTAAAAAGTCATGGAATCCTAGAATCAAATCATTCTTTATTCCAGGCAGGCAGCGGGCCTGAGTCACGCGGCCATGCCCGTCACAAGCGGCAGAGCCGGGATGGGATGCAGAGACACAAACAATCCCTCTGTACTGTATGATAATCAACAAAAATTAGCTGCCTAAGGGAACCAGGAAACTCTGCCATGAATGCAGCAGTTAGAGACTGAGCCTATTTATTTAACAGGTGTCCCCTGAGCTGGGATGCCAGACTCTGTTTGCCAAATTCGCGGAGAGAGGAAGACAGCTTGAATAAATACGGGCAAGAGGAGAACAGTCCTGAAGCCATTTTCTTTGTGGATTGTTGTGTTGTTCTGGGCTTTTTTTTTTTTTTTTTTCCCAGCAACTTTTTATTGTAAGAAAGTCTATCCCAGTTCTTGGCTGGGAGTATTTAGGCAGCAGGAGCTGTGCCAAAATCCAGTTTCCCTCCTCATAGTGGTGCAGCCACAAAGCAAAGTTAGCTCTGCTGGATGGCTTCGTGATTGGTTTGTTTGTTCAGTTTAATTAAAATACAGTATGGGGTACATTTTGGATGAGAACCCATCCCAGGCTGTCAGGGACCAAGAGCCAACAGCAGCTGTGCTGAAATGATCTCCTTCCCCATTCCTGTGCACTGGAAACACAAGTGTCCGTGTCTGGTGCTGCAGCATTGAGAGGCCTTGGATCATATCCGATGTCATAGCACAAAACATTCCATACAGAGCATCTGGGTGGTCCTCATTCAATTTTTGGAGTGTTTTCACACAGTCTGGAGGAAAGGGGTAGAGAAGGACATAGAGGAACTGCTGTAGGCATTTATTCCAGCACAAAGCCAAGCCGCTCATAAATGGGTTTTCACAGAAGTCACAGAATCACAGAATGGGTCAGGCTGGAAGGGACCACAGTGGGGTCATCTGGTTCAACCTCTGCTCAAACAGGGCCATCCCAGCAGGGCACAGGATTGTGTCCCAGACAGTTCTGGAATATCTCCAGGCAGAGAAACTCCCACCGTCTCTCATCTCTCTTCAGGGCCTGGTCACTGCACAGGGAAGGAGCTCTGCCTCATGGCCAGGTGGAACTTCCTGGGAATCAATTCCTGCCCATTCCTCTTTTCCCATTGCTGGGCCCCCCAGAGCAGAGCCTGGTCTCTTCTCTACCCCCTCCCTGTAGATAATTTAGACATTGGTAAGTTCCTCTCTCAGTTTTATTTTCTCAGGGCTGAGCAGGCCCCGCTCTCTCAGTCCGTACTCATCAGAGAGATGCTCCAGTCTTTTTGGGGATGCTCAGAACCCAACTGAATCCTGAGCCTCCTTCTGGCAGATCTTGTCAGGGAACTATTTTCCCATATAGTTCCCATTGCCTTTCAGTCATGCCAGGAAGCCAATGCAAGGCAGAGGAATTAGCAAACTCGTGGAGAGGGGCCTGCAGCAGCCCTGCCTGACAACACAAGCTGAAAGAAGTGAGTAGAGTAAACAATCTGCTCATCTGGCGAAAAATGCACAGAGAACATCCCAGACAACCACACCAAAAGCTCTGTAAGCAGCAGGGGAAAAAAATCTTTGTTGAACCAGATGTTTTGCTTGAGAAAGGGAGAATTTCCAGACACTGTGGATATTTTTACTGACTGCTCCTTACAAGCAGTAGCAAATATTTGCCAGCTGAACTGAGAAATAATCTTATAAATAATCAAGATTGCATTCTTTTCACTTAGTTTTTGTGTACAAGGCATTGCCCCAGCAATATCAGCTACACAAAGCACACAGATCTCCAGCCATCTCCAAGCCATTCCTTGCTGATTTCAGTCATGAACAGGGCTGGCATTTACATCTTACACAGCCAGGGCAGACATCTGGGAGATGTTTCTCCCCATGATAAGGCAGAGATGTGCAGGTCCTGCTCATTCCCCCATCCTCCAGCAGCTGAGAGCTGAACAGGCACCAAAAATCTGCCTCAGGTGTCACTGGGTGGTGGCAGCAGTGACCAGTGCGTGACAGAGGGCAGCTCACTCCAGCCCTGCATCACAAACGTTTTTGCCACCAGGTCACCCAGGGCAAAGGGGGACTGAAAGGCATTTTCAATGGTACAAAATGGGGCAAGAGAAGATTTGGTCTTTCAGCTTTGATGGGGACACGAGCTTGAAGGTCAGGGCTGGATCCCCTCAGCCCGGTCCTGCTCTTCAGTGGCTGAATTCATCCACACATCCATTCCTGCTGCCTCCCAGGCTGTGTTGCTCTGAGCAACCTCTGCCACCACCTCTGTGGCAGAACCTTCTCCTCTCTAATCCCCCAAAACAGCTCCTCATGGCTGACCATGAACTCTTTGCCCACCATGATCTGGAAAGACAGAAGCCAGGACAGGGAAATTGCACCCTGTGCTCCTGCCAGCTGTGATTAAAGAAATAAGGATAAAATTATTTGTGGTGCTCCTCCAATTTCTACCCTGAAAACCTAGCAGAGCCTGAATTCCTCTTGAACCCTACTGCAGGGAAGAGAAATGGAGATGTCTCCATAGGAATAGAAAGCTGAAATAGCTGTGTTTCATGGACCTTGCTGGAATGACATTGCCAGTCCCAATCCACAATCTAGTAAAGGGCTCTGTAATTAATTCAAGACACCCAAAGTGTTTTCACACAAATTATCAGGCCTATGGGAGAGGTTTGTGACAGCATTACAAATTCATAGGTCTGGGAGAGAACTCAAGAGGTTGCATAGTTTATTTTCCTGTCCCAAAGCAAGACACAGTATTTCTAGGTCACTGCTGATGGATCTTTGTTTAAAGTGTTTTATTTTTTTCAAGGCTTCCCACGATGGAGATGTTGCAGGCAATTAATCTCAGTATTTTGCAATCCTGACCGTTGGAAAATCTCTCCTCATATCACAGAATCACAAAATGATTTAGACTGGAAAAGATCTCTGAGTCCAGCTTTAGGCCCATCCCCACCTTGTCACCCAGCCCAGAGCTCTGAGTGCCACATCCATTTGTTCCTTGGACACCTCCAGGGATGGGGACTCCAGCACCTCCCTGGGCAGCCCCTTCCAATGCTTAACAACCCTTTCCATGAAGAAATTCCTCCTGATGTCCAGAACCTTCCTTGGCACAATTTGAGGCCATTTCCTTTCGTCCTGTCCCTGTTGCCTGGGAGCAGAACCTGACCCCAGCCTGGCTGCACCTGCCAGGGAATTGAGCAGAGCCAGAAGGTCCCTCCTGAGCCTCCTTTCCTCCAGGCTGAGCCCCCTCAGCTCCCTCAGCTGCTCAAACAACCCAACATCCCTCTTCCCCAAAGCATCTTCAGCTTTTCCCCTGGATTCCTTCTCCTGTGATAAAACAACCTTTCACGGACTTGAACAGCACTGCCATATTCTGCTCAGCCCTCAGAAGGAGATAATGGTTTTAATATTTCCCCACAGGTAGTTTCTCCCTGTTGGCTGCTCTTTTGGTTCCCACCAGGTATTCCTGAAGTAGGACAGCTCTTTCTGGAAATGGAGTGCCCCACTTTACATAATCTCCTCCGAGTGAGGAGTTCCCAGGGGTGAGCAGAGCATCTCTGGCAGGTTACACAGCCCAGAACTGTGCTCATCTTTTTCATGGCAGCCCAATGTGTTGATTTGGGGGCAGGCTGTGATTCATTACAGTCTGCAGATGTTTATTTCTTTTTTTTTTTTTTCCTGAGAGCTGATGTCTGATCTGTTTTTCCCAACCCTGAAATTAATTAGGAAATTACTGAAGTTAAACTTCCTGACTAAGGCCATGCTGGAATGAAATCAGGCTATAGGGGGAGTGTAGGAACATTTTTTTTCCTTGCTATAAATTTACCATCGCGGTCAAGACCTGAATCTTCCTTGCCCAGCTACAGATCTACAGGTAATGGGACTTTGGGGGAAAGTAAGCAAGAGATTATAAAGGGAATTTCATCTTTTCTCAGTGGTTTTGCCAGATTATTCTCAATTAGTGACATTGTTTAACTCAAGCCAGAAATGAAACCCCACAGAACCACTCATTTACTCCTCTCCAGTGGGAAGGGGTAGAGAATGGTAAAGGCAGGAAGGAAAACTTGTGGGTTGGGACAAAAACAGTTTAAAAGTAAAAGAAAAAGCCACACACATGCAAGCAGAGCAAGAGAAAGAATTCATTCCTCACTTTCCATGGCCAGACGAGGAGCAGAGCAGCAGCAGAGAGCAGAGGAAGAAAAGAGCAGCCACCAACAAGCACTGGGCTCCAACAGACACTCAGGCAAACACAGGGGCTGCCAATTAACAGCTGAACAGTAATGACAGCCATAAATTCAGTCCAGCACCTCCCAGTCAATCCTGGTGCTGTCTTGAGCCCTTCCAGCCTCACCTTGGGTGCCACACAGCCAATCCAATCATTCTGCCCTGGTGGGAGAAGGAATCAGATGGGTAGAGGTGAGAAAAAGAGATGGTGGTGAAAAAAAAGACAGTTTAATAAAGCAACAGTCATGCATGCGAGGAAAGGAAATCAAGGAATTCATTCCCTGCTTCCCATGGGCAGGCAGGTGTTCAGCCATCCCCAGGAAATCTCCAGAACACGCAACAGTGGCTTGGGAAGGCAAACTCCATCCCTCCCTTTCCTTGTTTTTCACCCCTTGATGTGCTGAGCATGATGTCACACGGTCTGGAATCTCCCTGGGGTCATTTGGGGTCAGCTGTCCTGGTGGTGTCCCCTCCCAAACTCTTGTGGACCCCCAGCTCACTCGCTGGTGGTGAGGAGCAGAAAAGGCTGTGTAAGAATTGCTCAGCAACATCCAAAAATCTCTATATTATCAACACTGTTTGCATCACAAGTCCAAACCATAACATCATGCGTGCTACTGTGAAGAAAATTAAGTGTATCTCAGCCAAAATCAGCACAGTTTGGTCTTTGGTTGCTATCCCTGAGACTTTTCACTCCTGAGTTTTCTCAACCCTTTCTGAAGAGCATTACATTTCTAACTCCCATGACAAGTTCCAGGATGTGTGTAAAGGAAGTTCTTTTTGTTTGCTTTAAACCTGCTATCTGATCACTTCATTAGTGTCCCTGGGTTGTCATGGTATGAGAAATAATGAATAACCTTTCCTTACTCAGCCTTTTTGTACTTGTCATCACTTTGTAGATGGCTGCTGGTGCACAGAATGACTCTCAGCTGCAGTGAGAATTACCATTTAGCCATTCCTCCAACCAAAACTATTCCACACCTCTGATTATCCTTCTTTTTACCTTTTCTAACTCCCCCACATGCTTTTTTACATGGCATGAATGGAAGTCCACACAGTGCCCCAAATTTAGGTTCACCAGGGATTTATGTACACACGCACTTTTAAACAGAAGTTCTGTTTCCCATCTGTTTCCTAGTAAATTCTAGGATTTTATTCACATATTTTGCTTGTGCTGACCACTGAGATGACACATGAAAGCATTATCTGCAGCGACTCCAAGATCTCTTTCCTGAGGGGTCAGTGCTAATTTAGAGAAGATTATTGTGGATGCAGTTATCACCTTTCCATTTCCCTCCTGGCTGCTCCTTGGCATTAGCTCAGGCTCAGAGGGGTTGTAGTAATACTCTGAGTCACCAAACATCCTGGGCCCTCCCCCAGAAAAGGTCTCATGCCCTGGCTGGAGCTCTCTAGTTTATTGAGTGGGCTCAGTATGAGCAGTTGAAAGGCACTTTGCTGGGTGCTCATGTGCATCCTTTTTTCTGTCATTAATGGAATGTGAATCCCAGAGACAGAGAAGGTGCATCTGTCCACAGCCCATGCCACTTGAAATCAATACCTGATCAACTGGATTTCACTGAGAGATGGTACTTCTATTACCACTTTCTCCCAGAGATGGAAGGAATCCCACCATCCTGTGCATTTTCTAGTCCAGAGGCCGTTTCATATGGCTGGGAACACAGCGGGAATGAGCACAGCAAAATTTCCATGACTCCGAATCACGCGGCTGGTGGGGATCTGCTGTTCCTGGCTCGGATCAAAAGAGGAAAAAAGCCTCAAGATGTATTCCCTCAGTTCCTTACAGTGTCAGTCATAGCCTGCAGAGGTGAGAAACTGGCTGTTAGATATTATTCTGTCACCTCTGAGGAGGTAGGAGTGATGTGGAGGAACAGGGAGCAAAGGAAAGGTCACATTTACCCAGCAGTCGCTCAGCCCCAGCCTGACAACTCAGAGCCAGTAACTCCTAGACAATTTCATCATCCCACTTTTTCCTCCTCCCATGAAGAATTCAAGATCAGACGGGTACTTCTTTGTTTAGCAATCATAAAGGTATCAGCCTTTTTGGCTTCATAGTTCACTGAGTTTTTTTCTTTGCTCACCAAGTCCTGGAGCACAAGATTTGCTCCTTCCTGGAGCTTCATTGGTCAGAAGAAGCCCAGTTAGTCCAGTCATCCATGGGGATGTCTGCTCTCACAGACACCTTGTCACTAATGCTGTGACATGATTCCTCTCACCAGCACAACCTTAAGTGCCACCAAGGACCAGGCAAGAGATATACTGAGATGGACATAAAGGACCACAACCAAGCCATGGAACCATGAACTCCAAGGCTATTCCGGATGCATTGGGCTGAGATGGCTGCCCAAGAAGTTCAGGTCCCCTTCCCAAGCTGTCAGAACTGGCATGTGAAAGGTCCCTTCCAACCACATTCCTGTTTTAAGGCTCATGCTACTGTGAATTGACGTCCTAAAGACAATTCCTGAATCACTGATTCTTCTCTGTAGCTGCTGTCAACAATGGAAGAAGTTCCTTTCTCCATCCTTCTCTGATTGCCTTTTTGGACTTCCTTGGAGTGGAGAAGAGAAGCTGAACTCCATCTGTGGATGTTCTCTGTAACTCTGGGCATTTTTTCACACCCACCATTGGGAACACAGTGTCTGACATTTCTAATACTCTGACTGTTGAGAACCACATCATGAGGACAAATCTCAGACCTAGAACCCATGGACATGCTGTCATTGCTTTTTATAGTAATTTCTATACTTTTGCAATCAGTTTTTTGCTTCTAATTGCAAACAGATGGGGAAAAAAGAAGGTGTGTACATGTACAGCAAAGCAATGAGTCCTGATAGCCAAGATCTCTCCTGTCCAATTGCATTCACATCCCAAAAAGCTTTTGGACAATGCTCTCAGGAACATGGTGTAACTCTTGAGCTGCAGGACCAGGAGCTGGATTTTGATGATCCTTGTGGGTCCTCTCCAAAGAAGAATATTCCATGATGCTATGTTTGATTTTTTTTTTTTTTTAAGAAAAATCATCATATTCTTCCCATTTCTGAGCATAAGATCCAGCCATGAATTTTGAAATGCCAACAAAAAATGTACCAGTGTTAAAAGAATGTCAAACATCCCTTATGGCCCTGTTTTTTTGTATATTGAGAATCTCAGCTGNATGATCCTTGTGGGTCCTCTCCAAAGAAGAATATTCCATGATGCTATGTTTGATTTTTTTTTTTTTTTAAGAAAAATCATCATATTCTTCCCATTTCTGAGCATGAGATCCAGCCATGAATTTTGAAATGCCAATAAAAAATGTACCAGTGTTAAAAGAATGTCAAACATCCCTTATGGCCCTGTTTTTTTGTATATTGAGAATCTCAGCTGGGATATTAATGGCCTCATTTGCTTTTGGAAATTGGGCCTTTCTAGCCAGAATCCCTGCAAATCTGCAGAAATGCAACAAGGAGGTCCAGGGAAATAACTGTGCTGTTTAGGAACAGAGTTGTGTGATCCTTAGGNTCAGGCACATGGTGTAACTCTTGAGCTGCAGGACCAGGAGTTGGATTTTGATGATCCTTGTGGGTCCTCTTCAAAGAAGAATATTCTATGATCCTATGTTTGATTTTTTTTTTTAAAGAAAAATCATCATATTCTTCCCATTTCTGAGCATGAGATCCAGCCATGAATTTTGAAATGCCAATAAAAAATGTACCAGTGTTAAAAGAAAGTCAAACGTCCCTTATGGCCCTGGCTCTTTGTATATTGAGAATCTAATCTAGGATATTAATGGCCTCATTTGCTTTTGGAAATTGGGCCTTTCTAGCCAGAATCCCTGCAAATTTGCAGAAATGCAGCAAGATCCAGGGAAATAACTGTGCTGTTTAGGAACAGAGTTGTGTGATCCTTAGGATCAGAGAATCCCCTGAGTTGGAAGGGGCTCATGAGGACCATCAAAGTCCAAATGCTGGCTCTACACAGGACAACCCCAAGAATCCCACAAAGAGCCTGAGAGTGTTCTAATAAAAACTTCCTGAGTTCAGACTTGGTGCTCTGACCACTTCCATGGGGAGAAGCAACAGCCCTCTATTAAGAACTTTTTTTTAATATCCAGACTAAAAATTTCTTGACACGGTTGCATTTGCTGCTTATAAATCTTGTCCTCCACTGATTTAGGTGGTTCCTGCCAGAATAATTCTTTTTTTAATGCAGCCCAAAACACAGGTTACAACAATTTTAAGGTATTTCCATTGCAATCCTCACCCCTGGTCCCCTTAATTTACAGGGTTTAGTTTTGCAATGAACTCCTGCCTTTGCTCTTAACCCTGCTTGGATTTATCCACAGATATTAATTAATCCTGCAGCCTTTAGGAATGTACCTGCTCCAGCTGGAACCTTATCAAGGAGCTCAGACCTCAGACCCTGCCACTGTTCAGGAGAGAGCAGAGGTGTGTACCTGCCCCTCTGCTTCCCTGTGAGGATGCTGAAGACTGCAACGAGGTCTCCACTCAATCTCCTCTTCTCCAGGCTCAACAAACCAAGTGCCCTCAGCCTCTCAAGCCTTCCCCTGCAGACCCTTCACCACCTCCACAAGCTCCTTTGGATGCTTTATAACAACTTTACAGCCTTCTTTTCTTGTGGGGTGGAATCCTAAAAGGTGAGCTGGGTTCCAAACAGGATCCCTGGCTGGGAAAAAATGTGGAGATGTCACAGGACCAAATTCTGGGAGCAGCCCAGAACTCAGTGGAGAGAAAGGGACTGGAGTGTCCCAAAGAGGCAGGAGGGGATGAAATATGCAGAAGTACTCGAGTATTTGAGACAGGAAACTGCTAATGGGGAGATTTAACATCTCTTCCTGACTCTTTCCTGGCAAGAGGTGGTGAGCATTAATCAGTCACAGCATCCATCCCTCCTGTGCCTCAGCATTCCTGCCTGGCAAAAAGGGATGGTTCAGGTCTTTCAGGGACCTCTGCTTGCTCACTTTCCCCCTGATAAAATGCTCTGTCAACAGTCTCAATATGAATCTCAGTGATTTCTTTTCCTTTTCAAATAGACAAGTTCTAGTCTCTACCCAGACTGAAATATCACTGTGATATAAGACAGCAGCCACACAGAAAATTAACTAATTTCCAGGCTAAATCCAAAGAAAAAAAACATTTACAGGTGTGCAAACCTGAAGATGAGCTCCAGCTTGTTTTAAAATACCTTTTTCTGCTGGTGAAAATTCCCCTGTGCAGAGCTTGCAAACGGATTTGTATTTCTCACCTTTTCTCTGTCAACAAACACGAAGAAACCTACATCCAGATCTCTCAAAAAAGTCAATTTTCCAGGGCTCCATGTTAAAAGAACCCGAGTGCATCTACCCGTGGGTGTGTGGATGTAGGTGGTAATTTAAGGGTCTCGCCATGATCAACTCTTCTGAGAAAAGTTAAAATACCATCCTGCTGTGGGTGGGGATTGGAGGACCTTCTCCAAGCAAATTAGGAGCTTTTTTTTTTTTTCAGTGCATGCGTGGGTGGTGAAACTGGGCTCACCTTCGGCAACTTCGATGTAAAAATAAAACTTGTAAGACACTTAAATCTTCAGAGAGGATTTCAGACCTTGCTGCAGACAAATTAGCAATGAACATCTTACGCATATGTGGAATACACAGAGATACAGAGCTGGTTATTATTAGCACAATATTAATATCTCTGGAGGTTCAAACTTAGAGGTGTTGGCGTGCAGGACATTGCTGACACCATAAGTGGGACTAGCCAATTTTTATTGTAATTTAATTTGTTTTTAGGTGGTTTTTTTTTTAACCTACTGATTGGCTTTTTGCTTATTCTTCATCCCCACTACGCGTTACCCACCTCCCTTTTAGTCACACTGACAAACTTTATAAATCTTGGTCAAGGCTCCAGCTCAATTTTAAGTAAAATAAATAAGTAAATTAGAAGATAATGGAACTGCCAATCTTGAGCTCAGCAGCTTGCTGGGAGGGGGAGGTCCTTGGGGTCTGGTCATGGGGAGATTTATTTCAGCAGAACTTCTTTAACTCCTGTGCTGGATGATGCAGACGTGGCCCAGGAAGAAACACAAATCCCACATGGTGGCCACTTAGAAAGAAAATAGAGCAAATATTGACTATATTAGCTGCAATTTTAAATAATAACCGAATTTAGTCATTGCTGCATCACTGACACACCACACCTAGGGTTAGTCAAGAATTCTTCTCCCATATAACACTGTTATTGGAAATTATTTTTCCATGGAAAAAATCCTGAACTATTTCTATTTGAGTCATGGTGAAACAGGTGAATCACTTTTTGCGTGGCTCTGGTACAGCTTCTTACTGACTAATTTTGGTATTTAAAGGTTTAGAATGATAATTTTGAAATATATCAGTGATAAAAATCATGGCTGAAAGTCATGGTAATGCAAAGAGCATGGTAAAAGCAACATTAATTAATGATGATTCCAATAATAGGAAGTTGTCAGGACATGTTTTAGGAACCAGAACTGAATTATAGGAAGTTATCCTTAAAGGGTTCAAACCACAATTTCAAACCCAGTCTTCTTTCTCCTTTTGGGGACTTTGAACTTTGGACTTTGACTTCTTGTTTAAGACCTATTTGTAAAACCAGGAACAAATATTCCTCAGTCACTGGTCAAAATTTTATATGGCTCTAGATCAGTTCCTAAATGTGGAATGTATTATCCACCACCCATGAGACTCCCATGCAGCTTTCCTGTGTAGAAAATCCTATGAGAATGAAAAGCAACACAATGCTGAAAACACAACAATTCCTCCTTCCTAAGCATAAACCCTCTGCCTGTAAAAGTGCAGAAATTCCTTTCTAGAAGAAAAAGCTCACCTGTTGTTCTGATTTTTCTGTTTCCTGAAGCACTTTCTAACTTGTTGTTTTCACAGTTCCTAGCTTCTTTTTCATGCACACGGTTGTTTTTATCAAAAGTCTGTTTTGATAAGACAAGGTTGTTCACATACTTTCTCTTGATGTGGAAAACAACTGATGGGCAGTTGTCTTGACCAACGGGATGGGAAAGGTGTCAGCCTTCTTCTCCAATCCCTGGTCTGTGTGGAAATACTATAAATGTGGAGTCAAATGTTTTAATAAAATAGTTTTCAGCCTTCTCAAGAGAAAGTGTGTCCGTGTGCGTCCTTGCGTGTCCCACAGCAACACTCACCCAAGGGGGATGTTTGTGCAAAGAGAGGGCTGGAGGAAGAGTATTGGGAAACCAAAGACCTTGGATTGTGTTTTTGGAGACTTCAATCATAGGGTGGTTTGGGTTGGAAGAGACCTTAAACACCATCCAGTCCCATCCCCTGCCATGGGCAGGGACATTTTTCACTTTCCCAGATTGATTCAAGCCCTGTCCAACCTGGCCTTGGACACTTCCAGGGATCCAGGGGCAGCCACAGCTTCTCTGGGCAACCTGTGCCAGAGCCTCACCACCTACACAATAATTTCTTCCCAATATTCCATCTNCCACCTACACAATAATTTCTTCCCACTATTCCATTGAAATCTTCCCTCTTTCAACTTAGAGCCATTCCCTCTTGTCCTGTCTCAGCAAGCCCTTGCAAAAAAAATCCCTTTCCAGATCTTTTTAAGTAATGGTAGGGGCTCTAAGATCTCCCCAGAATCCTTTCTTCTCCAGGCTGATCAATCCCAACTCTCTCAGCCTGTCTCCAGAACGGAGGTGCCCCATCCTTCTGTCATCCTAATGACCTCTCTGGACTGGTCCAAGCCTTTCTCTGGGGGCCTCAGATCTGGACACAGCTCCAGGTGGAATTCCACCAGGGAAGAAGGGCNGGAGACTTCAATCATAGGGTGGTTTGGGTGGGAAAAGACCTTAAACACCATCCAGTCCCATCCCCTGCCATGGGCAGGGACATTTTTCACTATCCCGGGTTGATTCAAGCCCTGTCCAACCTGGCCTTGGACACTTCCAGGGATCCAGGGGCAGACACAGCTTCTCTGGGCAACCTGTGCCAGAGCCTCACCACCTACACAATAATTTCTTCCCACTATTCCATTGAAATCTTCCCTCTTTCAACTTAGAGCCATTCCCTCTTGTCCTGTCTCAGCAAGCCCTTGCAAAAAAAATCCCTTTCCAGATCTTTTTAAGTAATGGAAGGGGATCTAAGATCTCCCCAGAATCCTTTCTTCTCCAGGCTGATCAATCCCAACTCTCTCAGCCTGTCTCCAGAACGGAGGTGCCTCATCCTTCTGTCATCCTAATGACATCTCTGGACTGCTCCAAGCCTTTCTCTGGGGGTCTCAGATATGGACACAGCTCCAGGGGGAGTTCCACCAGGGTAGAATCCCCTCCTGTCTTGCTGGCCACTCTGTCCTAGTTGCAGCCCAGGACACAGCTGCCAAACGGCACCCTCAGATTTGATGGCAGATCACCTTTCCCAGCTCCCAATCATCCCAAGGTTACTAAAGAAATGGAAATCTCTCAGTGGCACAAGACCCAGCAGCACCATCACCAGCATTCTCCTTTGGCCAGAGACAATTTGGAATGTTTGAACTCATTCTCATTCTGGAGATCACCCTGCTCACCCCAGATGAAATCCACCCTGGGTAGATTGCTGTCAGTGCTTCTGCCTTATTTTGTATCAGCCCTGGCTGGGATTCCTCCAAACAGCCTTACATTCTTAACCAGCCACTCTTTTTTATTGTATTTTTTTTTTTAAGTTAAAGCAGAAAGATGCTTTCCAGTGGGATTTTCAGTTTCTGATGAGTAGAAATGGACAGCCAGTGGGACCATCTCTAATATCTTTGGTCTGCTCAACTCTTCTCCCGGAGCACACAAATGTCCTGTAGCTATGTGCTAAAGCTGAATGCCTGACTCTGGCTACCCAAGGTGACTCCCAGCTTTGTGAGGGAAAGATTTTCTTCAAAGCAAAAAGCTTGCCTAACATTCCTGTGAACTCCAAAGTTTGAAGCCAGAAAGGAAAGGAAAGGCATTTCCTTGAATTTCAATGGACACACTGCTCAGCTCCAGAGTTTCTCCTGGAGGATTGTCAAGGTTTGCTGTGTCTTTGAGGTGCAGAAGAACGACAGTGCCTCAGCTTTGTCCCCATAATGTAGCTTCCAGTAAAGTCAGTTTGAAATTCAGGCGTGCATGGCATGATAAAATCTACTTCTCATAGTTTATTTTTCTTCCAGATACATTCCTGGCAAACACAATTAAATAAATCAGCTTCTCCTAACAAAGAGAAATATCACTAATGAAGGCAGTTACAACTGTAGAAAAAATGGGATTTCAGAGGCTTTTATTTCATTGTTGGAAAACAAACAAACCTCAGAAAATACTGTCAGAAACAACATCACAGCTTTGGGCAAAGTGGAGGAAGGTAGGGAAGGAGGAAGAAGAAGATGGCATTGACCCCAACACGACTTGGAAGAGCAAATGAGGGACACTATGGTACTGCAGACAGCTTGGAAATTACAATTTTTATTAAGTTTTCTTAACTTCAGCTCTGCTGTCCTGGGCTGCATCCAAAGCAGAGTGGGCAGGAGGTCGAAGGAGAGGATTCTGCCCCTCTGCTCAGTTCTGGTGAGACCCCACCTGCAGAGCTGCCTCCAGCTCTGGGGTTCCAGCACAAGAAGGACACGGAGCTGTTGGAGAAAGTTCAGAGGTGGCCAGCAAGGGGATCAGAGGGATGGAACTGCTCTGCTGGGAGAAAAGGCTGGGAGAGAATTGGGAATGTTCAACCTGGAAAAGAGGAGGATTTGAGATGACCTAGTGGTGGTTTTTGTGTACCTGAAGGGAACTGACAGAAAAGATGGAGAGGAACTTTTTACAAGAACCTGGAGTGACAGGACAAAAGGAAACGTAGGTTTAGGTGGGATATTAGGAAGAAATTCTGCCCTGTGTGGGTGCTGAGGCCTGGCACAGGTTGCCCAGAGAAGCTGTGGCTGCCCCATCCCTGGAAGTGTCCAAGGTCAGACTGGACAGGACTTGGAGCATCCTGGGATGGTGGAATGTGTCCCTGCCCATGGCAGGGGGTTGGAACTGGATGGTCACTTTTCCAAAATCCATTCTATGATTCTGAGCACCACTTAGCTACTCCAACCTTGTCATTGCCAGTCACTGTAGCCTTGCTCGACTGGGCTGTGTGATTGTGCAATTGTCTGTACAATCTGTCCTCATGCAGCCAGACGAGAGACTCTTAGGGATCAGGATGGCTCTTCTATTTTCTGAGCATGCCACTGCTTGTTTATGACATTCCTTACCTACCTGGTTTCCAGAAAAATGTCTGGAAAACATTAAACAGTAAGAAAAACCCCCAAAAGATGCTCAAGTGCTCTTACTTTTCCATGACCGATTACAGACAGCTTGGCATCCAGTAAAATTGTTGAACTTGTTTGTTAAAAAAGAAAAGGAATTTTTTTGTACCTACTAAGATGATCCAACAATGAAAAAAAAAAAAATTAGGTATAGAAAAGAATTGGTATTATATTGCTAAATATGTAAATCACTTTCGAGGTCCCATGTTCCTAAACCAGCATCAATTTAGGATACTTCACATCAGTCACAAAAAAGTGAGCTGTTCCAAAAAAAAAAAATAACCAGCACTTTTTAAATGATTGAAAATCCTTTGGACAACCCAGTACAATTCAAAGTTAGAAGCAGGGGAGACAGCAGGGAGGACATGAGATGAGAAATAGGCTGAAGAAATGGGGAGCATGGTAGCACAATTCATTAATATTTCCTAGGACACGGAAGACTCTTCAGAAGTTCATCAATGACAAAAATATTTTATTTTCATGTGTTGGCAGCTTGTTTCTTGTCATGGGTCTGTCCTGTTACACAACAACCCCTTCCCACAGGTTTTCTTTCTCCAGGATTTCTGACCAACACATTCCTACTCCACACTTGTTTATCCCTTTGTGTACCGTTTTTTTATTTTTATATTCTGGAGAATCAGGTATTTGGAGAGAGAGCTGAAGTGTCTGAAGTGCTGCATCATCTCATCTCACCTCCACGGGCTTTTTTTGTCCCAGGAGAGTTTTCCCATTAAAAAATGAGTTTTTCTTTCCATCCTCTTCTCACCGGGGTGTGAACCTGACGTGCACAAACTCCAG
Organism: Thryothorus ludovicianus; assembly: GCA_013397245.1. Taxonomy (NCBI): domain Eukaryota; kingdom Metazoa; phylum Chordata; class Aves; order Passeriformes; family Certhiidae; genus Thryothorus; species Thryothorus ludovicianus. Next base: position 35,505 of record VZTB01005905.1, on the reverse strand, counting down.
TGAACGAAGAGCACCCTCCCAGTTCAGTGTCAGAGGATCATCCCAGTTAACCCTGGGTGAGGAACGGCCCCAGTGCTCCTGATTTGACAGCCGAGGTGCTAAAATGGAATCATGGAATCATTAAATTGGGAAAAGTCCTTTAAGATCGAATCCAACCACTAACCCAGCACTGCCAAGGCCACCACTAACCCATGGTTCCACATCCTTGTGTATTTTAAATCCCTCTGGGGATTTAGCCACAACTAGCTCAGGCAGACTGTTCTAACATCTGACAACCCTTTCAGCAAAGAAATATTTCTTAAGAGCCAATCCAACCCTCTCCTGGAGCAACCTGAGGCCATTTCCTCCTGTCCTGTCCCCTGTTACTCGTGCATGGCAGGATACAAACCCCAAAGCACCCACCTGGGTGATTTTACAGAGCTGCTCCTCAGGTGCCGCCCTCCCTTCCTCAGTCACATATTCCTGCGTGAACTATTGGTCCCAACTTCTGTGGAGCCTGTTTTAAATAATAATTTCAGCAAAACTTGTCTGTAATTGCATGTTCCAATCAATGCTCCAGGCAAAGCAAGCAGAACAAAGGACAATGTTTTGTTACAAGAGGTATTTTAGGGTAAAAACTGCTTCTGTTAAAGCATCAGGCATTTTCCTCTAAAGTGAACCTTATATGGCCCTCAAATAGATCACTGAATTATTACAAGGTTCACTCTTCTAAATAACAAAAGGTCTCTAACATATTTCATAAAACATCATTTTCAGAATCGATTACAATTTCTTTTTCACAAAGATGATGGATTTAACTATAGTAGAATATGTATTTATCAGCTTCAGGAACTTGTTTGCTTGCACAAAGAAAAGATGCTTCTCGTAGCTGCTGTGAATCAATCAAATTCCACAATATTAAACAAAAAATGGGAAAAAAGGTTCTTTGAAGAAAAAACATGTGATCATCTCTGAGTGGATGTTTCTTGAGGCATATAAACACACTCCACTTGATCTTTCACTTCCTTCTATCCTTTTGCTGATCCTGCTTATTTCATACTGTTTGTGACATCTTGAAAAAGCAATTTTTTTTTTTTTTTTCTTAAAGAACATCAATGAATTAGGTTAAGAACACAGTGTTCCATGAAACACAAACATTGGGTATTTCAGAAGTAGTTTATTCTGCTGAATAAAACTTTATTTATTTATCTATTTCCTGTTCGGCTATCACAGTTGTTGCAGGTAAGATACAAATATATGACCAATTTTTCAGAATAATTCATAGGTTTTCTTTTAGTTCCCCTGTTCTTTCTAAACTTCAGTGCAATTCTAAGCTTTAATGTTGAAGCATTAAACTCAGAGAGACTTTTAACACATTTCAAAAGACTTATTAAGAGTGACTGTGAGCAAGTCTGTCCTCACTTTTATCTTCTTTAAAGAACTTACAAAATTAAATTATGCAACTTTACCCTAACATGCAAAAGAAGGGGTTTATGGCAGGGAAACATTGAAATGTATTGCAGATCATGAAAAAAAAAACACCTTTTTTGAAAGTGTGTAAACGTTTTCCTGGTTTCAAGAGCCACATGATGAAACACGTTCCATAAATTTTAAACTCTTTTTGAAGAATTAAGAAAAGTCATTAAGAAATCCTGTTTGACATTCAAGGCCTGGTCGATGTGATTGAAAATTAAGTGATGCGGGAAATCCCTGATAACTGAAAAAAGCTGATCTTTTAAGAAATCATCTAAAGTAAGTAAAACACAGCAACAACAACAATAAATATTTTAATGAGGAAAATATTAGAAAGTGTAAGTCACTCTAAGTCATTCATCTCTCTGGAAGAATCAAGGAGTTCAACACAAAGGGCAAAATGTGATTGAGGGTCCTAATTGGCTTCTGTGACAGAAATGGATGCCTGGTGGGTGAAAGAAGATTGGTGAATGTCATGTCTTGTGCTTAATGTGACTTTAGATATCACCTCCCGCTGCCTCCTCGTTTGGAGGAAGTGGTGGAAGAACAGGCTGTCAAGGAGGCTGAAAATTGGCTGGATCACCTTGTTCAAAGGACAGGGATCAAGGGCTGAGTGTCTGTCAGGCAGCTCCCAACTGATACCTTCCTTCATAACTGATACCATTCTTCNATAACTGATACCATCCTTCCTAACTGATATCATCCTTCCAAACTGATATCATCCTTAATAACTGATATCAACCTTCCAAACTGATATCATCCTTAATAACTGATATCATCCTTAATAACTGATACCATCCTTAATAACTGATATCTTCCTTCATAACTGATATCACTCTTCCTAACTGTTACCATCCTTAATAACTGATATCATCCTTAATAACTGATATCATCCTTCCAAACTGATATCGTCCTTCATAACTGATATCTTCCTTAATAACTGATATCATCCTTCATAACTGATATCACTCTTCCTCACTGTTACCATCCTTATTAACTGATATCTTCCTTCATAACTGATATCCTCCTTCCAAACTGATATCATCCTTCCAAACTGATATCATCCTTCCCAACTGATATTATCCTTCCAAACTGATATCATCCTTCCCAACTGATATCATCCTTCCCAACTGATATTATGCTTCCCAATATCAACCTTCCTAACTGATATCATCCTTCCTAATTGATATAATCCTTGATAACTGATATTATCCTTCCTAGCTGATATCATCTTTCATAACTGATACCAACCTTCATAACTGATATCATCCTTTGCCTTCCTCAGTGTCCCGGCTGGTGGAACAGTGCACCCTCAGCAGATTTAAGGATGGCACTAAACTCAGAAATTTGTGTTGTGGAATGGTTTGAGTTGGAAGGGACCGTAAAGATCATCCAATTCCACTCCCCTGCCATGGGCAGGGACACCTTCTACTGTCCCAGTTTGCTCCAAGCCATGTCCAACCTGGCCTTGAACACTCCCAAAGATGGGGCAGCCACAGAATTCCTGCTCACCATGTGCCAGGGTCTCACCACCCTCACAGGGAAGAATTTCTTCCTAATATCCAATCTAAACCTACCCTGCTTCTGCTTAAAGCAATTCCCCCTTGTCTTATCATTGCATGGCACTCAATAAACCCCAAAACGATTCCTGCAATAAAAGAGCACTAAACCTGTTCACTAGAAAGGTCATGGAAGTGTCAAGGCTTGATTGAGAGAAGTCATTGGTGACTCGAGCTCATGTTGGCAACAGCTCTGTTTAAGGCAGGAGGCTGCACTAAATATCTTCCATGAGTGTCCTCAAGCAACATTTCTGAAATTCTTTGGCAATTCAAGACTAAAATGAAGGTGAGAGCCTTGAAAACCAAAGTTGTCCCAAAAAACCAGCTTGGGGATAGACTTCACAAGGGTTGTTGGTAATGCTGTTGAATATTTACTTGACATATCATGCTATTTGCTGTCTCAATCTTAAAAAAAATTCACTTTTTAGGAATTTTCTAATTCTTGACTTTTAGCATTTTCCATGAATTATGAACACCCCCTCCCTCTGTCCAGGAGATGTCAAACACTTCATGATCTGTCCTGCTTCTCACATCACTCTGGCTCCACTGACACTTCCAAGCTTTGCATCAAAAAAATTAGTGAAAAATAAATGAATTTAACTTTGAATAATGGTTCCCCCTTTCTACTGAGCTTGGCAGGCTGCTGATTCTACTTTATATTTGAAAAAAGACTTTGTGCACGTGGGGTTTTTTTTGTTTCTTTATTTTTCTTTTTCCTCATTTTCATCAAAGAATCACAGAAAACCACTGAATTTGTAAAAGACCTTTAAAATCATCAATTCCAGCTGCCAACCCAGAATCACCATGTTCAGCACTGAAGCGTGGCCTCAAGTGCTTGTTTTGAACACTTCCAGGGAACACTCCACCACTTCCCTGGACAGCCTATTCCTATCTTTTTACAACTCTTCCAATGAAACATTCTTCCTAATATCCAGTCTAAACCTCCCCGGGAGTAACTTGAGGCTGTTTCCTCTCATCCTGTCCCTTTTTCCCTGGGAGCAGAGCCCAACTCTGGCCTGTCACCTTGATGCCTCAGGTNGGGAGAGGTGTCAGCCTTCTTCTCCAATCCCTGGTCTGTGTGGAAATACTGTAAATATGGAGTCGGATGTTTTAATAAAATAGTTTTCAGCCTTCTCAAGAGAAAGTGTCCGTGTGTGTCCTTGCGTGTCCCACAGTGACATTGGCCTGGCTCCATCCTCCCATCAGGAGCTGTGCAGAGCCAGCAGGTCCCCCCTGAGCCTCCTTTTCTCCAGGCTGAGCCCCCTCAGCTCCCTCAGCCCCTCCTGGTGCTCCAGAACCTTCCCAATCTCCCTTCCCTTCTCTGGACATGCTCCAACCCCTCAAACTCTTTCTTGCAGTGAGGGGCACAAAAATATCAGCTTGCCTAAGAAGAGATTTTTATCTCTGATTAAGAACTTTGTTTACTCAAATTTCCCTATTGGACCCTGGACCAAGAGCAGCCCCCATTCCATGGAAGTCAGTGTGAGCTTTGCCATCTGAAAACAAAGACACTTTGTGAAGCCAATGGATTCTAATACACTTCTTGCAATTTCAAGCATTTCTAATGAATTTTTACTCTGTTATTAAAAATAATTAAGCAGACAATAGATCACTTCTCTTTTTACTGTATAGGAATGAGCATCTGCCAGGAGCATTTTAACATTTCCACAGTTTAAAGCACCAGTGGCCACAGAGGAAAATACACCCTTTTCAACCAAGCCTTTAATGATTCTTTTGATTGAAAATGGAGCTAGCATATCACTCGAAACATGCAATGCTTTTGTTCTGCCAACATGTATTATTTAACAATGGGTGAGTTTTTCTGAAGAACTTGTTTTAATTTGTTCTTTCAATCTAATGACCCATAGGAATGATCGTAGATACAATTGTGGCACACGAGTTGCTCCTGTCAAAGCGAGAATGTTTAATTTTCTTCACATCTTCATTAGGGAAAACATTTCAAGTGTTTAAGGCCTGTACAAAAATTGTTCATAAGTCGCTTTGTTTTCATGTTGCCTTATTTGTGATGGTCAAGTGAGGAGAATTTTCTCAGTCACAGAATCATGGACCCATTAAGATTGGAAAAGACTTTTAAGATCATCAAGTACAGACATCAACCCAGCACCACCGTCATGTTCATCACTGAATTGTGTCCTCAAGGGCCACAACCACATTTTTTTAACACATCCAGGCATGATGATTCCACCACTTTTCTGGAGCCTATACTTTCCAATCCTTCCCATGAGAAAACAAAAAACAAACAAAAAAAAAATCATAATATTTTATCTAAACCTATTCTGGAGCAACTTAAGGTCATTTCCTCTCATCTTGTCACTTGTACCCTGAGACAAGAGACCAACCTGGCTGCACCTTCCTGTCAGGGACTTTAAGAGAGCAACAAATTCCTCCTGAGTCTCTTGTTCCCCAGGTTGAGCCTCACCTCCAACTTCTTCAGCTCCTCCTCACCAGACTTGTGCTCCAGAGCCTTCCCCAGCTTTGCTGCCCTTCTCAAATCATTCATCCCAGAGCTTCTCCCCAGACCTTTTCCGATATTTGAACCAAGATCACTTCCTGATGCAGCTCAGAGGTGTTCCTGCTGATCCAGGCTGGAGTCAGACACATCTCCTGCTGCTCCCACCCTGGAGTGAAGATCCAGGAGGTTGTGGGCCAGGGAAGGATGTTCCCAAAGACAGGACCCATGAGGAAGATCTCACTTTAACCCACAGATAACCTCACAGCAGCCTTGCAAAGAGACTGATCTGCACCTTTGGTGAGCATCTGCTGCCTGCTGAGCTGCTAATGGGCCTTTCACAGACCTGCTTCCTTGCATGCAATTTCTCTACTTGAGTAAAAGGTGAAAAGGCAGAGTTTTATGGGGTAATAGCACATTTTGACAGGCAAAGACCATTTTTTTTATTTCAAGTGTGTAATTCAGGACTGCTGAGGGCAACATGAATGGGCTTTTCTTAAAACTAATTTTTCCAGGCTTGGGCTCACTTTTGTTAAAAGGTTTCTCAAGGCAGGTTTTGCACTGAAAAGTGCCATAAACAGCCACTCTGCTTCAGTTCTGTCCTGCAAAAATGTGGTTGATGATTAAGCTGATCTTTTACTTACCTAGAAGAAATTGATGAAATAGAAGGTGTCCTATGGAAGTAGACAATCTTTAAGTTTTCTTCCAACCCAAACCATCATTTGATTCCATGATTATTTCAACAGAGGAAGAGTTTCCCACCTTTAGATCTTTCAGAAATAAGAGATAACCACTTAAAAACAGGGTAGTCAGTCAAGTTCATGTGTTTTCCCTAACTAAAGTCTCCCTAAACCTACAACAAAGTCTTTTATTCTCAAATATCATCTGTCTTGGGGGACTAGCAGAAGGTTCACAGCCTGTGTGATGTTTTGTACCCACATGTTTCTCACAAGAGTCCCACCTCAGGGGGCATTACTTGTGCTCCAGAGCCTAATTCCATAATTGAAAATGTAGAATTACAGAATCATGGAATGGTTTGGGTGGGAAGGGAGCTTGAAGGCCATTTCATTCCATCCCCCTGCCATGGGCAGGGACACCTTCCACTGTCCCAGATTGCTCAGAGCCCCCTCCAGCCTGGCCTTGGGCATTTTCAGGGATGGGGCAGCCACAGCTTCTCTGGGCACCCTGTGCCAGGGCTTCCCCATCCTCACAGGGAAGAATTTATTCCTAATATTTAATCAAAACCTACTCCCTTTCAGTTTAAAGGAGTTTCCCTTTGTCCTATCGTGCCCTTGTTAGAAGTCCCTCTCCAGCTTTTTTGGGGCCTTTTTAGGCACTAAAAGGCTGCAGTGAGGTTTCTCTGGAGCCTTCTCATCTCCAATTTGAATAATCCCAATCCACTCAGCCTTTCCTCATGGGAGAGGAGCTCCCTTTAATCATCTTTGTGACCCCTGACCATCACTGCTGCTTTGGGAGAGCCCTGAGGGTGCAGAATCCCCTTTTCAGCAGCAGCTTCTCACAGAGCCCCTGAAGCAGCAGGAAATCCATGGAGCCTCTCAGACAGGCACCAGTTCCCAGATGCAGCCCTGGCTGTGTCTGTCTCTGCAGTTCCTGCTCTGTTTGGCAGATCCTGGCTCCAGTGGCGTGGGGTGAGGTCCTCTGTGTGTCCCCTGCCACATTCCAGAGGGCCTTGCAGAGCAGCTGCACTCACTGCCAAGCTCCTCCAGCGACTGATCTGCAGAGGAAGGCACCGAGGAACCCTGGGATGACCACAAACATTTGTGATTTTTATTCAACTCAAAGCCTATGATAAAAAAAAAATCAACAAAAATAAACCTTCTTCAGCTTCTGGTTGTTGTTTGTTTTTTGGTTTTTTTCTTTTAGATTAATTCTGGTCCCATCTTCCAGCCTCTTTCCCCCAAAATTAAAATTACTGAGTTTGTTTTTATTGTATTCAATAGAAGATGAGGCTTGTATGTAATAATTTGGTTTTGAATCTCACAAGAGGCAGGATTTTATCTCGGCAATTGGCAATGTTTTTATAATAAAAGCTCCTGTACTCAATGGGGTTTGGATCTGATTCATAAATAGGATGGAGGATGTGAACATTTAAATTACAGGACATCTAAACTTTTAGCATTTTAATAATATAACTGGCTCTAATGAGCTGATAAACAGTAGTTTGGTCCTTGTTCTTCTAATCAGTACATAAATATATTTTTGAAAAAAAAGAGATAAAATCTGAATGACTTCTTCATTCTGGAGCTAATTAATATTGTAGGTGGAATGGTTTGGCTTGGTTTCATGTTTTTTTTCCTCCTTCTGTCAACAAACCAGCTCATATGCCAACTATGATTCCCTTTAACGAACTAAAATAGAAGCAAATACATTGGTACCATAAACTATTCTGTTCTGAGTGTGTACAATACAGCCTTTAATCTGGGGGTGTTTAACATCTCTCATGCACAGAAGATCACCCAGATAACCTAAACATTTTCACTTGAATGCCCCTTGTAGCTGGGGACTGAATGTGCCATTCTGAACCCTCCTGGATCTCAAATTTGGGTGGAAATTCCTCGTTTTGACCAGAAGAGATCCAACAGGTGTTGTGGTGGTAACACTTGGATTTGGACAGGTCTTTCCTGGGTCAAGAATTCCATGGCCAAGTGAAGCAGCCATGAGTGAATCCAAGCAGGGAGATGGAAATTTTGATGTGCAAGGCATGGAGCCCAGCAGAAAAGTGAAATCACACCACAGATAAAGCTGATATCCACGTGGGAAATAATCATGATGAGAAATAAAGATATTGTCAAGGTGCTAAAAAAGCCATGGTTTTACAGGAGGGACTCAATCTGATGATGACATTTAAGATCAGCAAATACTGCACGAGCAGAGAGACAATGTGAGTTAGAAAGATGAAAATATGTGTTTCACAAGTTGTTTTTTTTCTGAACTGATATCATCTTACCACTGAATAAGTCATTCTGATATACATCAATGCCTATCTGTGCTCCCTGAAATGAAAATTTTCTAGAAACTCCTAAGAGACTAACATCTTGTAAAAAAAAAAAAAAAAAAGAGATAAAGGAATTTTTAGCATAAGTTCAGTTTCCTTTGGATTTCTAGGCAACTGATTAACTCACATGGAAAATGGGAACCTGGATTGGAGGGTCAAAAGTGACTGAATGGTGTGGTAACATTTATTAATATGAGCCAAGGCCAGTGGCACAATGGGATAACCTTGAACTAAAGAGACCTTTTTGCTTTTTACTGCATTTGACCACTGCAGCTTCAAAATACTTTTTTTTGTTGATTTGCATTTGCCTGAATGTATAAATATGAAATTGCTGTAGCAGGGAGGTTTGCAATGGATGATCTTTAAGGCTCCTTCCAAAGTAAATCATCCTAGGATTTTGTGATTCCATAAAATAAGTGACCAGTTTTTTATTTGGTGGCCTCAGATGACAGAGGGGTTCAACCAGCAAAATGAGGATGACAGTGATTGAATTGTCAGGAATTGGCACGTGCTGGCATGAAACTCTCTTTGCTGGAGCTGTAGAGACAAAGCTGAGTTTGGGACAGCATTTTTGGATGGCTGTGTAACACTATATTGAACTGCCTGGGAATGTCTTCAGGCAGCAGAACATGATCCATCTATCTCAGCAAAAGTTTGGAGAGGCCCTTGGAGTGCCTTTGGGGCTCTCTAAATCCCTCCCAGGCCCCACTCCAGCATTCCAGGGTTCAGGCTCACTGGCACTGGGCATCTGAACAAGTTCCCAGCACAGAGGCAGCTCGGGAGGTGCCAGTTGCCCTCATTGCACAGGAAATTTTCCAAATACATTTAATTTTCGAGCACAGACAGCATCTCCCAGGAAAAAAGAGCACATTGCCTCTGCAGCTTCTGCCTCTGCAAGCCAATGGGAATTTCTTCTCTGGCTTTGCTGGTTGCAAATATCTGCCAGGGGCCCTAATTCAGGACAGCCTCTGTTTATGTGCAGTGTTAAACCCCAGCCCACAGCCTCACACAGGTTAAAGCCCTCAGGCATTACCTAACTTATTTTTCCACATATTAATGACAATTTGAATTATTTTTCCCCCTGCAAGAGCTGTCAGTAAAGCTTGAGGTGCGAGAATCACAGAATCATGGAATGGTTTGGGTTGAAAGCAATCTTGAAGTCTTTTTACAACCACCCAGCCATGGGCAGGGACAACTTCCACCGAACCAGGTTGTTCCAAGCCCTCTCCAGTCTGGGATTAAATACATCCAGGAATGAGGCATCCACAGCTTCTCTGGGAAAGCTGTTCCAGGGCCTCAACACCCTCACAGGGAAGAATTTTTTTCCTAATATCCAATCTAAACCTACCCTCTGTCAGTTCAAAGCCATTCCACCTTGTCCTGTCCCCCCAGGCTCTTATAAATAATCCCTCCACATCTTTCTTGCAGGATCTCCTGAGGTATTGGAAGGACACAAGGAGGTACTCCAGAGCCTTCTCTTTCCCAGGCTGAAAAAACCCAAATTCTCTCAGCCCTTCCTTATAGGAAAACTTCCCCATCCCTTCAATCATTTTGGCGGCCTCCTCTGGAGATCTCCAACAGCTCCATGTCCTTCAGCAGGCTGAGGATGCTGGGCACAAGGGGCACTTGCAGCCATACTTCTTATTTTACTCATTTATTTTTACTTGCTTTACTTATTTTACTGATTTTACTGATTTAATTTCCCTGGTGTACCACAATTACAAAAGATCAAATCCCGACACTACACCGAGGTTGAGCAGGGCTTTAATTATTTCCTTAAGACTTCTAGGAACAGAAAGCACCATTCAGTGGATTGCTGCATGCAGCTAAAATGAAGCACAGGCATGTCTGCCCCAGGGCAGGGATAGTGAAACTTCTTCAGAGGTAGACAATCAGTTTTATGAGAGTCCAAGGCTGTGGTTTCCATCCTGGCAGAGCCCTGGGTGTGACAGCTCACACACACAATGGGTTTCAGGACCTCCTCCGAAAATAGAAGCTGAGGTCTCCCAGCCCGCCGTGGCAACCCACCCAAACTAATGAGGGAGATTTGCTCAGCGTGTGTAACATTTCTTGTTCTGTGATCAAAGGAATGATTTGGCAGTAAATGTGCTGTGAATGAGCTGACAAGGCTCTGAACCGACCAGCAAATGACTGCAATATGCCATTTTTATTAGAGCATGCGTCAGCCAGCAATATTTGTTTAGATGTGGATTTCCAAGGGATGCAATGGACCTAAAGGTCGTCAACTCCCGAAGCTTTTGGATTTTTAATACTGAGCTATCCTTCTTTTCTAGAGTAGATGAGCAAACTCTCTGCTTCACTCTTCTTCCCAAATTCCCCTGAAAATTATTTTGTTCTTGTCTGGCTGTTTGCATTGGTTAAAAGAAAGGAGGCTGGAGGTGGCGTGTGTTTGTTTTTCTTCCTACAGCTTCAAAAATAGAGACTTTGGGCATAGAAGCAGCAAGAAACAAGGTTGAGAGTAATTTTCTGGGTTTTTTCACCTTCCCAGGTACATTCTTTTTCCCCAAATCAGGAACCTCTGTCTTAACCCCCTCCTCTGCACCCAGGCAGAGTCAAGGACACCTACACCACTCCACAGCTTGTTTGCCTCGGGTCTCCTGGTAAACATCCAAGGAGTTTTCACAGCCTCTCCAGACAACATTCACTCTTCATTTTCTTCTATGGCATTTAATTTCTTTTCTTTGCTGGGAGTGGAACAGATTCCGTGTTGTTTTAGTCACCAAGGGCACAGAACTATTGATCTCCTCAGCCGCCCTCTCCTTTGTTGGAAGAACACACACCTGGCTTTCTGCAGGTTTCTCTTTTCTAGGCTAAACAAATCCAACTGTTTCACTTTCTCTTCGCATGTTGTTTTCACATCCTCTTCTCATTTTCACTGTTATTCTCCAGAGGTTTCTCAGTACCTGTGGACTCTCTATTTGTACAGTGCCTTTTCAGCCACTGCTGAAATTCATCAGCTCACTGGAGTCTGTGGCTTTTCCATTATCCAGTGAAAAGTGAAAAAAAAGGCGCACTGACCTCCAGGGAATTCTGAAGTTTAACTTCCAGAAATCACCTCTAAGGAAAGAGGAGATAATTCCATCTCACTGGCATAACTGAGCTGGAAGGGACACACAAGGGTCATCGAGTCCAGCTCCTGGCCTTGCACAGGACAGCCCCAAGAGCCCCACCATGGGCCTGAGAGTGTTGTTCAAACATTTTTGGAACTCTGGCAGACTTAAAGCCGTGACCACTTCCTTGGGAATAGGGAAATTAGGCTGAGACTGTGGGAAAAAAAAAAAGAACCCCTAAACTCTCAAAAAAATCAAGTTGTCTTATCTGCTTAGCTCTTGGGGGAATTCTTTGCCCCTTTCCAGTGAGGAAGCAAAGCAGAGTTTTCCAGCCCAGGGACAGACAGTGCCCATCGTGAAATATCCCATTTTCCTCTGTGCTCAGTGAGAGGGATGGAAATTCTCACCCTCCTCCCTCTGTGTCTGCCCTTCAATGTCTCTGTGTGGAGACTTTTTCTGCCTTTAGAAAGGGTTTCTCTGCTGAGGAACTCACAGGATTTACTAAGCCAATGACCCGTGGTCTCATGTGAAATGGAACAGGCATCTGGGCCATCGGGTCAGTGAATGCAAGGAATTATTCTGCATTTTGATGATCAGGTCCACACTTGCACTGAGGCAGGGTTATCAGTCTCTGTGGCACCTGTCCAAATATTAAGGTTCCCTTCTTGGCAGCAGCAAAATTTGGGTGGAAAGTAGAATTATTTGATACTCCAGCCCAGATCCACTTCTGCTTCTAAACCCTGGAGACAGCCCACAATCCATGGGAGAAAAAGTTGTTGCCTCACCCATTTTATGGATTTTAAAAGGGAAAAGCCAACTACAACCTCATCCTGCCAGTGCCAAATCCAGCCATGCCTGTGTTCATTGTGGGAAATCTCATCTCACAATGGGTTCAGGCAAGATGGAATGCAAAGAAATGAGCATTTTTTTCTTAGCAATCCAGGTTTAGAAGAAATCTTTAGGAGGATAAAACAAAATGTTGAGGACAAAAATAGAAGTTAATGTTTTTTTTTTTCCAAGTAAGTCATCTTTCCTAGAACATCCTGTTTGGTACTGCCTTTGAGATATAAAGGAGGAGGATAAAACCCTCCAGTTAAAGCCCTGAACACCTTTTGCTGCTTGCTGCCTCAAGCTCATTGTCTTTTTTGAGTCATAACAATTTATGTAAGACAAGGTCAATTTTAGAAGGGAGATTTTCAAATCCCATCCTTACCTTGAGCAAAAACAAAAAAAAAAAAAAAAAGCCAGAAAAACCCAACCTGACAGAAAAACCTGACCATGAGTGGCACGAAGATTTTTTTCAGCCATCTGGAAAAACAAAAAAAATCAGGCGTTCCAGCTGTTTTAAGGTACCAATCCAGCATGATGCTATTTACAGCACTGAAGACAGTCTTCCTAAAACTCTCTGATGCTGACACTGAGAAACATTAATAAAACTCCTTCCCCAGATAATTTTTTCTTTGATTTCCTGCAACCTGACACAATATTTCTTCTTACTAAGTGCCTCATAAGTGAGCACTATTATGCAGGTAAAGTCAGCCCAGGGGTGTGGAGAGGAGGAATAGCTGCTCCTGGAGCTGCTGGAACAGGCAGTGAACCGTGATGGAGATGTCGTGTGACAAAGTCTGAGATATTTATTGTTCTTCTAATTAAATCCAGCTGTGCTCAGCAGATACCATTTGCTTCCTCTGGTTGCTGGACACAGATTTGTGTCACAGGCATCAGGCAGCTCTAAGTTGGGGTGATTTCCAGCACAGCCACCTAAGCCAGAAGGGAACATCTGCATCATGAAAGTTTTAGGGAGATAAAGATCATGAAAAGTGACAGAGTTGGAAAATAAGTGTGCATCCCAATTTCAGAGATGACAAGCCCTAGTTCACTGCAGAGTGGACAGCAAGGCTGTGACTCACAGAGATTTAGGGATTTAACCCCTTTCTTTCCACACAGCACACAGCAATGAGGCTACTCAGGTCTAGAGGCTGTGGAGATGCTACAAGTGAAGGAAAAAAAAAGAAAAAATAACACTACATTTTTAGGAGCTGTCCATAACATGTCATTTTAGTAAATTGAGTTGTATCTGCATCTGGTATAAAATTTCTGTTCATTCATTAATGGCTTTACTAATGAGGGTAAGTTTAGATCAGATATTAGAAAGAAATTCTTCCCTGTGAGGGTGGGGAGGCCCTGGCACAGGTTGCCCAGAGAAGCTGTGGCTGCCCCACCCCTGGAGCATTTCTAGGACAGGCTGGATGGGGCTTGGAGCAACCTGGGATAGCAGAAATCCATGGCAGGGGGTTGGAACTGGATGGTCTTTAAGGTCCCTGCCAACCCCAAACATTCTATCATTCTGTGATTAACTCTGAATAAGAAGCAACACTCGTGATGTCCATCACTCACCCGAGCTCTCAAATGCTTCTCCTGACTTTTATGGCAATTTCCACAAAATCCTTTCCCAGAAACAAGAGCTGTATTGCAAGTTCAAGAGCCTGGTTTCTTTCTGGGGAACCTGGATTGAGCTGTGAACTTTTAGTGGAAATCTAGAAACAACCTAAAAGTGGAACTGATAAGATTGCTGTTCTGGGGAAACTTTCTACTCGCTTTATAATTACAAAAGAACCTCAAAAAAAGCAAAATTGAAGCCAAGCATTTCTGCCCCCTTACGGAGCACAGAGGACACTGTTATTATAATGAAAGATGAAGTCTTAAGCTTTCCAGCAAACATATAATAAATCAATGTCCTTTCCTTTGTTTTAATTTCTCACACAAGATTTATGAACCTGTATATTTAGAGTGTTTATTTAATGCTCTGGCATGCAGGCTACTCTTGGCACAGTAAGAGAGCTTTCTCTGAATGGATTCTCAGAAGTTGCTTTGATTTGGCTTTATTTTAATGATTTAAATTTAAGAATCCATCACTGCCTTCCAATGATCAGCTCAATATTACCAAGGGCACAGGCATGTTTTGTGTTAATCTCAATTCTGCTGCAGCCTTATGTTTGAACCATACCTGATGCTACGAATGGAAAAATCTCTCCTTTCTTCACCACATCCCTCTGTTTCTTCAATAAATCTCAGTCCTCTGTTGGTCTTGATCCCCTCTCTACCCTCTGCTCTTATTTCTCCTCCTCTGCAGGGAATTCTTGGCTTGCAAGCAGGTGCCACCTTGGAGATGAACTCGGGGAAAGCAGAGTTGAGCTCCTCAAGTCCTCCCACCAAAGAGCATCTCCCTGCTTGACTCACCAAAATGAGAATAAATATAGACGTGTGGACAGTTTTTGAATCACTTTTGAATTTCTATCATTCCCTTTAAATTACTAAAACTCTCTGGTAGTGGCTCTCAGCCTTTTCTGTATCACGAATGTTCCTTTCTTACACACACCATGGATACCAGCAAGGGCTGTCCTCTGCTGTCACTATGGGAATACAAGGGAGTTGTGACGGTTTTCTCCTCCACAAACCCTTTTCTCCAAACATTCCTCATTGTTCCCAGCCTGACTGCTCAGTGGATCACTTCTTTCCACATGACACGTCCCAAATACAGGCAGACTTTAATATCACCAACTGTCACTTGAGTGTGGGCTTCTGAAAAAAAAAAAAAATTAAAAAAAATTGATGACTTTTAAATTAGAAGTTAAATTTATTATTTTTCCTTTTAGCATTTTCCTTTCTCGCAGTCCATGTTAAAAATACACCCTGATTTTTTGACTGCTCCATAAACCCTTCTCAGATCTTCCCAGGATAACTGTGCTGTCACTCTCCCACTCCACTCCCCCGTGGCTGTGTCTGTCAGGTCACGGTGACCTGGCATCACCCAGCTTGCAGAAGCTACAAGAGAGACAATTCCCCTCAAGACACCTCTGGTAACAAGGCAGAGCCTTCGTTAAATTGAGCCTAAAAGTGACACTTTAATCTCTGTAATGGGGGAAAGCCTCCTCCTTGCTCTCTCACAGCTGATCCCACACAAGTCACTCCTTGACTGGGATGAACTGTCAAGAGCAAGGAACAACACACAGCTCTTAACCAACCTGTGGAATACATCTTTGAGGTGGATAAGACACTGCAGTGTAAGGAGACGTGCATTTAAATGATCTAAAAGAGAAAAAGTCGTTTCTTTTATAAAATTCTCTGCTATTGTTACATTTTACTGTTGAGCAAACTCTCAGAGCCTTAAAGAAATGCGTTTTCCCCTTAGCATTTTTGTAATTTCAGGAGGTTGTATTTGGTTCTAGGTGAGACATTTAACCTTCTATTGTATTTCACTCACTCAGTAAACTGTGTAAATTATCCTTTACAAGAACCAGAGAGCAATGTCACTGCTGACTAAGGTGTCCTGCCTGGTTCTGAACATTTCCTCTGGATACATGGTGTGGGTGAGCATGTAAATGGTTTTGTGCAACTACAGCAGGTTGGCCTTGTACTGAGAAACTTCATGTTCTGCTGAAACATTTATTCAGAGGAGCTGTGAAAGGACACTTCAATAAGGACCTGTCCTTCCCCCTTGGTGCAGAAATGTCCACGAGTTGCAACTGCAGCCCTGCAATGCTTAGTGTCAATCCAGCAGGTAGAAATACATGGTACAAATGAGAGATTTTATTCCTCTTTCCTTACTTGGGCCTAGTCTGGTCATTAATGATAAAATCATGGAATGGTTTGGGCGGGAAGGGACATTAATGTTCATCTAGGTCCAGCCCCTGACCCCCTGCCATGGCCAGGGACACTTTCCACTGTCCCAGGCTGCTCCAAGCCCCATCCAATCTGGCCTTGGACACTTCCAGGGAAGGGGTGGCTCCAGATTCTCTGGGAAATTTCTGCCAAGCCCTCACCACCCTCTCAGGGAAGAATTTATTCCTTAGATCTGTATCTACTCTCCTTTATTTGAAAGACATCCCCTCCTTGTCCTGAGAAAAATCCCTCTCAAACTTCCTTGTAGCCATTTTAGTTACCAGACAGGGCTCCAAGCCTGGAATCTTCTCTTTTCCAGACTGAACAACTCCAACTCTCTCAATCTGTCTTCATAGCAGAGCTGCCCCAGCCCCCGTGGCCTCCTCTGGATTTGCTCCAGCAGATCCATATCCCTCTTACTCTGGAGCCCAGGCCTGGATGCTCTGCTCCAGGTGAGGTCTCAGGAGACAGCAGCACAGGGGCAGAATTCCCCCTCTACCTGCTGCTCAAACTCCTTTGGAAGCAGCCCAGGACAGGGTTGACTTTCTGGGCTGCAGGTTCACAATTGCCAGGTCATGTTGAGATGCTCATCAACCAAGACACCCAAGTTGTTTTCCTCCTGAGTGGCTTTGATTCATCCTTGCTCATTTTTGGCCTGATGGTAGCATTTCAACTAAGAAAGGAAGCACTCTGGGCTCCCAAATTTCTCCATACAAAAAAAGATTCACCTTGAGAGTGTGGCTCAGCTCAGGATTATCTCCTTTGCCTAAAGGTGGGAAGAAAAACTCTTCATTGCCAGGAACCAGCAGCAGACCTCAAAGTCTCCCTCAAGACTCATCTAAGATGGGTTTGTACCGTGCAGCAAAGGACAACAAAAAGGCCCCAGGTCTGCTAGAGTTCAGGAAACATTTGGACAAAGCTCTCAGGAACAGGGTGTGATTCTTGGGGTGTTCTGTGCAGGGACAGGAGCTGGACTCAGTGATCCTTGTGGGTCCCTTCCAGCTCAGCATATTCTTTGATTCTGCAATTCCAAACCTCAGACACAGAACTGTTGGTGCAGCATCATCCCAGTTTGGGACTGAAGGTGACACAGCTGAGCTCAGAGTATCCAGGCTTTTCTCTGGGCAATCAAAACCCATTCTGTATGACAGCTGGTGATATCTTCCAATTTCTGCCTCTTAAATCTACCTTAAAGTGAAGTCTTTTGTTTCCATTATTGGCATTAGGACACTGTCCCAGACCCTTCCATCTTAATTCTTAAGACTTCTCAGACTAAATTAATCCATGTCCAATATATAACAATTTATTCTTGCATCACTTTTTGACCATTCTTGCAGAAGGGCTCTGAGCATCCTGATCTGTGGGTGACATCTCTGCCTATGGATGGGGTTTGGAACTTTAATACCACTTCCAACCCAAACCTTTTTATGATTATATGGTTCTGTAACCACAATTCTCCCTCTGCTTCAAGAATTCTTCTTGGTTCCTGGAGTTCACTTATATTACAGAATAAACACATTCCAACTGAGCTGCCTCTATCCCAGGCTGTATAAAACACAAACACTCCGAGGTTTTCCTGCCTGGTGACCTCTCCATGCCACAGCTGGTTGGTCCTTCAGGGCTGCCTTGAAGTCCCCTCTGTAGTTTGTGGGAGCCAAGGATTTTGTACTCTGTAAGAGGCCTCGTGTCAGCCTCTCCAAAGGTTTCTGCTGAGAACCCCTCGTCTGAGGCAGCCCTGGGATATTTGCTTTTCCAGGGCTGTATCACTCTGTGATCAGCAAACACAACATGCCCTTTTTACTCCCTCATTTTCCACCGCTCCAGCTTTAGAGCTGATTCTCTTGTTATTAATCCCCACACACACACGACCTTACTCTTTGTCCCATTATATTTTTCAGTTCTCCATCCAATTCACCTCACTAATACACCAATCCTCTCCTGAATTGCCTGTACCTCCCAGCTTTGTGCTGTCTACAACAGTCATTAGTAAAGCTCTATTTTTTAAGGCAGGGTCACCAATGGCAACATTAAATAAGATTAGTCTAAAGACAGAGCATTGTGAAACTCCACTAAAAACTGCCCTGCAAACTACAAGTTCTCCTCTCTTCAGAATCCCAGGTCATTCCTCTTTAGTAGTTACTTACCACATTAGTATTTTGGAAATGATCCACATTTTCTCCAGTTAATAATATCCCATGTGGCACAATATTGATATTCATTGAAGTCTAACTGGATTATGTCTAAAGCATTTTTCTCATCCATAAGAATTGGTTATCCTTTTTAAGGAAAGATATCAGACACAAACAGCCTTTGATAAATCTGTATTTCCTCCAATCTTGATTTATTTTCACCTCCTTTGGTCGTTCCTTTTCTTTAATTATTCATTCATTTTTGTTTTGGGGAAGATTTATTCTAAAGCCTGCACATTTCTGGATCTGGGTGGTTGCTTTTCTGCACTCATATACGGACGCTATATTTATTATTTGACACACAGATGGAGCCACCCCCAAATTCATACATTTATTAAAGAGCTTTGAGATGGAGCACTGATTTCCTGAGCCAGCTCTTTCAAATATCAAGGATGCTGATTACCCAGCTCTGTATCTCCTCCCTTCTCCCTGGCTAAATGAAACTAGTTTAGAGAGTTTTGTTTCCACTTTGGTAATAGAAATTTCCATGTCCAGTCTTCCACACATTAATCATGTTGTCTTTCCTTAGCAGGTTCCACAGCAGAGCCCTTACAGAAAACAGAGCTGGAGTAGACCTTAAACTGCAGGGTCATATTTCCATTATTTCAATGTCTGCCTTGTATTTTTTATTCCATGTTTTCTTCCTGGTTTCATGTTTAAGTGCTGAAGAATCCTTTCTCCGTGCTTTAATTTTCCCTGTGAGGATTAATCTGAATTCAATTTAGGAACGTTTGTGCCATCCCTGCCCTTCTGAGCTCTAAAATGCACTTTCCTCTTCTGAGCTTTTTGCTCTTTGTGAGGTCTCAGCTTAATCCCACTTCTCTATTAACATGACTTCAGTAGAAGCAGTTCCCCTTTTGAGGAGCCTAATAAATCTCATCTTTGCAAAACACAGGTTGCAAAACACCTGTGGTGTTTTTTGTTTGTTTTGTTTTTTTGGTTTTTTTTTACCTTCCAGGAGACTGATTTTGCTGAACCTTGAAACTGTTGCCTAAAAGACACATCTCCATCCTCTCCCATTATATTATCCCCTAGATTTCACCAAAGTCTTATTCAAATGTTTAAAATAGAATCACAGAATATCCTGAGTTGGAAGGGACCCACAAGGATAATCAAATCCAACTCCTGGGTCTGAGCAGGACGTCTCAAGAATCCCACCCTGCTCCTGAGCACGTTGTCCAAACTCTCCTTAAGCTCTGTTGGGCTTGGGGCTGTGACCACTTCTTTGGGGAGCCTGTTCAGTGCCCAGACACCCTCTGGAAGAAGAACTTTTTCCTGATATCCAGACTCAAGCTACCTTGACTCAAATTCAGGCATTCCTTCAGGCCCTGGCCCTGGCCCAAGCCAAGTGGCCTCAGCCACTCTTAATATGGTTTTACCTCCAGACCCTTCACCATCTCCATTGCCAATGAATTATTTCAGTAGCAGGAATCACCTTGAAGACAGAAAGAAAGCAATCATTGTTTTTACTTATGAATGTATTATTTTTTATTTTTCCTGAAATAAGTTACGGCTGCACCACATTGGATTTCCTAATTTCCGAAGTTTCCATGATCACATGGGGCTATGGTGCCATTCAGAGTTCAGGTTTCATGCCACTTTTACTTGGTCCAGCTCCAGGGTGCTGCTGGAAATGATTCTTGTCCTTTCTGCTGTCCCCCACCTACAGAACTGCTCAGCCGAAGGTGGGAAGGCACAGGAATGTGCAGCCAGGGCCAGCTGGGAAATGGAAGGAGCAGGACCAGCCACACCTCTGGTGGCAGCCCACACTGAGATCAGAGTAACACCAAGCCAGGGGTGTTCCAAACACTCCCAGGAACATGGTGGGAACCTGTGCAGGGCCAGGAGCAGGACTCGATGTTCCTTTCAACTCAGGGTCCATTTCAGCTCAGGATATTCCATGATTCTATAAAGTTCTATACTCCCAATAAATGGATTAAGTGGCCCAAATTTAATTCTGTTGTGTTTGAAATTATTTCACTTTAAGATTAAGAGGTCTGGCTCATTCAAGCATCAATTCATTAATATCTTAAGCTAGTGGACTATGAAAAACATTTTCCAAAGTTAATAATTCTCCCTTTTTGCATTTATCATGCTGATGAATGCAGGTATCCTCTCTCCATTTCTCTAGCCCAGCACTGTATTATCTCAATGGCCTGCAGGTGTGTAGATTTGTATCTCATTTTATCAGATCTGTCTGAGAAAAATAAAAAGAATACACTAACTCATTAAAATTAGAGTGCCAGCCTCACTCTGATTTCACATTCTTTAATCAGGCTGATCAATAGACTTCAGCTCCAATCTCCAAACAGATAAATAACTAAGTAAAACAATTTCCAAAAAAAGTTTTATTCTGATGATATGCAAGTAAATGAAAACACTAATTTCGATTTTATATAAAGCCTTCAGGATACATTATTCAAAAGCACTTTGTGAACTGACATAGGGAATTGATCCAGGGATTATTGACTCAGTAGTTCTTCCATTGACTTCATGGTAGCTCTGGACCAGGATTGGAATGCAGCTGATCCAGGGCTGAGGTGAACCACGTCTGATCCAGGGTGGAGGTGCTATCCAACAGCACAACAACAATTGCTGTGTAAAATTTGGGACGCGTTGTCTTAACGAGTTATGTCATGATTTAAATTTTTGGCAAAATTTAAGCAGGCAGAATAAAACTCCTCAGTTTAAGACTAAGACTAAAATATCCTTCCTTAGCTACCCTCATCTGTTCTACTGACTGCAAGGGATTATGGAATAGTTTGGGTTGGAAGGGACCTTAAAGATCCTCTAGTTCCAACCCCTGCCATGGCAGGGACACCTTCCACTAGACTTGGTCACTAAATCCCCATCCAGCCTGGCCTTGGACACTTCCAGGGATGTGCCAGCCACAGCTTCTCTGGGCAGCTTTTGCCAGGGCCTCACCACAGGGAAGAAATTCTTCCAAATATCCCATCTAACCCTGCCCTCTGACAGTGGGAAGCCATTTCCCCTTGTCCTGGCACTCCATGCCCTTGTTCAAACACCTCTCCAATCTTCTGGAGCCCCTGCAGCTACTGAAGGGTGCTCCAAGATCACCCCAGAGCCTGGAGGGGTGGGGACGGGTGTTTTTAAGATTTAGGTTTTTTTCTTGTTATCTTATTCTGATTTCATTGTTAATAAATTCAATGAATTTTTACGAAGCTGAGCCTGTTTTGCCCATGGTGTGGTTAATGAGAGTTTTCTCCCTGACCTTATCTCAAAGCATGAGTCATTGCATCACCTCTCTCCTGTCTCGTTAAAGAAGGAGAGTGACCAAGGGACTTTGCTGGGCACCTGGTGTCCACCCAGGGTCAAGCCACCTCCACAGAGTGCTCCAGGCGGGGTCTCACCAGAGCAGAGAGGGAGAATCACCTCCCTCCACCAGCTGGCCACACGGCTTCAGAGAGAGGGAACTTTTACTAATTTGGGATCCGGGGATTCCCTGTAACGCAGCATCCTTCCGGCCACAAACTGGAACATCTATTCAGCTTTGAAGCAGAGAAAGCTTTACCTTGTGGATGCCCCCTTTGCACCCTCCAGCCTCTTCCTTGGAGGTCTGCCATCAAGGACAGCTTTGAAGTGAATGGATAACCAGGATATTTTAAGGAAGCAAATTTTCTGAAGGTGAGGATGAGGCACTAATGATGCCCAGACCCAGGTGTAAAGTGCCAGTCTCAGTGCTGCTGCGTGTCCCCTCCAGTCAGAAGCACTTCACAGACCTGTGCCATCTCTGCCACTCACATAACACAAAGAACAAAGCTGTCCTAATGAGAGCAGCGTTTATTTGCACTTAGCATTTATTTGCTTTTAGAAAAAGGATGCTCAGGCTGAAAAGAATCACTGATAAAACCTCTCCTCTGAAACATACAGCTGTAGCTCACTACAATAGTTGGTGAAAGCCCATTTTTAAGAAGAAAGGCAAAGTAATTTTCCAATCCCTGGGTAATCTATTTGAGAGCAGGGATGAGGCTCAACAACATTACAAAGGCCAACCACCGAGGGAGGTAACCTCTATTATTTCACTGGACACCCTCTAGGAAAAAGCTCTTCCATATGAGGATTAGGGAAATTCAAGCAAATTCTCTCTTCTTTATCACATCAGACATGAGTGTTTTGTTTAACCTTAAAGGTCCTCTGCAGTATATTTTTACACCCTTTTGACGCTCTCCCCCAAGAGGTTGCCTAGGATCCCCTCTTTCATGAGCTGCAATGTTATGTTGCTTTTTTGGCTGCTCCTTCATGGGCTTTATGGAGCTTTAGGGCCCTTTTTCCACACAAAAGCACAGCTTTGCCTAGAAGGATAGAAAGCAGCTTTAACCCAGCTGCATGATTAGCACATTTTTCTAGGACATGGGAATGGTGGATTGGAAACTTCCCAACCTGTGAGACTTGAGTCCAAACCACCCACTTCCTATGCAGGAGGATAATCTCCATTATCCTGCAAAAAGAACAGATTTTGCATTACCAGACAGTCAGGACTGTGTCACTGATGATCATTACATGCACCCAGAACATGATTTTGAGATGAGCTTTCCTGGGGTGTTGGAGAAGAGAACCAGAGTCCCATGAAGTGCTGGGAAGGAACTGCAGAGAGAGCAGAGCCTCTGGATATGCATTGAAGAAAATTTTAGGTATCTAACATTTAATACATCCCATCCCTGGACTCCCTATTCCTGGGGCTATTTAAGATCAGGATGGATGGATCTCTGAGTAATCTGGAACTGGTCTTCCCTGCCCATGGAAATGAGGGGATCTTTAAGGTGCCTGTAGAAGCCTAGAAGATAAAGGGGGCTGATGTTTATCCCTCAAACACCAATGGCTGCCAGCTCCTAGTGGAGCCAGCCAAGGATTGTTGTGGATGGAAGAAGGGGCTGTATCGAGGTAGGGCAGCATTTTTAGGGACAAACAGGCTTGTTCTGGGTCTGGAGATCAGCATGAAACAGCAAAGCCCAAGCACAGGAATGAGGTTGAGAGTTGATGTAAGGGGGCCAAGACCATCCAAGATCCCAGAAACCTCTGTTCCATTTCCAGACAGGTCTACAAGAACAGGCTGTGGATGACAATTAATTTGCATAGAAAGTGAGAAATTTATTTCAAATATGGGGAAAATTTATCTATAAAAAACGTTCCCCCATGCAGCCTGGGTGCACGGGCACCCCAGGACTCTGGATACCCCAACAGCTGGATCAGCACTGGAGCCAGGATTGGTGATTTCCTTCCTTCCTTCCTTCCTTCCTTCCTTCCTTCCTTCCTTCCTTCCTTCCTTCCT
>VZTB01005904.1:140712-198367 GCA_013397245.1 Thryothorus ludovicianus | reverse complement strand
TCCCTCTCTCTCTCTGGTTGCCTCCAAAGTCCTTGTGCCACGCTGCTCTCCTTGGGTTGCAGGCTCCAATACCAGGTGCCTGCAGGAGAAAAAGATCCTGGAATTTTTTTGAGAGCTGATCAAAATGTGTTTCGATTTCATTTGATTTCTCTCCACTCCTAGAAAATTGATTTTTTCAGCTCAAAGCCAAACTCTCCCCCTTTACTCCCACACAATTTGTATTTCTGTGCTGATTCTTTCTCTTTTGTAGTGCCAATCTCAGAATTTCTATGGAATGCAGACATCTTTTACAAACAGTTTCTCAGGAATCCCATTTTTCACCTAGAAAATTGTCTTCAAAGAATTTTCCAAGCTTTCCAGGAAGAATTTTTTTAGACTTTCCTTTTGTGTGACAGCTCAAGTCTCCAAGGAGCTGCCAGAGCCATGGCACTCCAGGGCACACATTCCACAGCTCCCAGATCCGGCTGGGAAGAGGAGAACAAGCTGGGGCTGCCTTGGCCTCTTCAGCCCTGCTGGAGGTCACGCTCTCTCCTGTTCATCCTCATTCCTGGAAAGCACATGGATATTGTCTTCCCCATCCTAGGTCCAGCCCACAATTCCGTGTGTGGAGCCTGAGCCGGAGCCTGGATGCCAGCTTAGTCCCTCTGGTGATGGGGATGAAGAGCCAGCATTCCCTCCTCAGAACCACATTCCTGAATAACCCCACACCCACCGTGTGCTTCCCGCTGGCTTGGGCGAGACCTCTTGTCTGCTTCCCACTGTGTCCTTCCCAGGGACAGGGAAAGTGCTGGGAAAGTTCTCTCCCGGGGCACCCAGCTGTCTGTGGCAGTGGCCTCGGCCTTGGAACAATGCTTGGAAGCGAGGATGGGGAAAAAATAGCCCTGGATGATGGTGTACGGACTCATCCAAGCAGCAGCAGTGCATGGTTTGTGGTGGAAGTGTCCTGGAGCTGTTTCCTATGGAAATCTGGATTGAGTTAGGCAGCCTGGCTCACAGCCTGGGATCTTCCCAGCTCAGAATCCCTGTGCTGGACCCCATTCATTGGTCACCAGCTTTCCTACTCCAAGCTTTGCTTTGGTCTCCTCCCTGGCTGGTTTTCCAAGGGATCATCCTGAAAAGGCGTCTGCTGGAGGCTGAGATTTCATCCCCTGGAAGATACCATGGGACTCCTCATCTGGAGTCCCCCAGCATCCCTCCCATCCCAGTGCTGGGGCTTCAGAATTGGGTTGGAGACCATGCCAATGGTTTTGGTGGCTACAGATGGTTGAGATGGGGCTCCTGGACAGGGTTTGTCCAGCAAAATCCAGGACACGTCTGGGTTGGGTCTGTCCATGTCACCAGGGCATGACAAGGGAAGCAAACAGGAAACTGAGTTGTCTCCAGTGGCTCCCGGTGTTTCGTGAGGAAAATAGGGAAGACAAAACTGACCTCATGTTTGTCAGCACTTCTAATTTCTCTCAGGATGTGACTTATCTTGATTTGGTGCTTTTGGAATAAATCCACCTTTGCAGAAAAATCCTTCATCATCCACAAGGAAAGCACGTGGAACACCAGAATTCCTTCCCATTGCACCTTCATAATGCCGAGCCCCCTCCCCCTCTGCACAGCTCCATCAGCCCCTTCTCCTAACATCAGGCTTGGAATTTTGGGACCCTGCTGGCTGGCTTTAAGCAGCCCTGCTTTTCCCAGGCCACGTCACCGCTGCTCTCCCAAAGCCAACCCTTCCAGAGCATCTGGAAGCCAAGCACACAGAAGCCAGGCAGGGAAAACCACACGGCAATTTTATCCCCCTGCAGAACCTCCTGTGTTTATTCCTGGAGTCACAATAACCCCAAACAAGGAGCGCTGGGGCTGAGAAGGAATGTCTGAGGAATTTGTTTAGTGGGGCTGGGAGACTGGGTGGGATGTGTCCTCTGGAGGGAGGGATGTGGGTCCTCCCAACACGCAGCTCTGGAGGACAATCACCTGCTCTGTGCTGGTGTCCCTCCTGTGCCACCTCATTTTGGTCATGGCCAAGGCAAGATCTGGGGTGAAATCCTTCAAATTCTTCTTTCCCAGATGCCTGAACTAATCCAGCCCTTATCTCCAAGGGACCATCTCCATCTCCACATGGGGGAGGGACGCCCCGTTTGCAGATCCATGCAAACTCTGGGCGAGCACAAACCAGCCCCCAAATGATTTCTCTCAGCTTTTCTTGTGTGGTTAAACAAGTTGGAATCACAACCCAAATTGTTTATTAAACCAATTTCTCTAAAATGTGCCACTTCTGGAAGCAGTGCTCCAGTTTCCCCCTCTCCCACAGTCCCAAGGCTCACAGAGGGGAAATCCAGCACTGCAGCTGCTGAGATTTCTAAATCCACACACCAAACCTGGATTGGTTTTGTTTCTGTTTATCATTTCCATAAGCCATCCCAGTCGGATTTGCACATTCCTCGTTGCTAATTTTATCGGAGAAGGATTGCACAGACCCCCGAGCTGATACCAGGAATGCTCCTATGGAAAGAGCATCATGTTTTCCTGCCAGTGTGGTTCATAGCCAGAGTGGCTCTTCCTGAGAGGAATTGCAAATGGGTTTTTGTTGAGCTGTTTGGTTTTGAGTGTTTTTTTGTTTGGAGTTTTTCCCTCCTTGCTGGTGGCTGAGCAAGCAGCTGGCACAACCCCACAGCTGATGATTCACTGTGACCAGGCAAAGGCAGATCCAGCTCTTCCTGGCCTGTCTGGTTGTGACTTGGGAATTTTGGATTCAGGTTGGGAGGTTTGGGGGATGGGCACCAGCTTTCTGTTGGGTTGGTGCAGCACGAGGTGGTTGGGAGGAGGAACATGCAAAATTCCATTTTGATACTGCTACACCGCAGTAATCCTGGGATTGGGGAGGGATCATGGAATCAGAGTGGTTCGGGTTGGAAGGGACCTTAAAGCTCAGCTCGTTCCACCCCCTGCCACAGCAGGGACACCTTGAACTATCCTGGGGGGCTCCAAGCCCCATCCAGCCTGGCCCTGGACACTGCCAGGGATGCAGGGACAGCCACAGCTGCTCTGGGCACCCTGTGCCAGGGCCTGCCCACCCTCACAGGGAACAATTCCTGCCCAATATCCCACCCAGCCCTGCCCTCTGTCAGTGGAAGCCATTCCCTGTGTCCTGTCCCTCCATCCCTTGTCCCCAGTCCCTCTCCAGCTCTCCTGGAGCCCCTTTAGGCCCTGGCAGGGGCTCTGAGCTCTATCTGGAGCCTTCTCCTCTCCAGATTTGCACCCCCAGCTCTCCCAGCCTGGCTCCAGAGGGGCTCCAGCCCTTGGAGCAGTTCCTTGGCGCTCTCTGGACTTGCCTCAGCAGCTCCACTTCTGATGTTGGACTCCCAAGCTGGACTTCCAGGATGGATTTGCCATTGGCACCGAGGTACATTTCCAGTTCAAAATAAGGTTCAGTTGCAGAAACTCTCCCAAAACTTGTGTGAAAATCCCAGGTTTGTCAGCACCTCAACCTTGGCATCCAGACGGGATCCCTGCACGGAGCTGCTGCGTCCTGCTGGAAGGAATGATTTCTTTGAGCTACAGAACATATTGGGGGATGAAGAGCAAAAACTCACTGAAGTTCCGGCTTCATATAAGTCACAGCATTCCTGAGCAAACCCTTCCAGAGTTTAACGAACCTCAGCAATTAACACCTTCCTCATTGCCACTCTTTATTTGCTCACTGATCAGTTTCTGCCTCCCAACCCTTCATGGCCAAATTTCCCTTTCCCATGGAGGAAGGGAGTGTGTGATTTGGATAAATCCTTTCTGACACACAGGGAGTGAAATAGAGCTTCCAGAGCCTCATTCCAATAATTTTCCTCGTTCTCTCCTGAACTGCTGCCAATTTTGCAGCTCCTCCACTTGGGCTGTAAATATTGACGTTGTTGAAGCCCAAAAGCTGTCACAGCTCTGGGATGCTCCTGCTTCTCTCCTGGTTCACATTCCATATTTTTTCACCCCAAAATCAGACTTATATTGGCAGAGCCATGAGACCAGGAACCTTTTTTTGGTTGTTCCTGTTTTACTGGGGTGATAAGGATGCATAGACATTGAACTCCTGGAAGTATCCAACAGGTTGGAGAGGGTTGGAGCAACCTGGGACAGTGGAGAATGTCCCTGCCTGTGACAGGGGGTGGAACGGGACGAGCTTCCTTCCAACCCAAACTCCCATGACAGATCTTCCCAAAAGCTGGCAAATCCCAGGGCAGCACCAAACAGAACCTCATCCATCTCATCCTACCCTTTGGAAAGGCACCCGTGGGTGCTGGGGGTCCCAGGGGGCCTTGGGAAGCTGCTGGCATCCCACAGAAACCACATCAGACTGGACACCATGGGACCCAAACCCTTTGGCACATCCCAGACCAAAGTTTGGCACAGCCTGTAAATAGTTCAGCAGTGACAGAGATTTCCAAATCTGACTGAGAAAGGGGCTGGAGGGTTTAGATTCACACTGAAAGCCATAAATCCGTTGCCTCACACCAGCAAATGAGTTTTCCCCTGTGTCACCCAAGATGGTGACAAAATCCCTCCATCCCTCTCCCTGTGTTAATCCCACCCAGTCAGAAGTTCCTTGGATCCTCAAATCCTCCTGCAGCTCTGTGAGTGCCACTCTCACTTTTTTTTTTCATTTATTTGGCATTTCATCCCCCTTTCTCCTCTTTCCCTTGCTGGCAGGAAGCCCCTGCCTGCTATTTTTATCATTGGGAATTGGCTCAGCCATGAAAGTGGGACCTCACAGGAGCAACTTCAGGATCTCAAAAAGGGGAGAGGGAAAAATAAACTATGCCAGCAGTTGAGCCAGGGCAGGATTTCATGGAGGAGGGAAAAGTCAAATCAAGGCTGTGCCAGCTTCATGCTGAGAGTGAGATTTCCCCCATTTGCTATTTTTTGGGGGATTTAATGCTGAAAAGCCAGCATGGTAATGCAGATCCCAGTGATTTATGGGGAGTTCTTCTCCAAGGAGGACTTTCCACTTTGCCAGACTAGGGGTGCCAAGGTCAAGGGTTTGGAGGGGTGTGGGAAGAGGAACTGGCAGGGAATTGGGAACAGATGCTGCAAAACACCTTCAGTCCAGGCCCAAAAGGGTCACCCTCTCCCTGGGTTTGGGCCAGGATGAGGACACGGTGCCTCCAGGTGCCTTCACTCTCCCTGCGGTGCAGACTCATCACCAACCCCATTTCCAGTGTCCCTGAGCCCCGACCCCAGAAGAACAGAACAAATCCAGCTGGATGAAGCTCTGCAGAGCCTTTGCACATCATTAGGGTCCAAAATGATCCCGGTTAATTTTTAATCCCCCGTGTTGGTGTCTCAGCTGTTCCCCATGTTCCTAGGAAAGCATTTTGGATGTTTTGGGAACGCAGAACCACTTACTAGAGCTGCTCACAGGAAGAAAATGCTCTGAGCATCCCACCAGGCTTCCTACAGGACCCTGATCCCCTCAGGAATGGTCCCAGCTCCCAGGTTTAGGGTGTGGTGTTACCAGGGAAGCCCCAAATAACATCCCCCAGTGTCTCCCATCCCACTTTCCTGGGAAATATCTGTGACAGAGGTGGGGAAAGGTGGCAGCAATGTGGGAATGGGTTTATTCTGCCATGCTGGGTTGATCCTGGCTGAGGATTCAGGGGATTGGAAAAATGAAACATCACAGGAGTGGCGAGGCTGGAAGGAGCAGCCATCCCATCCCATCCCATCCCATCCCATCCCATCCCATCCCATCCCATCCCATCCCATCCCACCCCACTCCCAAACAGGGATGCCCAATGTTCGTGTGTTTAAGGCAGGCTGGGGAGGTTTGGGATCTGCACTTGAGGAAACTGAGGCAAACGTTGGTGAAAGAGGCCAAACCTCCCAAGAGCTCCCAAAGTCACTGCATCCCAAAGTTCCACTGGGGGATCCCTGCCAGCCCATCCTGCCCTTCAGACAGGAAGAAAAGCCTTTTCCTGCTTGGCTTTCTAGGTTCATTCAGCAAAGGAATCTCCCCCCTGGAGAAGAGCCCCTGGCACGAGGACAGCAATGTCAGCACCAGCTGGGAATTTTTCAGGAGCAACCAGGACAGGGAAGGGGAAAAACATAAAAACCCCAAAGAAAAACCTCAATTTTAGTTTTATTATTTCTTGGAGAGGATGATTCCTTGCTCCAAAAGAAACCCTTTCCCTGGCAGGGCTGGAGCTCAGCAGACTTTGCTCTCCCCTCCAGCCTTCCCAGCCTGCTCCCAGCTCCCTCCAAGCTCTGGATCTGGGCTTGGAGCCGCGGGCTCGCCGGAGGTCTGTGGTGGGCACGTTGGTGGTCTGCCCTGAGCCAAGGCCTTGCGTGGCTCTGGCTTCTCCTCGTGCTTTCCAGCTGGGAAATGTCATTAATGGGAGCTGAAAATCCACGGCCCCGTTCCTGCCATGCCTTTTCCACTGTGCCAGAGCTGGAGCAGGAAGGTGTGGGATGGAGGATGCCAGGGATGAGCCCAGGAGGAGCGTGGAGGGTTTGGGATGGCAGGAGGGGTGGAGGAGAAGGGGAATGTGGGAAGACACTTAAGGAATGAGCATGGAGGAGGAGGGAGAGGCTCTCCTGGGTCCATCAAGGACAAGCCAAGCTCAGGGAATGAGAAAATGGGAAATTTACCCCATGGAAAGATAGCCCTGTCTTAAGGAAAAGATAAGCTCAGTTCAGCATGACCAGGCTGGGAGTGTCCTCTCCCATTCCCAAAATGATGCTGAAAGCAGGAGTGGCATGCAACATCTGGGGAGCATCCCCACTTCAGGCATGCAGAATTTTGGGGAGCATTCTCACCCAGAGATGCAGCATCTCAGGAAGCAACCCTACCCCAGGGATGCAGAATTTTGGGGAGTATCCCTACCCCAGAGATGCAGGATTTTGGGGAGCATCTTTGCCCAGAGATACATCAGCTATGGGAGTATCCTCATCCCAGGGGTGAAGATTTTGAGGAGCATTCTCACCCCAAGGATGCAGCATTTTGGGGAGTACCTCCACCCCAGGGATGCAGAATTTTAGGAAGCATCCTTCTTTGATGGATGCAGAATTCTGGGGAACATCCGTGTGCCTGGGATTTTTGGTGAGCATCCTCTTGCCAGGGATGCTGCCCTTTGGGGACCATCCTTAGTGCAGGGATGCAGGGTCTTGGGAACCATCCCTACCCCAGGGATGCAGAATTTTGGGGAGCATCCCAGTGACACTTGGGAACCATCCTCTTGCCAAGGATGCCTCACTTTGGGGAGCATCCCTGCACAGGGATGCAGAATTTGGGGCAGCACACCTGGCCCCGGGCTCCCCGTGAGGCCCTCAGCCCCCGCCACAGGGGGCTCGGCCCCGTGTCCCTGCAATCCCGAATTCCTGCCCTCCGGAGCAACCTGGCACAAAGGCTCATTGTGGGTGGGAGCGGCTTTCAAGCGAGGCCAGCGGACGGCCGCGCTGCCGGGAGCGGGGAAAGGCCGCTGGAAGAGACGGAAAGTTGCTGTTGGATGAGGTTCAGAGGCCGGAGCTCGGCGGGAGGGAGCCGGGGGAGGAAAGCAAACAGCGGAAAGTGCTGACTCCGAAAGGCAA
The DNA here is from genome assembly GCA_013397245.1 of Thryothorus ludovicianus. Taxonomy (NCBI): domain Eukaryota; kingdom Metazoa; phylum Chordata; class Aves; order Passeriformes; family Certhiidae; genus Thryothorus; species Thryothorus ludovicianus. Next base: position 190,804 of record VZTB01005904.1, on the reverse strand, counting down.
CCCCGGCAGCACCCCCTGGGCAGCCAGCCCGGGAGGGGCAGCGGGCACCAGCAGCGTCCCAGTGCCTCCCAGCAGCCCTGAATCTCCGTCTGCTCGGTGGAACGCGCGTGCTGTGCCCGGGAGCCGTCAGCGGGATGTGTGGAAGGGTCTGCCCACCCCACACAGAACCACAGAATGCTTTGGCTTGGAAGGGAACTTAAAGATCATCCAGAAAACATCACCCAGGAAGGAGCCAAGCTCATACCTTGCTGCTCAGCACCCCATCCTCCTCCTTCTGCCTCCCCTTGAATTGACTCTTCCACCTCTTCCACCTCCCTGGGATCTCAGGGATTTCCAGAGAGCCCTTCCCATACTTTAGCCTTCAGTAATTCCTCTTCCAGTTTTGATCCCGATGTCCCTCAAACACCATTTTCAATGTCTCATTTCAAGACACCAACCTGAATATGTCCCTTTTCTTCTCTGGTCTCTACTTGGAGCAGCAGCTCATGGTGTTTCTGTGGCTGTTTTTGAGCACAGAAACCTTCTCCATCCCGCAGGTATCCCTCCATCCCTCCTGCTCCACTGTGCTGCTGGATGTGTGCATCCCTGGATAAACACATGCTGGAGTCTGGGGAAACCCTTCTGCCCTTCTCTGGCTCTGTTCAATCCCACATCTGGGCAGCCACACACCTGGGGCCAACACACCAGGAAAATCCTCCTCCAGGAGCCATTCCACACATAGGCGAAATTTTCTTGCTGGGGAAGACATCACTCCCAGCAAACTCCTTCCTCTCAGCTCAATTCTATCATGAAGCTCATTTATTCCAAGATCTACAAAACAGTTGGACTCAATGGTCTTGGAGCAGCCTGAATTCCAACCTGAATAATTATATTCTATGATTCCAAGTTACCATGATTTTTTTAACATCTTGACTTTAGGGTGCTGCAAAAGGGATGGATTTTGGGGGAGCAGAGCTGTGGTTGTGATGTTTTTTTCCATGGGGAAAGCTCTGGTTTCCTCCGAAGCTCCACTTCCCCGTTCCAAATCTCACTGCAGTCGGTGGTGGCACGGAGCAAAGGAGGTGTGGGGACAGGGCAGTGGCATCAAGGCGGGCACATTTGCTTCGTGTGCCCTCCTCCCTCCCCCCGTGCTTCCTCTGGGGGAGCAGGGCTGTTAATGGGGTTAATAATTAACGCGGGGCCCTTAATGGGCATCACTTCCCGCGGAGCTCCTGGGGACGGGGGTTGCCCGCAGGCCCCTGGGTGTTTTTAGTGGGAGAGTTCCACAGGCTGCAATCCCGGGGGAATGCGGGATTCGGGCTGCGGGGACCTGCGGCATCCTCAGCTCTGCAAGGAGGGAAAATCCCCGAGAGCTGGGGCACCTTCACATCTTTGGAGTTTGGCTGCTCCCCCCAGCCAGAGTCTCCGCAGCGGCTGCCCTTGGAAGCGGCGCTGAGAAAGGAGCGGAAAGGAGCCGAAAGGAGCCGCTGGATGTTTATTTTCCCGGGACAGCAGAGCACGAGCCCCGGCAGCTCCCGCGGCGATGAAAAAGCCGCGTCAGGATCAAGGGCCCGGCGGCAAAGAGGGAGGGAAAGACGAGTGGCGCTCCCGCTTGGAGCTCCGAGCCTCCGGGGGAAGGATGGAGCGGGCTGGGCGCGGTCCGAGGGCTGTCCCCGCTTTGGGTCCGACCCCTCCGAGCTCAGGGATCGGCCGAGCCTCGGGAATGCATCGATGTCCCAGGACCACGCCCCGGATGCCGTGAGAACCACCAGGATTCTACACCGTCATCCTTCAGTGTCCCGGGATGCTGTTCCCTGCATGGCTACAAGTTATAAAAGGAGAGGATTCCGTGTCCTGTATCCCCCTGTGACTCGGCCACTCTTCCTGGTATCCAACAAACCCGAGCGTCACATTCGGAACAATGGGTCTGATCCACTTCGGGCTGACTCAGTCAATCCAGCGTCACTGGTGTCCCCTGGGAACTTCCCATCACGCAGGCTCTTAGGGATAAGCCTCAGCTCCTGCTCCGTGAGCGTCTCCCAGATGCCGGATTCATTAATCACCACTTCCAGAGGCTCAGGCTCCAATCGAGCCCCATCCGATTGGGCACAGCAGCTTTCCTCCTGCCTTGATGAGGACAAGGAGACACCAGAGCCAACGTAAAATTCCTTGGAAAAAACATCCAAACCCCGTGCAAGCTTGGGAGTTGGAATCGGTGTGAGTCCTTCCAAGCCAGGATGTTCCACAGTGGATTCAGATGCGGCTTTTTCCAGGCTCTGAAGCACAATGGTGAAGGGTTTGGAGAGTGCCAAGGTGGATTTCTCCTCCCCGTGGGCCACAGCCCAAGGTCTCCAGGAGGAAAGTGAATTCCCAGCGCATCTTCCCACTGGTGGCCAGAGGATCTGGAGAGCTGGCCACACCCATTCCTCAAGGTCCTGCTGAGGAAAATGCCACTCTCAAAGTTCATTTGGGCTGGTGAACCACAGATATCCCACAATCCCAGTGAGGACTTGGGATGAAAGAGAGTTTGGAAAGCCTGGAATGTGGGTACACCATCCCAGAGTGAGAGAGAGCCGTGGGGAGCATCGCCCCACCATGAGCTGCCATGTCAGCCATGCCCTTCTTCCCTATAAAAAACTAATTCCAATAATGGGAAAAATAGAGAAATTGCAGGAATTTCTATGGTTTTGCATTGTTTTCCCACTTTCTGTCCCAAATCTAAAGAGGAAAAGCAAGGAATAATCACATGGACACCGAGAGTTAGGAATTATTCTTCTTTTAATTTCACATGGTTTAAAATACAATATGAAATAAGGCTACAGTATATAAAAAACTCTCCAGCAAAATGATGTGCCAGCATCAGCAATTAAAACAAAACAAATCCCCTCCTCTAGGAATTCAATGGAGGAGGGATTTTACTTTATTTTTTTGAATCTTTTAAAAAAAAAACCTAACGGAACCAGACACAACACACGGACACACACACACACATCGCTACATCTCTAAGCTACCTCAGCTCAGGTTTTTTAAAAAAGCACCTGCTTTTTCCTTGTTTGTTTTTTTTTTGTTGTTTTTTTTTTAAATCTCACTTTTAAACTTTTTTTTCCCACTTTTAAAAAATATAAATTATATGAAAATACACGTTGGAAAATAGTCGAACAGCACAATATAACAATCTCTTTTATTTTCTTACTTCTTCTAAGTTTATCAGCTTAAAAAAACGTGTAAAACCAAAATAAAACAAAAAAAGGCTTCCTTTTTTTTTTGTTTTCTTTTTTTTTTACTGAGGCAGTTAATTCCTGGAGATATTCCATTATAACATATACGTATACATAGATTTTTCCTTTATTTAAACCTCTTTGGAATGTAGACAACAGCTCCTGGGTGTTACATAGACCCTACCAGGGAGCAGAGCACACCAAGGCATCCCAGCTTTCCAATGTTCACAAAGAACCAGCAACTGAATCCTAAAACCTCAGAGAAAACCCCTCCAAAACAATCAAAACTCAGAAGGTGGAGATGTTTTCTGCAGCATCTGGATTTACTGGTGCTGTCTGGGACTGTTTTTTGGAGAAGGATTTGGTTTGGGAAGACAGGAGAAAGTGAAATTTTATTTTACTCCTTATCTTTTGCCCTGTTTGGTTGTTTCTCCCCCTGAATGGTTGCATCTGGGTTGGGGTGGTGGGAGTGTGGGAATAACATGGATCTCCACTGGGACTCATCACAAGGATTATGGTGGTCCCACACATGGAGGCAGCAGGAAAGTGCTTGTGGTTTTTGTCATTATTGGTATGGGCTTTTTCATTATTGGGGTGGTTTTTATCTTTTTTGGGGTTTTCTCCTTTATTTTTGTGTTCCCAAACATCAACTGTCAAGGCCCACAGAGACATTTTCAAGCAGGGCTCAGGCTCTGCCAGAGGGGCCAAGGGGACACCAACACACATGGAAACAGCAGAAAACAAGCAGGACACAAACATCCCAAAAACTCGCCCAAAGCACCTGAGACATTCCAAACCAAGACAAAATGACCCCATTTCCAACAGCATCAGAGAGGGGAAACAGCACAGGAGGGAGTCCCAGCCCTGGCAGATCTCCATCATCCCTCTCAAATCCATCCTTCTGGGCCACCAGGTGGGAATTAACAAAATTTTGTGGACTTGAAGGAGCTCGGAGGGTTTGGGTTGAGCTCGTCTGGCTCAGCACAGCCCTCGCCAAAGGCTGGCAATGAAAAGCAGAAGGACAAAGGAACCAGAGCAAAAGAAACAAAGAGAAATCTGCACATTTCCAGTGTATAAACAGCACCCATCTCTGGGATGGCCTCTAGAATGGGAATAAAAGCAGAGGAAAACAGGAAATGATGGAGCTGATGTGTCTGGGACTGTTCACAGGCTGTGAACTGGGAGGGCAAAGGGCCGGGAGAGAAGATGGAGAAATTTCAGCTGGGGACTTCTTCCAAAAATTCAGAGCTGCTTCCCATGGCTTACCCTTGCTAACCTTTAACCATCTCCCCAAAATCACTGGGAACACACAGGCTCGGCTTGGAAACCTGCAATAAGCACAGTAGATGGGGGATATAGCTCGTCAGGGGGATGGGTTTGCAGCCAAATCTGCAATTCCTCCTATTGTGGAAATTTTATCCCATTCTTTATCTTTTTCAGCTGGAGCATCTGAGCAAAGCAGGAGGGATGTCCTGGGACACATCCCATGCCCAGGGCAGGAGCTGGGATATCTGGGAGTCCCTTTCTAAGGCTGGAAGGGGGATTTAAATGACCCACGATGGGCAAGCTTAGGGCATTTGTAGCAGCCTTGAACATCCCCAAAATGCCCTTCCCTTTGCTGGAAATCCAATCCTATGTGTTGGGATGCTCTTTAGCAGCTCCTCCCCGTGTACTCTGTGCCCTCACAACTCTCTGGCTCCCAGCCCAGCTGCCCAGCCTTGGCTCAGGCTGGATCTGCCCCAGGGCCTCACCTGTGGGGGTCTCATCCATGACATCCCAATTTTCCTTTCCCCCCTCCAACTTGGCCAAATTGCCTCCATCCTCTTCCTCCTGCCTGCCCGAGGGGGTGAGCTCAAGTTCCACTTCTCAGTGGACAGCTTCCCTTTCCTCCTTTGGGGTTCCCTTCACCTTCCTTCCATGTCCTCTTCCTTCCTTTCCATCCATCCCACCCTTTCCTTCGGACAGCCCACAGCATCTGAGTGTAACAGCCTCTCTCCCTGGATCTCCCTTTGCTTCCATCCCCTTGGCAGGAACTCCCTCCTGGCCTTCCTATTTCCCCTCCAACACCCCCTTTTATAAGGACACAGCAATTCTGGGGATGACTTTCCCTAAAGTGACCAGTTTTAGGATACAGAGGTGCTGGGTCCCCCCAGCTCCAGAAGGAGAGGAGAGTCCAGCACCTCTGGGCATCACTTTGGGATTGGGCTCCCCTCCAGCTCTGCCCCTGTGGGGAGGGGGGGCTGTGCCTGAATATTCTGGCTATTTTACAGATTCCTGTCCTGCCACCTGATCCACTGGGATCAGGCAGGAATCCCTCTGCAGCACCTCTGGAGAGGCTCTGAGCCCCTGACTCCCAGAACTGTCCCACAGGAACAGTTCTCTGTCTGTGCCCCAAAGACACACAGAGAACTCATGGAGAAGGGATTTCAGTAAAGTACAAAATGCTGCCTTTATATGCACCCAGAGGGGTGAAAGATTCCCTTGGGTGGCCCAATCTGCAGGGATCTGGCTTTGGGATTGTATCAGGGTATGGGAACAACCCTTGAGCCTCCAACTCCCCCAAACGCACCCGAGGGCAGTGGGAGCTCATCCCAGAGCATCCCAGGGAGCACTGGGAACAGCAGGAGTGACCCCTCCAGAGAAAGCCAGCTGCAGGAAGGCTTTGGAGGGCAGAGGGAGCAGCTTCCCTGCTGATCCCACAGCCATCCCTGGTGACACTGGCTGTGCTCCCTGTCACCCACACCCTGACAGGATTGGTGGGAGCAGCAGCCCGACAGCCATAAAGAGCAGGGACAATTTCCTTTCTGCTGTGCCCACACATGGCCATGAAGACAGAGCTGCTCGAAACGGGAAGGAAAAAACATTTCCCTTTGGGTTTTGAACTTTTTCCTGATTTTTTCCCCTCAATTCACTTGCATATTTTCCATTTACCACATTGAAAACATGGGAATTTCTCACCTTTCCCCCTCCCCCAAAAAAATCTCTGTAAGCACCAAAGTGTTCCTTGAGCAAAAGAAGTGATTTGGAAAATGCAAAAAGACATTTTCCATGGAGATTTTAAGAGGATTTGTGCGGCCAGACATAAAAAAAAAAACAAAAGCAGTGATTTCAACCAGCATTATCAGCACAGCGTGTGGGGCTGGAAACATGAGTGGCACCCCCAGCCAGCATCAACAGGAGCCACTTTGGAGTTCATTTTCCTTCCCATCCCAATCCCAGCGTTCCAATTCTCCAGTGGGGTCTACATAAACTAATTCCTCTTTTTGTCTTTTTCCTCCCTGGGATAAAACTCTCTGCTGGCAGAACAGAAACAAACACACACAATATTGCAATACTGAGACCATCTTAGAGCTTAAGACTATTTAGAAAAAAAAAAAATCAAAAACAAATACTGGCACAAAACTTAATAAAATAAAACTTTAAAAAAAATAAAAAAGTCTTGATCCCTCCTAGAAAAAATTCTATCTCTTGTAGAAAAGAAGACAATGAAAAGAAAGGCGATGGAACAAGAACAACAGTTCTTGGGGTTTTTTTCCTATATTGCCCCTCCCCAAAGCAAGAATATTCACCCACTTTGGTTTTCCTAAAGAAAAAAGTTTAAATTCATCAAATCCACAGGAATACTGTCATTCCTGCCCTGTCAGTTTGTGTATGAGCAACCAAAGGGATCCATTCAATTGCATTTTTTTCCAAACAGCCAAGGGTGGGGAGGGGATTGTTGGTTTTTTTAAGTGAGCTACATTTTTCTGGCTTTCTTAGAACACAGAATTTTCCCCCAGAAAAGCCTGCCTTGGAGCTTTCAAGAAATCAACAGAAAGCCCATCCTTCCCAAAAGCTTTCCTCTTCCTCCCCCCTCTCCCCCGGCATCCTCAAAGCTTCGAATCTGAGTGGCCCTCCGAAAAAAAAAAAGAACGAGCAGAAGAACAGCGAAAAACCAATAAAAAAAAAACCCAAACCACCAAGTCCCATGGGCTCTCCTGGAGGACAGCGGCGTCCCCGTGTCCCCGTCACTCGTCGGAGTCGGGTTTGACGTCGAGCATGGCGTGCAGCTCCTCGGGGCTGTAGCCCAGCAGGCTCTGCAGGTCGCACACGAAGCGGTACACGTAGCGCTTCCCGGCCGTCTTGTGGATGATGTTCTTGTCGTAGTAATAGCGCAGCCCGCGGCTCAGCTTCTCGTAGTTCATCTTGGGCTTGTTTTTCCTCTTGCCCCATCGCCGGGCCACCTGCAGGGAGCAGCGACGGGGAGGAAAAGTCAGCCTGGCTCAGCTGGCACGTCCATGTTGATGTGCCCTTCCCACCGGGCAGAGGGAGGGTTTTCCTCATCCTAAAGAATTGATGCTTGGGAAAACCAACCTCTGTGCAACGGCAGAACGTGGCAGAGCAGCCCATGAGGATTTATCTGGATCATTTCTGGCGCTACCTCAGATAGATCCTCGTATCCTGAGTCCTTCACCCCTTTCCCAAGGTTCCTCCTTCACTTTCTGCCAGTTCTAAACCAGATGACACCAACAGGCAATGGTCCAGTGCCAGTCACTTTTGCACTTCAGCAGGCTCCAGTCACTCATGGAATTATTTAGGTTGGAAAAGCTCTCTGAAATCAGGGAGTCCAACCATTCCCCAGCACTGACCCATGTCCCCAAGTGCCAGCTGCACACAGCTTTTAAATCCCTCCAGGTTGGAGACTCCATGGGCAGTTGTGCCAGGGCTGGACAGCCCTTTCCATGAAGAAATGCTCCCTAATATCCAACCTGAACCTCCTCCAGTGCAACTTGAGGCCACTTCCTCTTGTTCTGTCACTGGTACTTGGCACAAGAGACCAACCCCCACCTTGCAGTCAGGGAAGGGGACAAAGATCCCATTCCTCAGACCAGGGGACAGTTGCCCTTTATCTGTACCCAGCCTATCTGAAGAGCTTTGCCACTGCTCCTCTCCCTAAGGTGTTCCAGCTACTTTCCACCAACTCTGGGCACAAACCCCTGCTTCCAAAGCATCCCCATTTTCAACAAACTTTCAGCTAGGCTCTGATTCCTTGGTTCCCCACAATATATCCAAAACCAGAACAAAGTGGCTACCCAAAGGGAGGAGGAGCAGCTCATCCACACCAATATTTCTGAGGAATTTGGGTTGTGCACTTAATTCCAGGGCACTTTACCTCATCTGGGTCTGAGAGTTTGAATTCCCAGCCATCGCCCGTCCAGCTGATGAAGGATTGACAGGATTTGTCTGTGAGCAGTTCCAGCAGGAATTGCCACAGTTGGATGGGTCCACTGCCTAGAAAGACAAAGGAAGCATGGGATATTAATGCCAGGAAAAGCACAGCTCATTCTATTACAGAGAGGGAAAAATTCCCATGCGAAAGGTGCTCGCTGAATAAGATAAAGCCTTCTTCTGTCAAAAAAGAGCCACCAGCAGCCACAAGGCAGGAGCTGAGCTGGGAGTTAAACTCTACAGGTAACAGAGCTTCCTATTTGCAGGAAGAGCTGAATATTCATGCTCTGGAATGCTTCATGTGGAATTACATAAATAGGATTATTTTTCTGGCACACGAACAGGAGGAGTCACTGCCTTGGCACCAGAGCAGCACCAATCCCTCTGTGCCAAAGAGCCACCGGCCACGGCTGAACTCCGGCAGACTCTTCCCGACCTTGACTCTTTGCTCTGTGCTGTTGATCAAGATAAGAGGGACAGAGGTACAAGAATTCCTTGGCCTCCTTCCAGGGCGTGTTGCTGCAGGAATGGGCTCTGTCGGCTTGTGGAGAGGGCGGGGACACACAGAGCTCCCCAGCTCAGGATCTCCTCACTATCACCTTGGCACAGCCTCAGCAAATCCATAAGGAACCTCCCTGTGGCTGCTGCTCTCCTGACCCAGCTGGAGCGGCACGAGGTGATGAGAATCATCCCATGCCATGGGCATTCCACCTCTCCTTGCACACCCGGTCTCCATCTCCCCTCCAATCGCCCACTTTAGCCATCACCAGTCTGTCCCAGTGCACCCAGTGAGAGCCTGTGGCTCGGTTTGACTGGAGTCACTGAGAAGTTTTGAAATACTATCTCCTCCTTGGGCTTGTGTCCCAATCCAAGGTAGAGAAGAAGCCTTGGAGCTAAAATCTCTTTGATGAGCAACTTCCAAATGTGGCCATGCCCCAGATATTGCACTAAGCTGTGGGCAAGGTGTTTTGGGAGAGACCCTGCCGTGGTTTAAACCCAGCTTGGAAAAGATCACTAACAATGACAATAATTAGAACGAGACAGCCAGAGGAGAGAGGAAATGATTTGTCCCACAGGGAATGGCACAGGCTGGATTAACTGGGGTAATCCCAGTGCTGACAGCACTGAGCAAAGCTTCAAGCAGCCAAAAAATGAGTTATGGGCTCAGAAAAAGGGATGGAGCATAGCCTGTTTCCAGGAATGACAATGGATGCTGTCCGAGCTGTGGCTGTGGGATTAACCCACAGAGGGAAGGGAGGGCTGCTCCCCTTCTCCATAAAATTTAAAATTACTCAAAAGCTGCTGGAGAGGAGGAAATGAGAGAGCTGGCTCCAGGATACGGGAGCTGTGTCCCATCCAGCCCTTCCCAAATTGTTTCCCTCCTGTTATCCCCGTGGAACCACTCCAGGGCTTTGTTGGCGCCAAGCCTGGAGGTTATCACAGCCACAGGCGAGGCAAGGCAGGGAGCTCCCAGCTCACTCTGTGGAAATGGGAAAGGGCTTGGCGGGGAAAGGCTCCAGCCCAGCACTCCTCTGGAGCTTGCCAAGATGTTGACTCCACAACTACACTCTCCAGTAGGGATGGAGCTGGATTATCCACCTCAAAATGAGGGAGGAAATTCAGATGATGCCTTTGCCTCTTGTTGAAAGGGAAAAGCAAAAAGTCTGGCCTGAAGTGCCACCATGTCTCCAGACTCAGGTCTATTTATAGCAGTGAGCTCTGAATGCAGAGAAAACACTGGGAAAAAGATTTAGTGTCTGCCTGAGGTCTTCTGCAGGTGAATTCCTAAGGGAATAAGTTCCCTTGGCCCATCTGACCTTATACTAACTCTCCACACACAGCCAGGGAGCATCCAACACCCAAATCAAGTTAACAGAGACACAGCCCAAGGATTCCAAGGCCAGGTCCATCCCCTCCCATTGATTTCTGTCCTGCCCAACTGAAGAACAAGAATTTTTAGTTGATTCCTTCCCCAAAATAAGACGGATAGAAATTCATCACCTGATTTCTGGGTTCTTGGGCAAGGAGCTGCCCTCAAAACACGCCTGGGCCATCCTGGCCCTGCAGGACCTTTGGAGGTTTCAGCCTCACTAACCCTGAGGCCATGGCCAGTGCCATTCCTGTTTGGTTGCCAGCTGGCAGGCAGAGGTGGAATTCTTGCCCTCTCTCCAGCAAGCAAGGTAAGGCTGCTGCCAGTGCCCCCAGTGCCGCTCTGCTGGGTGTTTTGGGATTTCCGAGGAAGCAGTGTCATCCTTGGAACAGGGATTCCCAAGGTCTATTCTGAGCTGCCTGCAGGACACACGTAAAACCCCAAGTGCCTCTGGCTGGACAGGCAATTATGTGAGGAATGTGTTTATGCAGGGCTCCAGGCATGTCCCAGCTCCTGTAAACACCCCCTCCCTGCCCGAGGGGGAGGCAGCCGAGCCTGGCAGATGTGGCACCGCTCTGAGATGGCAGCGAGGTGGCAGGAGCCAAACCCCAGCACATGCCCAGGCCTGTGCCCCAAATCAGTGCTGGCAGGGAGGGGAACAGAGCAGGGAGCAGTGCTGGAGGTCAGGGCATCATCTGCCGCAACTGTAATTAGTGCTGCGAGGGGGATCTTCACAAATGAGCCACTCTGCAGCCAGCAGGGAGCAGGGAATATCTTCCCATAGGATTTCAAGGTGGCTCATGCAGCAATGTCACTCCCCTCAATGTCACAGGGCAAGCAGGAAGCTCTCAAGTTTGTCCCTGCACCCCAAACCTCCTCATCCAAAGGAGCTGGGAGCAGTGCCCATTTTCCATCCCTTCTGCTCCAACCCTTCCCCTCATCCCAGTCAGGGCTGGAAATCCCCACCAAGATGCCAGGTTGGGATCACTCCATGGTACAAGCACACAGAGCCAGGCTGTCCCAAGGCCACAGGATCTGCTGCCTTGGTTATCCCAAAACAGCCACTTGTTCCCACAGCCTGGATTGGGATGCAGCTCCAAACATGAGGTGGAGAGCTACAAGGCAGCTTTTATGGCATTTCTCCCTCCACACACATCCAGGGGCTTCCCAGAGCAGACGCAGCCCTGGCTGGGGGCAGGGGGCAGCCCCTGCTCCACAAAAGACAAGGAGAGGACTCAGAGGAGTGGGGTGTCCTCCCACCCTGCCACAACATCCTGCACCCACGGGGCTGCTAAAAATAGCGCCCACAATGGGGGCCCTGTCTGGCCTTGGTGGCACTGAACAGGGTCCTTCAGCAGGGACTGTCACACCACAGGAATTCTGCGGCGTCAGGGGGAAAATATTCCTCTTGAGCCGAGTGACAGTCGGAATTGTGGGAACTGGGAGCTGCTGGCTGAGTGGGGCTTCCACAGCACCCAGCCCCAATGGTGTCCCCTGAGCGAAGGGTTTGGTGCCACGCCATCCCTGTGCCATCCTTCCTTGTTCAGGACAGGTCCCCCACCTCCTTCCCCACCACTGGGATGCCAAACTCTGCCAGATGGGGCCATTCCAGTGGCACGGTGATGGTGGCACTGCCCGGCTGGGGCAGACAGGCACAGCACGGGGAGGGCACCACCCCAGCCCTGTCATCTCTCTCGGGACAGTTTTACACATCCACCCCTCCCAACAGCCAGTTTTGTTTCCCTTGGTTCAAACAAGATAAGAAGACAAAAAAACACCACCCCAACCCCCCCAACAAAGGCACCTTTGCCTGGTGCTCTGTGGTTTCTGGTTCCAACCCCACAAAACAATCGGGCCTGGCAAAGTCTCCAAAACAGCCCCTGCCCCACTCACCTGCCCACCTTGCCCACCCCCTTTGATGGTCCCCAAATCCCCCAAAGTGTTGGGAGTGCTGGTCCCCATCACTCCCTTGTCAGAGGGACTCCCACAGATCCTCTCCAGCTCCTGCCCAGGCTGGTGCAAGTGTCAGACACTGCAAAGAGGTGGAGATTGGATGGAGGCATCTCCAAAGAAGAGGTGTGAAAGAGCAGGAAAAGAGTCAGGAAGCCCCTTCCTTAGGGAGCAGCATGGCCGTGACTACAGGCAGGAGAGCAGCCAGGGGGCCAGGCCAGGCCAGAGCTGCTTCCTTGTAGCTCTCAGGAAGGGGTTCTTGGGAGAACTGATCTCATAGAATCTCATGAGTGGGAAGAGACCCACACAGATCATTGACCCCAGCTCCTGGCCCTGCATGGGCCAACCCCAAGCATCCCACTGTGCCTGGGAGTGTTGTCCCTGAACTCTCAGGCTGACTCCAGGGATCCCTGGCAAAGGTCCAGGGGTTTTGTGAGCTCCACATCCAGGTCACAAGCTGCTGGGTGTCTGCAGAAGACACAGCCAGAGCTGCTGCCCCCCATCTCCCCCCGGGCTGGAGAAGCCCTGGGGAGAGCTGAGCTGTGCCACGGTTGGGCAGCGGCGCGTGGGGCTGGGTTTGCACGTCTGGCAGGTGGGGCAGGAGCCACTGAACCGGCCCTGGTCCCACCCTCGAGTCCCACCCTGGGGAGGCCAGCGGGGCATGGAGCCCATTGGGCCCTGCCTGAGGCAGGAGTGGGCAGAGGCTGCTGGGTGGGCACCCTGAAGTCACCTGCAAGGTCTGGGGAAGGACACGGCCCAGGAGAGCAGGGTAACACCATGCCCTGCATCCCAGCAGGGCCAGAGGAGCTGCTGTGCTGCTGTGCAGGGAATGGGGGTGCCTGCATTCCCAAAGTCCCCTGCCATGGCTGCAGATCCCACAGGGACACCCTGCTCCGGCAGGGAGGATTCTGGAGCTGCCAGGAATGCTGTTGCACAGGCTGGGGAAAGCAAGGACAGCCAGAGCACTGGAGTGTGGCAGGAAAGGGGACAGGAAGGCAGCTGCTGGCAGAGTTTTGGGCACTGATGACCACAGCAGAGAGGGCATCTCGCCTGTGGAGGCTTCAGAGCAGCAGCACAGCACAGGGGGAGGGGCAGCAGCACCTGAGCTGTCCTGAAAGAGACCCACTTTCCTTGGCACCGCCTCAACTTTCTTGCAAAACAGCAGCTGTGCTTTCACTGCTGGGTCACAGATAAGCATCGCTCACAAACAGAGGCTGGGGAGGCTTCAGGCTCTGCAGCACAGGCAGCTCACACCACACAGGGGCTGAGAGGCACATTTGGGCCCCATGACACCCTTGGGTGCTGATAGCCAGGGTCAGGGCGAGGTCTGGCCTGGGCAGGTGGAGGGAGCGCTCCAGGTGGGATAACATCAGTGAAGGAGGCTGTTCCTGCACTGCCCCCTGAATTCCTAAAGTCCAGCAGGGTAGAGAGGTTGGCATCACTCTGAGAGGGACACTCAGGGAACGGGTGACATCAGTTGCAAGGGGCATTAACTCTTTAAATGCTGGGGCTGGCTTTAAAGGGTTCAGCAGCTCCCTAAGCAGGCCCAGAGCAGAGGACAGGCAGCAGCACCTGTACAACCCCAACCTTGCATCTGCAGGATCAGGGCTTGGTGTGCCTCACCTCACCTCTCCCATCCCTCTCCCCTCCCCTCCCCTCTGGAACACCAGGGGATGGCCCTGCAGTGTGCTCAGTGATGTGGAGCAGCAGCTCCAGGCCATGGCAGCACCGACACCATGGATGGAAAGCCCCGGGGTGTCAGTCCTACCCACCACAGAGCAAATAAACCCTTAACTTGGCTGCCAAACCACACAGCTGCTCAAGGGAACCCAAAAGCAGCTCAGTGCTGAACAGCCACGGGGAGCCAGCAAGGTCTGAGCCTCCTCTGGCCCTGCAGCACCAGGGGAGAGGCAGCACGGGCTGCAAACACCAGCACAGGGCACAAAGATGCAGCTGAGTTTATCCACGTGGTGCCAGGGCTGCTGCAGGAGGCTGGCAGCCATGGGAATCATCAGAGGCTGCAGGATCCAGTTACAGCACAGCCCCTGGGGATGTGGAGGCAGAGCTGGGCCCGAGCATTGGAGGAACTCTGCCCACTCACACCAAACACGGCTCTGCTGCTGAACCAGGGAGCTTAGACTGAGCTCAGCTGAGCCAGTGTGAGGTTTAGCAGTGAGCACGCATCCTGAGCCATCCCTTCCCTGGATTTCAAGGATGCACTCTGTGTCATGGCAAAGTAAATAAAATCTGGTGTAATGTAGAATCTCAGAGTCAGAGGATCTCCTGAGCTGCGAGGCACCCACAAGGATCACTGAGTCCAGCTCCTGGCCCTGCCCAGACACCCCCAAATCCCACCCTGGGCATCCCTGGCAGTGCTGTCCAACCTCTCCTGGAGCTCTGGCAGCCTTGGGGCTGTGCCCATTCCCTGGGCAGCCTGGGCAGTGCCAGCACCCTCTGGGGGAAAAACCTTTCCCTGTTATCCAGCCTGATCCTCCCTGGCCCAGCTCCAGCCGTGCCCTCAGGCAAAATTCAAGCTTGCCAAGCTTTGATGGAGCTCCAAACCCGGGTGTCCAGGGCTGGCCCTCCCTGCAGCGATGGAAACTGAAGTTCACCAACTCCTGAGCAATTACATTTCTCCTTCAAAAAAAAAAAGATAAGAAAATTGCATCAACCTCTCTGTGAGCAACCATGGCAACTTGTTAAAATAGGTCAAGATGTGGGGGCAGATAAGGCAGCTCTGAAAGGCTGCTCAGAGCTGGGTGAAGAACACATCAAACGCAAACGGAGCTTCCGCCAAAATGCACCTTCTCACCCCAAAACGCGCCTCTGGGGCAGATACCATCAGAGATGTGCTGGGGCCACCTCCCTGGGCACCACAGAAAACAGGGCCTGGTAACAGAACCTGAACAAGATTGTCAGGTCCTTAAAGCCAGCACAGAAAGCTCTGGGGATGAGGGATGCCATGTCCCTCTTCACCACGCCAGGTCTCGCAGGGCCAGCAGGAGGAGGGTGCTGGGTGCTGGGTGCTGGGTGCTGGGTCCTGGGTCCTGGGTCCTGGGTGCTGGGTGTGCCCTCAAGAGGGAAATCAAACCCCAAGGTCGTGGTGTTTTGGGCCCCTGGGATGGCAGAGCCCTGCTCTGCTCCTTGGGTGCTCCACGTCCTTGGCAGAGCCACAAGCAGAGCCCAGACTCTGAGTTCCTCAGCTCTGGCTGCCAGACAGCATTTCCTCCTCTGAGTAAAGTAAGAGTAAAGCACAGCAACACACAAGAAGGCCTGAGTTTTGCCTCAGTCCCCACTCTGAGCTCAGCTGGCCCAGGCCCTCCAGCATGTCTCAGTGGGCAGTCTGAGTGGGGTTTTCCATACTGACACAAACCCAGAGAGTGGAAAGTGCCCAGTTCTCCTCCAGTTTGAAACCCAACACGTTCTACTCGCTCTCCCCAGGACCTGCTCTCACAGGGACCCACCTCCAGCTCCCTTTGCTTGGAAAATCCAGTGCTGAAAGTCCAGGGGCTTTAAAATGACTCGGAGGACATCTCTGGAGTCACGGCCTGCCAGGATCACATCTCCAGGGACCTTTCCCAATAGCAAAAACTGGCTCTGCTGGCTTGAGCACTGAATATTGCCCAGCAGCCTTAGGAGCAGGCAAACAGAGCTCCAGCTCAAGCATTTCCCAGTGATTCCAGATTTTCCTCTCCACATTTAAAGTCTCTCAAGTGAAGCAATGCAAAAATAAATAAAATAATCAGGCATTCCCACTTATTGATCCCACCAAAGTACCTGGGCCAAGGGATTCTCTTCCCAGCTCCAAGAGGAGTTGGAAATGAGGTGAGGGAAAATGTTATGCAGAGCAAAGCATTTGGAATTGTGCTCTGGCATTGCACGAACCCAAGTCTCCCCTTCCCGAAGGCACTGCTCCAAGGACAGCCTTTGGGGTGCTAATATTCCTTGGAAAAACACAGGGCTCAGCTGCTGACTTCAGCTCCTCGCCTCTCTCTGGGGGTGGTTCTTCTGCGGTCTTTTCCATGAGCTACAGCAAACGTGGAGGGAAATATCCAGCTTGGAAAAGAATGCTCCTGATTTTGCCAGTGTTTAAGTGCCTCAGTATCCCCAGATGTTCAAATGCATACCCAAACACTTCCAGGTGCCATAGGGGAAGGCATTATCAGCAGAAAAGAGGAATAAAAGTAGGAATAAAAAAGAGCAACTTGTGCTCAGTGGTGTCTTTTCTGAGGATCATTGATTCCATGGCACAGCAGAGAATGAGCCCCAGGTCACAGTCCCCCCTCTCCCTCTCCACCACATCCCCAAGCCCCAGTGCATTCAGGAATGCAGAGCACACTCATATTTTCTAAGGACTTGATAGTGTCTCATTCAGCAGGCAGGGCTGAGTTCTCTTTCTAACTAAAGCTATCGCAACAAGCCACTTCCTTTTTTACACTCCTAAAATTATCTCCCCACCTTTCCTCCCTCCTGCACCTCTCCCCACCCTCACAAGGGCTCGGTGTCAGCCCTGAGATGAGCCGTGCGTGGGAGGAGACTCAGGGACAGTCACACCTCAGGATCTGCTCTGAACATGGTGATGATCTTTATCAGCACAAACTCTTTCCACCAGCTGCTCCCAGCTGGGGCAGGACAGATCTGAATGTGCAGAACCAGGGGAGCTGCCAGGAGGCTGCCCCAGAGTTTTCTTCAGAGCACAGGGAAAAGCCATGGCACGGAAGGGCTGGAAAGGATTAGCTCAGCTTTAGCTCGAAGTCCCATCCCACCAAGTTTCTCTCCTTGGAGATGCCAGATTGCTGAAGGGCTGTCATAAAGAGCCAGAGTTTCCATGGCCTATCACCTTCTCATCTCTCCCAGCAGAGGGAATGGAAAATGTTTGGGATGGCTCTGGCAGCGCCCCATCCCTGCCTCACACCAAGGTACAGAGCACAGTGGGGCCTCCTCTGAGCCAGAGGGGAGAGGATCCATCCCCACCACACACAGCAGTGCTAGAGAGGAAGCTGCTCCTGCCCCAGGGGGAAACCACAGCCAAGAGGCCACCAGCCACTGCCACAAGGGGCTGGGGGCTCTGCAACACCTCGTGTTCAGGAGCCAAAGCAGACCCAGCTCCTGCCACGGCCAGCCAGGGGCACATGGAGACCAAGGCGTCGAGTGCCCTGCGATCAGCCAGGTGCCACATCCCCCATGAGATGTGGGATGTGTGGGATGCCCACGCTCAAAGGAGTTGCAGCCCTGGGCTGGCCCCAGAGACACCCCAAAACCCTCCCTCACACCCCTGCACCGGCCACACCGAGCTGGGGCAGCCCAGAGTGCCCCGAGGCTCTGTCCCTGGGGACAGACAGGAGCTCCCTGAGGGGCACAGAGGGGGTCCCCAGGATCGTGCCCTACCTGTGTAGCCAGCCAGGGCAGCAGCAGGAATGACAGGCTTGTCCTTGTTCATGTCGGCCCGGTCCCGCACATAGTCCTTGAAGGTGCCCTTGGGCTTGTGGCTGGGCAGGGTGGCAGGGTAGTCCTCAGAGTCGAAGCTGTCGTAGGAGGGGACGCGCTGCAGGCTCTGGAAGGAGGACTGGCTGCTCCAGGACTGCGTCAGGCGGTCACAGCTGTCGTAGCTCTCTATGCTCTCGAAGGAGTCCTGGCCTCCCAGCTTACCTGGAGGGGGCACAGCAGGTGAGATGGGCCTGGCCAGCACAGGATGCCTCACCTGGCCAGCACAGGATGCTTCACCTGGCCAGCACAGGATGTCTCACCTGGCCAGCACAGGATACTTCACCTGGCCAGCACAGGATGCTTTACCTGGCCAGCACAGGATGCTTCACCTGGCCAGCACAGGATGCCTCACCTGGCCAGCACAGGGTGCCTCACCTGGCCAGCACAGGATGCTTCACCTGGCCAGCACAGGATGCTTCACCTGGCCATCACAGGATGCTTCACCTGCCATTCANACCTGGCCAGCGCAGGATGCTTCACCTGGCCAGCACAGGATGCTTCACCTGGCCAGCACAGGATGCCTCACCTGGCCAGCACAGGGTGCCTCACCTGGCCAGCACAGGATGCTTCACCTGGCCAGCACAGGATGCTTCACCTGGCCAGCACAGGATGCTTCACCTGGCCAGCACAGGATGCCTCCCCTGAGCACGGTGCAGCCACAGGGCAACTGATGCTGTTCCTCTACATCCCATCTCCAAAGAAAGCACAGCCCAGACCTACAGTACTTTTACCTTTGCCATTCAAGCAGGGCTGAGCCCTGAAAAACTTGAGGCAGAAGAGCGAGATGGAAAAATCCCAAATGTGGCCTCTCTACACAAGACTGGTGCCTGGGGCTGACTGGAAACAGTCCCTCATTTCCAAAAGGCAATATCAGAGACATAATTCACTTTAGATACTCAACGCTGAGCTCAGGAGCCTAAACAAGGGCACTCCAGGAGCTCTTTATTCAGAGGTTGGAGAGGCCCTGGCTCAGGGTGCCCAGAGCAGCTGTGGCTGCCTCAGCCCTGGGAATGTCCAAGGCCAGGTTGGACAGGCCTTGGAGCAACCTGGGACAATGGAAGGTGTCCCTGCCCAGGGGGTGGAATGAACTAAAGGTCCCTCCCAAGTCAAACTTTTCTATGATTCTTTGATTTCTGTGATTCTCTTGCTGCTGAAGGATATTGGAGGTCTCCAATAAATCCCCCATTACATCTGCCAGCTCTATTCATACACTGCTCAGGCACACTCAGCTCCTTTAGTTTTGATGTTTCTTCCTAAATTACACTGCAGCCTCTTGCTGCCATCTGTTCCAGCCAGCCCCAAATCCTCAGCCAGCAGCAGGTTTGATAGAGGAGGAGAGACAATGGCTGAGAGCTCCAACAGCTTTTTCCAGCTCTGGTAAGGTGAGCACAGCTGGTTTGTGTCAAAGTCACTCTCTGGGGTATTTTTAGTCGAAGCCAGAACATGAGAGGCCAGATCCTCAGCAGTGCTGATTTACACCCGTGCAGCCTCTGTACTGAGCTAAAAAAGGACCCAAAGAACAAACTGAAATTGCTGCCTCTGATCTCCCTACTCTGCCGATTGCTCAACATCTTTCCTGACAAGCTAGGAGCGTAACAGGATCATTCAAGTTCACTAATTTCCCAAACCCAGCTAAAAACAGCTGCTGGGATTGTGCAAGAGCTCCTGGAGAAATTTCCATTGGCAGAGCTACCCACAGCCTGGGCCCAGAGAGCAAATCCCACGGGACAAGGAACGTGGAAGGGCGCTGGCACACGCCCCCAAATATTTGTTTGGTTGTAGTTTGAAGAGCACTTGCTATGAAAAGACTCAACTACTGCAGGCCCTGCCCTGATTGCTGGCCTGGAATCACTGGGAGCTGGGATCCCTTGGCTCCATTCTGCAGGGACAGCTCTGTTTCAAACTCTTTTCTATTTTCTTTAAGTTTTTTGAGGATTTCACGCTCCAATCCTTCCCTGAATCCTGCCAAGGGGAACACAATGCTGCAGTGTGTGCGTACATTAATTGGCATAACCAATTCCCTGAGCAGTCCTGGAGCACAGGCTCATTTAGAAAAGGAATTAAAATCTGACAGAGATGTGATTTCTGTCAATCCATTGAAAATTCCCCTAAATTCCACCTAGCTGGAACAATCACGCCCTGCACTTATGCAGGAGAAGGTAAAATGAGTTTGGCAGCTCCATTTCTCAACCAGCTGCCCTCGCTGACAGGGCAGAGAGAAACAACTCCTGTAGGACCCCAAAATCTCCTCCTAAAGGCCCCACAGAAGGCGACTGTCTCGAAAACCTTCACCCTGAGGTGATGCTAAAGGGTTTGACTTTGTGTCAGGCTAACCTTGTAAGACAGTGCAAGGTAAAGATGGACATAAATATAAATTAACCAGGCTCTGTTTTATATTAAGTCTTTCCCCCACCCCTGGGAGGATTTGTGTCCCCCAAAGGCCCTTCCATGGCTGAAATGCAGCACTGATGTGAGCCCAGCTTCTTGCAATCAGTGCTCAAGTCTTTGCTAACTGCAGCATCCAGGGCTCTCTCTTCCCTCCCCTGAAACCATTTTTAGGTTTGCCACTGAGAACAGGCACGAGGTACTGTGGCAAAAGCCATCCTGAACCATTGCACTGTGAGAATGATGAAATCACCTGTGTTAAAGAAAAGGTCAAGAGAAGTGAAAGACACTGCTGAAATTTAGGCAGAAAAACAACCCCAAAAAGAGAAGTTTACCCAAAATTAAAACCCTGCCGCCCTTCTGGCTCAGTCACCTTGCTCAGAAGGAGAGGCAATTACATGAATAACAACTTCCCTGTAATTAGCTGTCCCAGCTTGGAAAAGGAGTGAGAAAGTTCAAATGGGCTGCACGTGCGATGCAGCCCTGGAAAGCAGCTCTGGCTTTCCTGGGAAGGCAGCTCATCCTCAGCTCTCTGGATAAATGGGTTTCACTGCTCCACATCAAACCTGGCTCACAGCAACACTTCACTGTAATGAATCCTGGGCCTGGGGACACTTGGATTCCATTCAGGGCATGGCAGGCAGGTCACATCTCTTCCCCATGCCTCAGATCCCCTACCTGGAATCCAGAGATAATGATCCCACTTGTGAGGGACTTTGAGCTCCGTGGATTAAACTTTTTGCTTTGAACAGAGACAGAGCCACATCCTCAGCCTGGTATCACTAATGTGATCACAAAGCAATCAGACACGTGGGCCCCACGTGCTCCCAATCTCGTTACATGAATTGGGAAGATATTTGGGCTCAGAGCCTCCAAAGTGTTCAGGTGTTTAAATGCCACCATCTCAAACAGGAATCATGTACCTATAACTCCTTGGAGAGGAGCATTTGAGGGGTCCTTAGCTCTGCTGCTGCCTCAATCCCCTTTCATCTGCACCTTGTAACAAAGCTCAGGAATTGGCTACAGAAGAATATTTCAAACAAGCAGCCATCATGTCCCTGGACATAATGGACAAAGACTTTGGATCACAGAGTGCAAAACTCTTCAGAGCCTTGAACAGCAATTCCTGAGGCCAACTTGTGAAGAATTTGTGTAGGTTTGCCTGAGCTTCTAAAAAATGGGATTTCTACAAGCACCCAGCAGTTTGTCCTCCCTGATAACATGAAAGCTCGGTTGAATTTCACTCAGGTTTGACATCAAAGCAGAAACATGCTGTTTCTGCAGATGACACAAAGACAGGCAGCAGAGGCGAGGACAGAAAGTCCTTCCTCGAGTTTTCCCTGGAGAGATGGGCAGGGAGTGCTCAAAGGCACCAGGGAATCCAGCCTGTGTTGGGAGAGGGCTGCGTTAGCCCTGCCCAGCTCCCTGGAGGTCTCAGCATCCCCAGAGCCATTCCCCCGGGAGAGGAGGGGAGAAGAGCAGGAATCCAGGGCAGCCCTGGGTTTCAGCCCAGCTTTACCTCTGCTGGCACGGCCCATGCACATGTTGTCTGGGGTCACCACCTCCTGCTTGATGGAGAAGTAGTCTGTCTGCAGCGCGTCCTGCGCCGGCTCCCGCAGCAGCACCGACGGGTAATCGCTCTCGTACTTGAGGGACAGCAGCTCCTCTGAGCTGATGGGGTGCAGGGTCTGGTAGGACTCGGTGATGAAGCTGGGCTCGGAGAACTCGGAGGGGGGCACGCACTGGGCGTGCTCGATGCCATAACCTGGGGGAACAACAGGTGTAGTGTACTGTATGATGTTGTTGCTGTGGACTGTTGTGTGCCCGGTGTATGGGACGGCGACGAGAGATCTCTATAAGCTGAATCTTAGAACTTAAGTTTTATTACAAAAGGTATGGGGTGCAAGCTAGGATCCTGCTTAGAGCTGCCAGCTACAGCTCAGAGCAGGCCCAGGAGGGGGAGAGAACAAAGGATTGAGGAGCCGGAGATAAGATCAGAGCAGGGAGATGAAGAGGGGGAGGGAAGAGAGAGAAGAGAGCATAAGAAAAAGAAGGGAAGAAGCGAGAGAGAAAGAGAGAAGAGAGGAGAGGAGAAGAGAGAAGTAGTAAAAGAGTAAAGAGCAAGAGTAGTAAGAGAGTAAGAGAGCGAGCTTCTGGTTACAATGCGATATATGCTCTTCTATGTTGAATATTCTAATTTCCACTAACCAATCTATTACAACATACAAATTCTATGGCATTTACATACAGCCTATAAGAATCCTTACATTACCATGCTTATCAGCTAGCAGAGGGTCTTGCTTATCTAAACAAGAGGGGGTTACTCTCAGCCTTCCAGCTGCTTAGCAACTAAGGTTTGGTCTGTCGAAGGTTGCCTTCATTTCAGTCTCACTTATAGTTTCTACAATTTTAAAGTCTTCCGTGAAGCAATCATCTTTGCAAAGCTTTCCTGTTTCATCCTTCCCAACAAACAGGAGTCAAACCCTGCCCAAAAACCAGCCCCAAGAAAGCAGAGCATCCCCCACCCCCCAGGCACTGCGTTGGGTAAGGGTTCCAGAAGCTGCAGAGATGGGGTCTAGAAATTTAGCAGCAATTCAGCAAAATAAGGCACCCCCAACCATCCTCAAGGTGCATGGCACCAAACTCCTCCCGGGGGAGCTGCCAGAGGGAAAAAGCTGGGAAATCCTGGGGAGTGGAGTCTCAGCAAAGGAGCAACAGGGCAAAAATGTTTCATTGCTGATTGACGAGTCCCTTCCACAGCCACCTCTCCCCAGTGTCACAGCCTGGGATCCCAGTACACAGAATCATGCAAACCCAGAATCCCAGAAGGTTTTGGATTGGAAAGCAACTTAAAGCTCATCCAATGTCTTGCCATGGGCAGAGACACTTTCCACAATCCCAGGTTGCTCCACGCCCTGTCCAGCTGGGACAATTCCAGGGATGGAGAGTCCACGACCTCTCTGGGATCCTGTGCCAGGGCCTCCCTACCCTCACACCAAAGGATTTCTCCCTCACACCTCATCTAAATCTCTCCTCTTCACGTCAGTTAGGCTTTTTGCTGGTTCAGGAAATATCTCTCAGGTTTCCAAGGCCTTTAAAGAACATCTCCAAAGCAATGGAATGGGAAGTGCAGGTGGAGACTCATCCCTTTCCTTGCTAGGCTTCTCCCTGGCAATGCAGAATTAAGCCTTCTCCCCCCATTCCCTCCCTTTTTTTACAGGTTTTTTATAATTCCCAATAATCAGGTGTGCTGAGGCTGCTTTCAAAATCTGCTGAGCTACAACTTCAAACAAATAGTGCTTGAAAAAAATCAGATTTTGGCACACAAGGCAGCCACAAAAAAGTATAGAAGGCTTCTAAATTAACCCTAAACCCCTGGAAAAACAACATCCTGCTTTGCATGGTGCAGTCCTATTGTGGCACAGACAAATCTCTGCTCAAAGGTGCTTCCAGGCATGATAATTGACACTGCTAATTAAAACTTACTAATGAAGTAGTCTGAGGTGTAGCGGGACTCGGGGTACGTGGTGTTCCCTCCGTTTGCTGGGTACGGTTTCACCTCTTCTGCAAAGAGGAAAGGAAGGAAATGTCAGCAGCCTGAAGGCACACGGAGCTGTGCAACACTTGCTGTGACACGGAGAGCCCTGAACTTCCCAAAATCTCCTGCCTGGGTTAAACTGGGACGTTCTGAGCAACAGAAATGGGTTCAGAGCTGAAATCCCACAGAAACCTGGGCCACGTGGGGTCCTTGGGGAATTCCTGCTGCAGGTATGGCCAAACTTAAACGAAACCAGCCCAACCCAGACAGCAACAACTCTCTCAGTCAGGGCTCCAGGAGGCTCTGAGCTCCCTGATCCATCCTTTCCTTGTTTGCTTCAAGCTTTGTCACCTCTTGTTCTCCCAGGGTTTGCTGAGCACACTTCCACGTGTCAGCTCCTGGAAGAGCTCCCCACACAAGGACAGTTTTCCTGGAAATCCCTATTTTCAAACCAGCAGTAGGTGTGTATGCAGGAGCAGGCAACCCATCCCTAACCCATCTCCTCTAACCCCAAATCCATGTGAATTCCCAGCCTGTGCAGCACCTGATGCAGGCAGAACATTTCATATTCAAAACCTCTTTGTCTCACTGTCCCTGGCCTCACACCTGACACAGACTCCTCCACATATATATGGTCAAAATGCCAAATTTCAGCTTTCCATAGGCATAACTCACTGGAAAAGAGCATGGAGCACATCAAAGCATGGGTTCTCTGCTTCTCATGGCTTTTTCCAAGTGCCTTGGTCCTCCTGAGCTGTGCTGAATTTTCTTTCTCAAGTAAAAGCCACTCTGCCCTTACCCTGAGCAGTTTTTCCATGAACACCTAACTCATTCCAGCATGGCATTCTGGGCAGGGATACCAGGATGAGAGATTTTCTTTCCTTTAAGCAAAGCAAGGCCTCTGAAAAGCTCTGGGCTGGGTTTGTTTCTGCTGAGGCTCTGGAGAAGCTGAGCACAGATAATGCAAGTTCGTCTGTGAGGAGCCTAAATTTGGCCCTCTCCCCTGGGGATTGCAGGCTGGAAAATATTCCCTAACAAAAGGAGGGCTTGTGAAAACACAGAGGACTAATGAGAAATGCTCTGTTCCACTCTTTACCGTGTCTGCCAAGGGACAGGGGGTGACCACGGAGCAGGGGAGTACCTTTGGCTGTGCTTAGGGTCAAGTGCAGGGCACTGATGACTGCTGGTAACTGAACAGGTTATTTTAGGAAGAATTATGGAAAAATAAACCTGCAAATACCCAAATCCATGCAGGAAAAAGGTGCCCATATGCTATTTTTAAACCTTGAGCAGCCTGTGGTACATGAGTCACGCAGAGCTCACAGGGGACAGTGGGGTCAGAGCCTGGCCCAGCATGACCCCGGGCCAGCAGCACAGGTAACTCCAGGCATTTTGGGGTTAAGAACCACTCCCAGCACCAACACCCCAGTGATGATGGTGGGGAAGATGGAGAGACAAGCTGGAGCCCTGGCTGAGGCTGGAGACACCAGATCTCTTCCCACGGGATCTCTTCCCACGTCACGTGCAGGTGCAGAGGGAGACCCCCAGCTCCTCCTGCATGGGCAGGGACAGCTCTGCTCTGTCTGCACAGCCCCAGCACAGCCCAGCACTGGGCAGGGCTGGAGATGAGCCCCAGGACTCACAGGGAACAGAAACAAGTCCTGGGAGGGAAGCTGGTTGTTTCTTGGAAGCTCTTTGTTACTCACCAAATACCTCACTGGAAATGGGTTCAGAGCCCGGCAGAAGAGCGAGGGCCCTGCCTGTGCAAGAGTGACAAAGTCACCAGTGAAACCAAACAGGGAACAGAGATTTCTTGGTTCCCAGGGCAACACCAACAGTGTGAAAACACAGAAATCCAGCTTTATTCATTTTCAGTCTTTCACAAGAAGAGTTTCAGCAGGCACAAAGATTTTCAGCTTCTTTGGAAAACTCCTCCCTATCCCAGGCCTTTGTTCCATCAGTACTGCAGTGTCTGAGCACCCACGTGTGTCAGTGCTGTCTGAGATTATGATTCCTGCTCTGCCATAAATTTACAGCATCAAGCCCATCTCCATGTGTGGGGAATCTGCAGGAAGTGCAAATCCAGCCTTGGTGCCTCAGTCAGTACCTGCAGCATATCCATCCTTCTCCAATGAGCACAGCCCCCAAAAAAACACAGAATTACAGAATCCTAGGATGGGCTGGGTTGGAAAGGACCTTGAAGACCACCTATTCCCAACCATGGGCAGGGACAGCAAGGAATAAGGTGGGGGGGTGAAAGCAATGTCTCATTGCAAGGAGAAATTGGGCTGACCACAAGGTTTGGCTTTGTTTGGTTAAACTGCTTGGTGTTGATCCAAGTACTCCATGAAAAATATGCAAAAAAAAAAAAAATAAAAAGGGACAGACCAGATTTAGAGCCCAAGAGCAAGAAAACAGCCTGGCCTGCCCAGAGCCCGGGAAGGGCTGTGTTTACCTTCTGCAAACCACAGGTAGCAGTAAAATTAGTAATGGGCAATTAACATCCATTTGTCAATGGTTTCCTGGAAGGAATAACTGTGCTCCCCCCCCTCTTCCTGTCACCAGGGTCAGTAGAACAGCACAGGGGACATTCCAGGAAAGCAAATAGCTCTGCAGAGAAAGGAGCTGGAAAAAGACTCCAGGTGTGCTGCAGCTCCTGCTTGTGGCTCAGGTAGAGGTGCTGAGCTCCTCACTTGCTCATTAGAAGCCATCCCCATGCTCCTGGGCATCCAGACATGGAAAATCAACACCCTAAATCAAAGTGTGTGTTCTCAGTCACTGAAAGTTAATGTCCTTGGATGCTGCCATGCAGGGAATGGCATGGATGGCTTCTTCTCCCAGAAATGCTGGTTTTGGGGACATGAAATAGCTTTTTTTGGGACATGGAACAAAGCAAAGCAGCTTCCAGTTGCCACTGGGAAATGCGGATAGGATTTTGGCTGTACTGCTGTACCCAGTTCCAGTGGAGGAAATGGTAAAATTCA
The DNA here is from genome assembly GCA_013397245.1 of Thryothorus ludovicianus. Classification (NCBI taxonomy): domain Eukaryota; kingdom Metazoa; phylum Chordata; class Aves; order Passeriformes; family Certhiidae; genus Thryothorus; species Thryothorus ludovicianus. The sequence goes on along the minus strand of VZTB01005904.1, from coordinate 164,185 downwards.
CAACAAGAGCTGAAAAGGCTGAAGAAAAATGCTTTGGAAAATCCCACCATGGATTCCAGGCAGGCATCCCTGCCTACTGGGGATCTCTGCCAAGCAGCTGGCACAAACACTCTGCCTCTTTGAGGCACTGCCAGGATTTGCCTTGCCTGCTGCTGTTGGGATGCCCATTTGGAATCTGGCTGAAAAGCTGAGCTTTGGGAGATGTTTTTCCTGGGATTAAAGCTCAAGGTGAGCACCTCCTGGTCTATGGAAAGCCCCAAAACCAGGCTGGCCAGGATGCCTGAATTGTTCACCCGTGAGACTCCAGGACTCACCTTTCTGCAGGATCTCCAGATGTTCCCAGAGGATATCTCCCACAAAGTCAGGCGCCAGCTCCAGGAAGCACTCCTTGCCCAGGGCACAGAGGGCAGCTCCATTCATGCAGAACTTCTGGAAATCCACTTCCTTGAGGCTGAACTCGTTCACTGCCCACATCACCCAGTCCCGCACGTGCGTCTCCGTCCACTGCTGGGGGTCTGCAGAGGCATCCAGCAGTGAGCATCCACAGGCAGTTTTCCCAGGAAAACAGGACACAGACAGTGCTCCAGCTGCCCTGCACTGGCACAGCCTCACCCATCACGGAGATGGCAGCCCACTGGCATCAGGGTGTGAGGAACACCATGCCCAGTCTGCATCAGCCTTAACGTGGACACATTTCATCCAAGGAATAAGCTTTGGATTTCTTTGGGATTTCTAAAAATCCCATCACTTCTCTGACCCCCTTCTCCCACCCATTTCTCCAATTTTCTTGATTTCTTCCTGTCACCAGCCTCTGGTAAAGAGTCCCTACTGCTTCTCTGTTTAGTGGAGATGACTTGTCCACATTTTTCCAGCTGCAGCTTCCAAAAAGCTTTAGGTGGTGTTTGGAAGGCAATACCACCTGAGGAGAACCAAGAGGGGAGATGGCAAACAAGGGGAATTCTGGGCAGCCTGGAAGGAGGACACAACCCCTGTGGGTACTGTGGTTGTTCACAGGAAGCCACATCTTACCTTTGGGAATTCCCAGCCGCTGCTGCTCCTTGGCAAAGCCGCTGAACGTGGCTTTCAGTGCCTGGGACATCATTTCTTTGCTGCTGGGTGTTAATAAAGGCACATCTGCACATTCCATGTCTGAAAGAAACAGGAGAGAAACATGGCCATGAGGGTACTGGGCTGGGAAAGATGTCAGGGAATGCGAGCCAGGTGCACATGGTGTCCCTGTGCTTCTGGAATGTGCTGCTGGGTGATGATATCAAGGCCTTTCCAGACATCAGCCTGCTGGGCTTCAGCATTCCAGGTGTGTCTGGAGCCTGGGAAATGGCTCAGCAGCTCCAGGCACCAAAGAAAACAAAGGATCCCTCACCACAGTGAGCAAGAAAGAGGGAGAAAAGCATCCCTGAATTAACACTCTCATCCCAGTCCAAAGAAAAGCAAGGAGAAAAATAAAGAAACCTAGGAAATTCTTTATCCTAGGAAATTCTTCCCTGTGAGGGTGGGGACGCTCTGGCACAGGGTGCCCAGAGCGGCTGTGGCTGCCCCTGGATCCCTGGAAGTGTCCAAGGCCAGGCTGGGATAGGGGAAGGTGTCTCTGCCCAAGTCAGGAGCTGGAATGGGCTTTAAGGTCCCTTCCATCCCAAACCATTCCATGATTGTATGACTCTGTGAAAAATCAAGCTGACAGCAGGTTGAGACAGGATGGAGAAGTGGCAGAATACCCATTTGAGGGGGGAAGGGAAACAAAGAGCTGGAAAATCCCACATTAGCCTGGAGTTACATCATGCACATCCACAGCACTGAGCCATGGGTGAGTCAGACAGCGCCAGCCATCCCATGGGACAGCGGGGCCAAGCCGAGAGCCAGGCCTGGAGTAAATCCTGACAAGGACTAAACATCTTCCTTTTCCTTTTTAATCCCCTTTTCTAATTTATCTGGAAGGAGGTGAATCTTCATAGCCAAAGAGTCTCACAAATAAAAGCAGTCATTTGAGGCATCATATCTGAATAGAGGTTTGGCTCTTTCTCCTATACTTTCAGTATTCCTGAAAAACATCTTTGATGGAGGAGGAAAGTCTCGAACAGCCACCATCCCAAAAACTGCACTTGGTCAGCAGAGATGGAAATCTCCCACCTGAGTTTGGTTTAGCTCTGCATCCTAGTGGAAATTTTCCATGGAAACTCAGTGGAAAAATGACACCATGGGCAAAGTCTTTGGGGTTCTCATGAATATCTGGACATAGACATTGAAAATCAAAAATTCTCTGTCTTGTGGACACTGAGCCACTGCGGTTTTCCATTGCTCCAAGTTCATTAAGCTCCTGATTTAATAAATCTTTACACCTTCAAAATGCTGCTGAGGGCTTGTTCCAGGCAGCATTAGTGTATTCCTGATAAAATATGGAGTCAGGGATGGAAGAAGTGCTGCAGCCACTGGAACAGCCAGCCCAGCTTCTTCCCAATCTGCCCCAGTCTGGAATTCCTGCTCCATTCAACTCCTCCCCAGCTAAACTCATGGGCATCATTTAAAGGCCAAAGAACCCAACACTGGGGTTTTTTTCAAAGTGGGAATCTGGAGTGGGGTCAGTAAAAATTCCAGGGCAGTGGTGGAGTCATCACCCCTGGAAATGTTAAAAAGACTTGTGGATGTGGCTCTTGGGGAGATGGCTTGGTGGTGGCCTGGCAGTGCTGGGGAATGGTTGGACCCCATGATCTTGGAAGACTTTTCCAACCTCAGCAATTCTGTGATTCCATGGATAAACCTCCACATGCAGCTCTGTAGCACAGGGTGAGGGTGACAATGCTGCAAAGCATCCCCGAATCATCCGCTGTGTGCTCCCAATGCAATTCCACTGCCAAGCCAAACAGAGCAACTTCTCTGTCCCCCCTTGTGCCCCTTCCACCTCTCACCCCAATTCAAAAATTCCCTCTTCCCTCTGCACGTCCTCCAGCAAAGTCCCCAAGGCTCTCAAGAAATGATTTGCACTCTTGGCTCAGGCAGGGACAGTGAAATCCCTGATATGGAGTCTCTCAGGACACAATTCCTGCCCTCAGCCCAGCACACAACTCCAGGATTGCCTCCACAGTGGCAGGATCGGGATCTTTGAAAGCAAATCCCACATCCAAAGGCTATTTGGCAAATTACACTTCATTATTTACTGGATTTGGCTGGAGAGGGCATGGAGAATGAGCAGCCACCGTGGCTATCTCTGTTCCCCATCTGCTGCTTGAGATAACACTGGGAGAAAGTGGCTCAGTGCCCCTTTCCCTTCATCCTCAAGTTACATTTGAACGCTCTGCTCTCCCTGCTCTGTGGTCACAGGGACCACCCAGGGATCTGCTCCCTCCGCCTGCCTCAGCAGCAGCTCCTGCCTGCCCTGAGAAGATGAGTCAGAGCCAGGCTGAGAAAACGGTTCTAACCCCAATTTTAACACTGAGTCACCATGAAAACCTGTGTGGAGGTGAGCTCCTCAGAGCAGACACCAAGAGCAGGGTGAAAAATGGTCTTTTTATCTCTGCAATAGCAAGGGCCCATCCCTGATCCCACTGCTTGGTCGTGCAGGATCCATGGGGTTGGCTTTGCACAAACCCAGTGAATCAATTTTTCAGTAGCAGGAGGATAAGATTTCGGTTTAGGAAGGTGAATGCTGAGCTCTGCACAAACAACCTGTCAAAACAGGGGAGACTTAAAAGTGATTCCCAAGGAGAGGTCACAGGGAAGCCAACAGTCTGTTCCAAAATAAAATAGTAAAAAAAAACCCAACATGCTGGAGGACAGTTTCTATTTAAACACCCAAATCAACCCAAATGTGCATTTCAAGGCTTCTGCAAAATATCTTGTGCTTGGCAGATTTAAGACTGAAACAACATCTGATTTTTCCTGTGAGGTCACAGCCACTTGTTCAGATTTCTGCTGAGGACAAAGCAGCCCCAAAGCCCTGAGCCTGCAGAAGCCTTGATTGGGTCAGCAGTGTCCCAGAGCTGTGGAAAACTCACCCAGGGAAAATCAAACTTGTGTGTGAAGCTCTGTAGGAGTGTTTGGGGACAAGGCTTGGCTGGGTGGCTTGAGAAAGATGGGATGGATGGACAGTTTTTATCCTAAATTCTGCCTCTGCTGCTTTGGAGGTACTGAATTTATTTAAATAATTCAATGTTTATTTAAAAACTGGGTGGTTTATGAGCAGGGAGCATGGTGGGCTTCACCCAGCCCTGTGCAGGGCCAGGAGTCAGACTTAGTGAATCCTGTGAATCCCTTCCAACCTGGAATATCCTCTAATTCTATGAACTTTGCTGGGTGCAGGGAAATTCCTTCCCGTGGAGGCAAACTCAGCCCTGGCAATGTCCTCCAGGCCTTCGCCTCCAGCCTGGGATGCCTAAAGGTCAGAGTTGAGCAGAATTTCAGGAACAAAAGCAACAAGCCCAGGTTAGCTGCTCTGGTGTCAGCTTTCAGCGCCATCTGAAACCTGTTTGCAAGATTTTAATCAAACCTTGCACCAATAAAACCTCTCCTTTAGTGCTGCCCACAGAGCACAGGGCTGTGTGCAGGGGCTGGGGCGGGAGCCAGCACCAGGCCCAGCTGTTCCACCTAAACTCATTTTAGGAATGCCGGGGCTTTAATCCCGAAAGCAAGCTCAGCAGCAGGGGCCAGAGTGGGATTTCTGGCTGGTTTTTACGAGCCCATCAAAGCCCCCCTGACACGGCTGCCACGTGCACTCAGCTGCATGGATGCCATGTCCTCGTCCTGTGCCGACAGAGCTGCCTTTGATTTCCCTCCTGGGAGAGCAGGCAGGGAGTTATGGTTTGATTTTTAAACAGTGCCAGGAGTTGCAGTCACCATGGAGAACTATGTCAGCAGCATCTGCAGCATCTGTAGAGCAGAGATGCAGATTTGCCTTGCATGGGGACAGCTTTTATCTGGCTGCAGTTTTTCGAGGCAAAGGGGGATCTGGGGGCTCCATGGCTTCTCCAAACCAAGCCACTTCAACTCCCTGACATCCCTGGGGATGGAACTTCAGAGAGACAAGAGGATAAAACACCCTGACATTGCCCTGGATGGGTTCTGTGCTAATGGGAACCTGCCAGACCCCCCCCAGCCAGGGGCACGTGGACTTCGAGAGAAAACCAGGAGCAAAGAGGACAAGATCACCAAGTTCATCTCCCAGCCAAATTCCCATTCTGCTCCCACCAGGCCCTGCATGTGTAAACTATTTCCACTCATCTGATTTTTTAAAGGACTCAGATTTACAAACTTTAGGGATTTTGACCTTCAAATGGAAAAGAACTCCTCTGCGCGCCAAAGCCGTTTGCAGCTGATTGCAGGAGGAAAATAAATGGCAGGCAGGGAAAAAAAAGGATGCTCTGAGCAGAAGGATGGGAGCAAAGTCATTTTTCAGCTGAGTTTCCACTCAGGGTCAGTGACTCCTTCAAGCTCCCCTCGGCCACTCACTTTTTTTTCCATCAGAGCCCTAATGTGCTCCTGTGGGGGTTTCACCCAGTAGCTGCTGGAAATGGATGTGGGGAGGGTCAGAGTGGAGCCACTTGACCCCGCAACGCCTCCTGTCCCTGCCCTGATGGATGGATGGACACCAAGGGCAGGAACCCCAGGTCTCCCCAGCCTCCCCTTGCCAGGCCTGGAGCACACAGATGTCAGGGACATTCCAGGCCTTTGCATGGCTTGGCAGAGGCACGGGGACAGGGGGGAAAGGCTTTGAAATGAAACAAGGTAGATTTAGATTTAGATCAGGTTTTAGGAAGAAATTCTTCCCTCAGAGGGTAGAGAGGCCTTGGCTCAGTGTGCCCAGAGCAGCTGAGGCTGCTCCTACATCCCTGGAAGTGTCCAAGGTCAGGTTGGACAGGGCTTGGAGCAGCCTGGGGTAGTGGAAGATGTCCCTGCATATGGCAGGGAGTGGAATGAGATGGGCTTTAAGGTGTCTCCCAACCCAAACCATTCCAGGAGTCCACGATTAAATTAGGGAAAAAGATGCATATTAGTTTCAAACAAGATCTTTTGCAGGGGACTGTGCATCCAAGGGGTCCATGAATTTGTGCCTGTATCCCTCAGGAACCTCAATCCTTGAGCCATGAGGCAGCTGAGATCCCCCTGGAGCCCCCATCCCACCCTCCTGGGATGGGACACGCTCCAGGATGTCCCCCCACTGCTGGAGTTTCCCAGAGGCTCTGCAGGGAGTGACTGGGCTTCACTCTCCCACTCAGGGATGGGCTGGAGGGGGGAACCATGGCCTTGGTGGCCACAGACTCACTCTCCCACCCTCTTCCCACGTGCCCACAGTGAGTTCCCCCCTCCAGCCCATCCCAAGCTCATCTCCCTGAGCCCCCTCTGTCCCAGCTTTCCCCAGGATCCAAACCAGGGCAGAGCTGGAGCTGGGGGAAGCTGGAGCACAGATTTCCCAACATCCCCCAGCTGGGAGGGTTCAGCAGCCGAGAACCTTTCTCAGGATCAGAGGAGGCTGAGGAGAGGGGGGCCGGGAGCCCAGACCCTTCCCACGCTCCCCAGTGAGGCCGCCCGGGCACTGTGGAGCCACCAGGTCCCCACCAGGTCCCCATGTCCCCAGCTCGGGTTTCCAGCACCCCCGGGCACCTCCAGCCCCCCGGGCAGCTCTGCCTTTCCCAAGTGCCCCCCGCCCTGGAGCAGGGACACCCGGGCAAACAACCCTGGCTGAGCCCCCTGTTATTTAGGCAGGATTAGGCAAAAATTTGTGTGCACTTTTGAACTGTTTTCACAAGCGTTGCCTCTCACTCCCACGCAGGAAGCAGGAGAGGAGCCGGCCTGTTCCAATTAGGGCTTCTTGGACCCAAAGGGCAGCGAGATTCGAGGGGGGGAAATGGAAAGTGGGACAGAAAGCTGGGAAAAAGGGACCAGAAGGAAATCTGGATGGGGAGCAGGGATAAGCACAGCAAGAGGTGTTTGCTGGGGCTGTGGGGTGGGGTGGGAGCAGATATGGGGAGATTTGGGTCCCCTTCCTGCAGCAACTTGCCAGAGACCGGCCCCGCTTCCCTTTGCAAGGATGGCACAAAAGGTACAGACATTTGCTATTTTAATTTAAAATAAATATATTTCTTAAAAAAAAAAAAAAAAAGAAAAATAAGTCTTTTTTCCTCCTTCAAGCAGTGAAAAATAAATACTGTGAGATGAAAGCTGGGCTTCAAGAGAAAAACAAGAGAGGAAACCGAAAGCCCACAGTGCTTAGCGCTGCAGAAAGCCCAACAAAGCCGGCTTTTTTCCGGCCCTCAGCAGTTTTCTCAGGGAGATGTGGTGTGCCATGGGGGCCAGCTCTTCCCCTAAAAAATGAGCCTGAACATTGTCCTCCCTAAATGCAGATAAAAGCGTTTTGTCCCAAGTTTGGGCTCTCAGCACTTGGAGCACCAAAGGGGAAGGTTCAGCTGTGGGTGAGGCGTTGGGATGCTCTGCTCAGCTCCGGGTTTTGGGGTTCTGCCCTGTGTCCCATGGACACTCTGGCTTGGTAGGTGCTTGGGAAAAACATGTCCATGAGGAAAACTGGACACAGAGCAGCCCCCAGGTGAGGCAGGGCTGAGTTTGGCTCAGGGGATCTGGCAGCTGTGAGGAACCAGGCCCAGGGAAAGGATTCTGCAGCCACCATCAGCCACAGCCTGCCCTGCTCAGGCTCTGGCCCCTTCTCCTCCCTCCCTCTCCCTGCCTTGTAATGTGGGTGTTGGATGGCAATCCTGGGAAAGCAGCATCCTTGAGAGTCCCAGGAGCTTGCAGGGGAGCAGCCTGGTGGGAAGCTCGCACCGTCCTTGGCTTTTGTGGGAGAGAAGAGGGAATGAAGTGCTAGAGAAAGGCCAGGGCTGAAGCTGAGCTAAACCACAGCCCCTGAGTCAGTGTTCACTGCGATTATGGGAAAGCTCCCCCAGCTCAGCAAGGCCAGGGCCCACGGCTCCTCTTCCTCCAACAGCTCAGGGCCTTCCCTCGCCTGGGGATTCACCCCATCCTCCCAAATTTCAGCTGCTGGAAGGAGCACAGATGGATAAAGCAAATCCTGGGGAGATTCAGCCACATTTGAGGCTGGGGAACGTGGCCATGGTTTAACAGCACTCATTGGAACCATCAAAGAAGTCAGAAACAAGGTCAATAAAATTCCATCACTTCTGCCCAGAGAAGCTGAGGCTGCCCCAGCCATGGAAGTGTCCAAGGCCAGGTTGGAGCAGCTGGGATGGTGAAGGTGCCTGTGGAAGGAGATGGGCTTTAAGGCCCCTCCCAACCTGACCCAGCCTAGGAGGGACCTGGGGTGAGATGCTACAAGGCTGGAGTGGTCCAGCTCCAGCAGCTCGGCACGAGACTCTCCCACTCTGGAATCAGGTCTAAATGGCCTCTGCAGTCCCCTTTGATTTAACAGCCTAAAATTCCCACCAGCCTTTTCCGAGCCTGCTGGCCTGAAGGCAGAGTCCAGGTTAATCCAACCCCTGTGGATGATCCAGGCTGGAGACAGTGAGGAGCAACCTCCCCCTGCCCAAACCCCTCTGGCTCAGGAGGCAAAGCCTCTCCTCGAAGCCATCGGGCCCTTAGAGCTCTTCCCTCCCTCCTTCCCAATGGAATACCCCAGGAGTGGCGTTCCCTCTGGAGCCAGGATTAGCACCTCACTTCCAGGCTGGGATCGCTCCTCAGCAGGGCTGGGAGGACCCTCCCAGGCTGGCGCAAACCTGTGAGCCACGCTTCCCCCGGGATAATCGCCCTAATCCCTGCTAACCGCGCCGCTAAAGAGCTCTAATCCGCGGGCACGGGCACACACGCGCTCCCAGAGCCTGGAAAAGCCTGTCATGGACACCCAGCCCGCCTGGAAGCAGGTCAGGCGTGACCAGCCAGCCCAGGTCATGGCCATGGCACTGCCCCACCTCCGGGAGATGCTCCTTTCAACCAAACCCAGCTCCCCACACCCCACAGGGCTCGGATTGCTCAACAGCAACGGCGGAAAAAAGGGAAAATCCCCTGTGAAGCCCCGAACAAAGCAAACAAGCACAGATATTCCCGTGCTGCTGGCAGAGCCCGAGGCGCTCACAGGGCTCACGCCTGCGACCAGAGGCCATTTGAAATTCCTCACTGTCCCCGGGCTGGGCACAGAGCCCTCAGTCCCAGCCGTGCCCCCAGAGACTTCCAGGGCTGAGGGAGCCCAGCCTGAGCCCTCCTGGAGCAATCCCACTCTGGGTCTGGCACTCAGGCGCTCCACATCATCCACACGCACCATCCCTGAGAGCTTCCAGCCAGGTCAGACCCGGGAATTCTGCTGTTGTCTCAAGTCCCTGGCTGATGTTGACATTTCTGGCATCTTTGATGAAGAAGGGATGGGACTGGAGGATTTGTCCCAAGAGAAGGGTGAACCCTTCCCAGAACCCTGACATGGATTTTTCCTGGATGGCAGAAGCACCCATGGGATGCTCCCAAGGTGCTCTCAAGGTACTCCCAGGGCAGTTCAGATAGAACATTTTTCCATCCATCCAACCAAACCCTCAGACCCTTCTCCAGATATTCATCTCCCTCTCCTTCATCATCATCCTGGAATAGGGACAGACACAAAGGGGATTCAGCTCCAGCACCTCCAGCTGCTGCTGCTGGCTGGGGCTGCCAAGCTGTGCACCAGTCTCCCAGCAAGGGAGAGCAGGGATGTAGCAAGGCCAGGCTGAGGATAATTGGCAGAACATCATGTGGGGAGGATGCTGTCAGGATAGGAAGTGTGAAAAAGGAAGGCTGAGATCTCTTGGCAGGGCTGTCCCCTTGCAGCAGGAGAAGGGCCAAGGAGCCTTCACTCAAGCCGAGCTCTTTCATCACTCACAAAGGATCCCAACCCTCCAAGCTGACTCAAACACACCTGAAGAACAAACTGTGCCAGCACACTTTGTAAGCAGCCACGCATGACCTCACAGCTCGGGATGTTTTCATCCCACAATCTCCATGATCCATGTGCAATGGCTCCATGCCCTGGATAAAACCCCATCATTTGTGTTGCCCATCACCAGGACATGAGACACTTCTGAGGCAGATGGACTCCAGAGCTGTCTCTGCTGCTGGGAAACCACTGATTCTAACAGGAGCCTCAATTATCCTTGCCTTGGGAAGGGATTAGACACGGAGATGCTCAGCCAAACACCTCCAATCTGTCTGTCCCGAGGAATTTCCCAGCCTTCCCTTGATTTCCCTGCACAGACTGATCCCTCTGTGTCCTGGCCCCAGCCCTTGCCCCCGGGCCAAGCCAAGGCCAAGTCACACCAGACACGAGGGCAGCACATGGCAGGCCAGAGGCAGCACGCTGGGGCTGGAATGATGTTCAACCCCCTACATGTGTCTGTCCACATCAAAGCCTCTGCTCCACTCACCAGCTCCCACTCATCCTCCAGGAATGTTTGTCACAGCTGGACCTGCTCTGGGGACGCGGTGGCGCGTCCATGCACTCAGGAGGGGAAGGTCCCCAGGGATGTCCCTACGGCTTCCCGAAGCTCAGAACATCCCCCCAGGATGCTGCCAGCACGAAGGCGGCGATGCGGAATGATCGGAGGATGACGAGGGAGGGAGGCTCGTCAGCTCCGGGTCACCTCCGCTCGCTGCCGCGGGCAACGGGCGAGCCCTGCGCCGCTCGGCAGCTGCAGATTCCTGCCGGTCCCACCCTCTCCTCCGCAGCCTCCCCGGCCACCCCTTCCCCGCAGGGCAGTGCCGGCCAGACAGCGGAGATTGCTCAATGGCAGCTGCAAGTCGCGGCGCATCGCGTCCCCGCGGCCGAGGAGCGCGGCTGCCGTGCCCGCTGCCAGCCGGGCTCTGACAGCTCCGCTTCCTCCACACCGCTGGCAGGGCTCCGTGAGCCTCTGCAGAGCACGAGGAGGAGGAAGAGGAGCCCAAGGGCTTCTCCCTGCCCTCACCTGCGACCACCTGTGCCCCCTTCACCCCTCTGTGCCCAGGCAATTGTCACTGCACACGAGGACTCCAGGGCTGCCCTCCCTCATCCGCCTGAGCTGTCGCGGTGCCAGCTGCAGTTTCCGAAGGCAGAGAGGGAAGATTAGGATATTTAGCTTTGAAATCAAACAAATAATTGCACAGGCTTTCTGCAAACAGATCAGGGCTGGGAGGTCAGAGAGCAGCTGGTAAATCTCAGCACTGTTTGTTCTGCCTAAATAATATTAGACTGAGGATAATCAATCATTTTAACCAACAAAATTATTTATAACTCTTTAGAGCAAACAGTCAACTCTACTGGCAGCTGCCAGGAGATGGCAGGTAATGATCCACACGCCTCCAATTCCCGATGGTGTGGTTATGGATTGACTCCTTTGCATCCCCGGATTTACTGACCTAAAGGTGTGCCCTCTCTGTGTGACCTCTCTGAGGGTGTCCCTGGCCAGGACTCACAAGCACCACCTCAAACACACACAAATACACCCAGCGGCCCCCCTACAGCTCGAACCCACCCCAGGGCAGCTCACAGCAGTCACTGCACACTCCAAGAACCTTCCCAAGCTGCATCTCTGGGTGCAGCAGCATCTCTCAGGGAGGGAGGGGAGGGAGAACCAGCTGGACAGGAGAGGGAAAAGGTGCTTCTTCTGCTCTGCCACCTGAACCTGCCCCACCTCCTCGGCTCTCCTCAGGGCCGTGGCTCTGCTGATGCCACCACCTGACACCACTTGTGTCCCACACACTGATCCCAGCCCCAGGACAGGCTCTGAACAGCAGCAGATGATCTCAGCAGCCACAACAGGACTGGAGCCTTTTCCCGGCTGGGCTGGAAGCTGTGAAAGTCAAAGGATTGCTGAGAGGAGAAGGAGGGTCAATTTCCCATCTGGGACTAGGAGGGAACCAGGGACAAGGCCATCCCTGGATCCTGCCAGCCCTACACCACTTCACCTGCCCGTCCAAGCTCAGCTTCCCCAGTGATGGAGGCCAGAGAGGGGCCTGGGAGATACTGGGAACCAAAGCTCTGCAGCCAAGCCAGCCTCAGGAGCAGTGGTGCCAAAGTAATTTCATTTCACAGCTTCCCAGGAACAATTCTCCTGGTTTTATTAATTTTTAAGCAGACAAGAAAACTAATAAAGGATATTTTTCAGGAGACCCCCCCCAGATTATTCTTCTCCATCCCAGGCTGAGCACAGGGCTCCTGGGCTTTGCCCAGATGTGTTACACAATGCAAGATCCAGGTTTCCAATACCCTCAGGCACAGGAGCATGGATTTTCCCAATCAACCCCAGGAAGTTCTTTTCCAGCTCCTACTTCTAGGAAACTTCCCACCAGGGAAGGGCCAGACCAAGCCCTGGGAAGACGAAGGTGGGAGTGAGCTGGGGAAGGCGGCCAAAGACGAGCTGGGCTGCCCCATCAGCCTCAGTCATCCCCATCCCAGAGCCAAGCATTGTCCAGGATGGGATTATGTCACCTCCTGGCCTCAGCTGGGAAGAGCGAAGGGCAGGCAGGGATAAATCCGAGCGGCTGGAGGTGCTCGGGTCTGCCCAAGCCTGAGCTTGGAACCCTCCACAGGGGCTGGGGGAGAGAGGCTGGGACACTCCCAGGCCTCGCATCCACCCCACGAAGCATCCGGAAGCTATTAAGGAATTACAGCCTTCCTGGCCCCGAGCCCTCCCCAGCAGAAGTGCCTGGGAGCAGATGGTGAAAGGGCTGATTGAATTCGGCTGCTCGAGCCAAGAGCCTCTTTAGGAGACACTCAATGGAGGAGGGGGTGGAGGGGCGGCATTTGGGACTCGGGAGCTGGGAGACCTTGCCAGGAACTCCAGGAATCCTCCATCAACCCTAAAGAGGCTGGAGGAGCTTTGGCAGTGACTTGGATGTGTGGTTTGAGGGGTGTGAGATTCCCTTGGGAGCTTGGCCCCGAGCTCCTGGTGCTCCAGGAGTGACTCCTCAGTGATCCAAGGCTGGTTCCTCTCCATCTCCAAGGACATCATGCATTGGGCCAGCTCCCTTCCAGGGGGCTGGGATGGCCCCAGGAGCTGTGTGATCACAAGCCTTGATCCCAGCTGAGGAGGAGGAGGCACAGAGCTGCCAGCCCAACAGCCCTGCCCACCCCCGGGGCTTTCCTCACAAAAAAATGCCGGTTTGTAAAGATCCTTAATTCCTGATTTGGTGTAATCTCACCCCATTCCCAGCACCCATGGGAAGGCACTGGGTATGGGACCAGACCTCCCAAAGAGCCCTCAGAGAGGGATGGAACTCCAGTCACTCTGGATGGGGAGGAGCTGGGGGAAAATGACCAGGACTAGAGAAATGTAGGATGAAAAAGAGCCAACAGGAGGGGGGAAAACAAATCAAAGGATAAATGTGCTTGGAAAGTCATCTCTGGTGCCAGCCCTCCTGGAGGTGATGCCAGTGCCTGGGCAAAAATGCAAATGAAGGAAACAAAATTGCCTGGGGATGAAGGAAGGGCTTAAACCCTTCCTGGAAAGTGAAGGGGAAGAAAAGGAGGAATGCCCCAAAAACAACACAGCCCCAAGATCTGAGCTCCCTGCCCTGCCCAGACAGCTCCAGCTCCCCATTCCCTGTGTCCCAAGGGTGACAGGCATCGGCTTCGAGGCCCCTGTGCCATCCCCTATCTCCGAATCCATCCCTGTTTTTCCAAGGGAGAAAGCTCCAGTGAGTCCCCCCCGGGATCCTTGGCCGGCTGCCCGAGGTTGGGAAATCGGGAGCCTGGTCAGGCTCTGCCGGAGGGGCCGGCACGGAGCGCTCCGTGACCGTCAGGGGATCTTTGCGGAGCAATCTTTTCCGAGACAAGTCATGAGATTATTTCTTGCCTGGAATTTGCTCCCGCAGCTCCCATCGGCCCCGGACTGCTGAGTCAAGAGACCGCCGGGGCTGTGCCCTCCAGATGAGTAAATAAATTGCCATGGGGAGTGCGGGGGGCCGGGAGGGCTGGCGCCCGGCGGGGCGCGGGATGGGGCAGGGAGGGGACCCGATGACTCCCGAGCCTTGGGCTGGGGATGGATCCTGGCTTGGCAGCCGCGCACGCAGTTAGTCACCAGATTAGCGAGCACTTACACACGCGGCTTAAAGGCACATCATCTTCCCCTGCCCTTCCCTCTCCTTCTTTTCCTCCAGGATTTTATCCTCCTTTTTCCTTCTTTTATTTTTTAAATTCCTTTCAGCCGAACTTTGGCTCAGTGAGGGCCTGGGACGGGCAGCCAGACAGCCACGGAAGGCAGAAGAGGGGGAAAGGGTCCAGCCCGGGGGTGCCAGAGCTCGGGGCAGCCCCTGCTGATTCCTTCCATCCCCATCCCGCCGATGCTTTCCCTCCCCACCCCGCTGTGCCGGGCAGTGGGCTCCCGCTATAGGATCCATATGGCCCCGGCTGCTCCGGGCTCGGCTGCTCGGAAGCAGGGATGGAGCGACTCATCCCGCTCGAAGGCAAACAGGCGCAAGGCTGGGGCCTTTCATGTGCCGGCCTCCGGAGCCAAATTCAAATCTGGAGCCGCTTAAAGGGATGGGAAGAGCCCCAGCGAGGAGCGGCCCCGCCGGGTCGCGGCTACCGGGACAGCTCCGGATCCCAAACGCCGCTGCTGCCGCTGGAAAGGGAAACTTTCCCAGCCTTCCCAGAACCCGGCACAGCCTCGGACACCGAGCCCAAACTTCTTGGCAACGCTTCACAAGGATGGGGTTGGGAAATGCCACGGGCTCGGGGCACCGCGGTGCCGCTCCCAACCTGCTGGGCTCCTCTGCTGCCTGGGGCTGACGCCAGCGATTGAGCAAAGGAGTTTTTCCTCATTTCCAGCTGCAGAGCAGGAGGAATTGCGTTTACTGACCTCATGGAGCAGTCTGAGGGATGGAGCAGTTGGGTAACGTGCCTCGAGCACTTGAAAAGAGAAAGCTCTTGGCACTGCATTTTCAAACCGCTTCTAACAATAATGGGTAAAAAAAGAAGGAAAAAAAAAAGACCCAAATTTCACGTGTCCTGCTCCATCTTTTTTTAATTTTCCAGTGGAAAAAGCCAGGACTACTCAGCTTTTGCAAGTTGTTTCTTCAGAGGGTTCAGGTTTCAGTAAACAGTTGCTCAAAACGAAAAGGTAAGAAAACAAAAATCCCCTTTGCTGCTTCCAGAGCAGTGACCAAAATTCAGTGGCTTTGCACAAACACACGTAGGCACCTCTGAATAAATCTTTCATGTGGGTCAAACAGCCACATGATTAGATTATTGTGATAAAAAGTGCTGACAATGGGGGAAAAACAACAGAAAAAAACCCCCAAAGCACTGCCCAGTGTCCAACTCCAGCTTTTGGGGTCTGCTGGTGGCAGCATCCCTGAGTCAGGAGTGTCATCCTGCAGGGCCATCCCGGGAGAGGCAGCATCCCAGCGGAAAGCCAAGCAAGGCCCATCCTTGCTGTGCCAGGCACTTGGTTCCCGAGGGATGCTGAGACTGCCCCAGTCACCCAGCACCCCCAAACTGGGAATTCTGGGAGGCGGACGGGTCCAGGCCCACCTGGTGCTGTGGAGGAGCCAGAGAGTGGAACCCAGACCATGGGGAATGGGAATCCTGCAAGCAGAGGGAGACCTGGAGCACCAAGAGGATGCTCCCACCCCCCTGCTGCAGCAGAATGGGAGTGCTGTGCCTCAGTTTCCCTAAAAAGAAGGTCTCATCAAGCCCTTTCTCAACATCTTTTGGGGTCAAAGGCCCCAAAGCTTTAGAGAAAAGCTTTTAAAGAAAAGCCCAGTCCCTGACCTGGCTTCTCCTGCACTCCCCACCAGCCATGTGAAGAATGCCTTGGAATCACGTCAAGTATTTGAGATGAGATGGGGGGAGAGGGGGCACAGTGAGGGGAGAGGGGGAGCTTTTGACTCAGTGTCTGGCTTCTTTCATCAATCCCACATTCCTGCTCATGCCATCACCCTCCGGGAAAGTGCGACAACCTACAGAATCCATGTGGAGCCAATTTAGAATCCCCTCCGTGTAAGAAAATGCATTTTGTTCATTAACAAGCTCTGGATGCTCAGCTGGGGTGAGGAGGCAGCCACAGCCCCACAGCCATCCCAGAAACATGGGATTCAGTGAGAAGATATCCTGCACACAGCTACAGCCCAGAGAGCAGCGCTCCCTGCACACCCTCCCAGGACATTTGTTCCAGCCCAAATAACCCCGGGGTTCCTGCACCTCAGCTGGAGGCCTCTGCCCCTTCTGGCTTTATAGGAAAGGTTTGAACAGGAGGAAAAAAGCTGGAAAGCAGAGAATTGCTGGAACAGGTATTGCTGTTGTGCCCAGCAGCAATTGGGAGATGAATGAATGAATGGGAATTACAGCCCCAGAGCCCAGTTCAGACCCAGACAGAGCCCTGTGACTTTACACATCCCAATCCACAACCAGGGCTCTCACAATGACTCCAATCCTCATTCCCAAAGCAGAGGGAGCCACACAAATGAGGGGATTTTCCTCTCTGGGAAAGCAGGCTGTATTTCCTTGGTGCCTTTGTGATACTTTTCTGGCAGGTTATATTTATCCACAGGCTCCAGGAACCAGATGTGGGACCAAGGGGCCGTGCTGCACCAGCTTCCTGCTTTCCTGCAAACACCGGGTCCACCTGCCCTGCACAGAGCTGGGCACGGCCTGGAGAGCCAGGAAACTGTGCAAGGTCAGCACAGTCAGGGGAGGGGACAGAGAAAAACGTGTCACCTGCCTGGTCCTGCACAGGGGACATTGCACACAACCCAGCTGCTGAGCTGGTGCTGTTAATGGGACTCAGGAGCAAATCAGGTCTTGGATTTTTGGCAGTTGAGTGAAAAAAAACCAAAAACCTCAACATAAAAATGCAGAGTTTTGGTTCTGAAGGAGACGGTAGTGAGAGCACAGGGCTAGTCTGAGCCAGCCACCCCTCTGGAGAAGGCTGGAACACCTTGGAAGAGCTCTGAGTGCAGCATCGAGGGCTCTGCCTCCACCTCAGCACAGCCATGCACAGCTCAGACTCTGCCAGACCACATCTGTGAATGGCTCCAGAGCCAGGGGGGCTGCACTGAGACACCAGGGCTGAGCCTTCACACCAAACCACAAACTGAAACCAGCCTGGCAGTGCCCAAGGCCAGGCTGCACAGGGCCCTGAGCCACCTGGTCCAGTGGGAGGTGTCCCTGCCCTTGGCAGCCAGTGGCACTGGATGAGCTTTAAAGGTCCTTTCCAACCCAAACCATTCTGGGATTCAAGGATTTATTTCTTTTTTTTGCCATCTCTGTGCACTTGCCCTCCAACTCTGTGTCCATCCTAGACTGTCCCTCCCTGCTCCAAGAGATATCCAGGCACATAAAGGACTGTAGATCTCCACATTTTCCCATCATTGCCATGGAAGCCTGCAGGGACAAATCCCCAAACCTGGGAAAGCTGGAGAGATGGGAGCAGCTCTGCAGGGCTGTGCACCAGGACCCATCCCAGCTTTCCGAGGGTCACCTTTGCAGGAGGAGATCCAGCACTGTAGTTATCTCCAGAGCCATCTCCCAGCTCTGCCATGGGCAGCACTCAAGTGCTTCCCCCCCTCAAATTCCACTGCACCTGAGAAAAATGTAGGAGCTCGAAGGAGAATCAATAAATATTTATTGTTTAACCAGCAGTATTTTGACTGGAGATGTAAGCATGGCCCTGTGCCAGGGAAACAAGAGCCTTCTTGGCCAGTGCTGCAAACAAATTTTTGTCTGTATCTTGTTGGAAGATTATAAATTACACAATGAAAGGAAAAAAAAGAAATACAGGCAGTGAGCAGCTTAGTCACGGAAGAGGAACAAAAGAGCTGAGATGTATAAATGTGGCATGGGGTTACAAAAAAAGGGCTACAGGCCTGAATTTTGGCTGTGAGACAACTGTGCTGCACAGATCAGCTGCAGATTGTGCCCCTGGCTCCTGCTGGGATTGGGCTTGGAGCTGCACCAGGAGGCACTGGAGAGACACTGGAATCCACCAGGAACTCCCAGCTAAAAAGCAAACTGGGGACTGAGGGCTCGACCTCCAGAGGCACAACCTTGCACCTATGGAATATCCCAATTCCCACAGGGATCCCCAGTCACAGTGGGATGAACAGTCAGGCCCTGGCTCCAGGGGAATTTTCGTGCAGATCATCCCCCCCTCGTGCACCTCCTCAGCGTCCTGGCACACTCCTACCCAGCACAGGTGCTCCACCAAGCAAGATCTGCCAGCCTGCAGGATGCCAGAGCTCTATCCTTTGGATCAGGACACTTGCTGTCCTAAACCATGCGATTTCCTCACCTTGTGCCATGCAAGGACCAGCTGGGAGTGCAAAAACGAAAAGACTCTCCTGCCTTATCTGGGACAGATTTTCTTGGATTTGTTCCCTTCTTCCCCAAAATCCCAGTGGATCTTGGTGCCACTGACAAGGGCCATTTAGGGTGACAGCTCTGCCAGTCCGTATCTCTGACATATATTCCAACAGTCTGGTCTTACTCACACCCACCTGAGGGTTTAATCTATGGGACAACTTCTGCACCCTGAGCCTGATCCAGCTGCTGCCAGCTCCTCACACAGCAGGATCCATTCCAGAGGGTGCAGCCACTGCACTTCCACAGCAGCAAATCCAGAGCTGGCTCCCAGGGAAGCTGCGGCTGCCCCGTCCCTGGATGTTGGTCGGGGATTGGAGCAACCTGGGATGGTGGGAGGTGTCCCAGGTGGAATGATGAGATCTTAAAGGATTCCAACTCAAACCATTCTGGGATTCTGTGATAATCCTGTGGCAAAATTCAGCGTGCCACAGTCCTGCTGGAGTCCCAGCCACTCGCTGCCTGCCTGCCAGCAATCTGCTCTGGATTTGGGAGCGCAGGAAGTCTTAGGATGTCTCAGCAGCTCGCTTTGGAGAGCTGGAGTGCAGCATTCCAGCGTGAGCCTCTGCTATCCCCGCACTCTGTAAGGCCCATCAAGGCATGGCACGCTGTAATTACATGGCAAATTAGGGGCCACTTCATGTAACGACACTGTAATTATACACTCCGTGCGTGCTTTGGGGAGTTCGGGATGGGAACGTGAAAGGAACAGGGGTTTGCTCCTGTTCCCTGGAAATCTCCCTCCCTGTACCCAGGTTAAAAACCAGGGATGCGCTTTGCTGGATGTGAGCCTGAAGGGCAGCTCCGTGAGATGCCCTCTCTCCACCCCTTTTCAGAGCTTTGGTGTGAAGCTGACACTAAAAAAGCCGAAGCTGGTGGCGGCCAAGTGCAGCCAGTCCCCCCTCCTGGGAACCTCTCATTCCCGCATCCCGGCTGGATACCACAGTAATGGGCATTTTGTCAGCGCATACAGAGGTAATTGCTCTTCTTCAGCTGAGTTCTCACCTCCTCCGCAGGCAATCAGCACCGAAAATGCGAGAGCATCCCCGAGCCCTCCATTTCTGAGCCTCGGCCTCGCTGCTGATCATTCCAGCCCACACAGAGCATCCCCAGCCGAGCCCAGCTCTCACCTTGGCTGCATTGCTGAGCAAAAGCTTTCCAAAAGATCTGGGTGCAAATCCCTGCGGCCCTGGAAACACTGAGCAGTGCTTTCCTTTCCCCAGGCTCTGGCATCCTGTGTGTCCCAGGGAGGACAGGTGAGCGCCCTCCCAGCGCCATCGAGGCAGAGGGAGGGACAAAGAACACGTCAGAGAAGGGAGGGAAAGGCTGGAGTTCTCTGCCCTGTTTTATCCCGCATGGAAAGAAAACGTGGCCATGCAGGAGCCGGCGCCTGTCAGCAGCAGGGAAACTGAGGCACACAGCAGCTGACATAGCCGGAGGGCTCAGCTCTGCGAGGATAATGCAGGATCAAACCTTTCTTTTTGGATGAGAATAAGGTCCCAAGTCCCTGAGCACTTTTATCCCGACCAGCTCAGCAAACCGACCCCCGTTGGTCGGCCTGATCCAGCTGTGACCCGGTTCCATGCACATCTGGGAGCCAGGGATGGCTGCAAACTTGTCCTCTGTAGACAAGATAGAGGACAGAATGAAGGATCCTCTCCTGAAATCTAAAGAAGAGGGATTTTCTCTGCCACTTGCCCACGGAGAGGCTCTCTGGAGGAGCTCTGCATTTGCCAGGCTTGCCTTACATGCGAACTCCCTTATTTGTCTGCACTGAAAGTGAAAGCAAAGCCTGACCTGGCTGCAGGAAAGGGGAGAAGCACGACTCAGGCACGTCCTACATCCAAAGGCAGCAGGCAGGAGCTTCCCTGTGCCCTGCACCACCACAGCAGGAGAACCAGAATCTTACAGACGTTTGAGTTGGAAGGAAAAATCTTGATTCAGCCCTAACTGATGTTGTCTCAAATCCTAAACAGAGGAAAAGGTTCTTGCCAGATAAAAACACACCCCTGGGATGCCACCCACGCACAGGCCAATGGAAACAACGCGTCCATGTCCCAGCTGTCCTCAGGGTAGGCATGGGAAGAGCTCAAAAGGCGAAAAGGCCGGAATTCTGCACTGCGTGTGCACAGAGCAAATCTTTTTTCCAGGAACTAATCCACCCCTGCTCCCATAACACACCTCTAGGGAAAGGAGGCAAAAAGAGGGTTGGATGGAGGATGGGGAGCTCAGCATCCCTGCTCCACTTGGGATGCCCAGGAATGACACCAGGGATTACAGCCCTGCTCTGGTACCTCGGAGGCGGCAAATCTGCAGCTTCCTGAGCAAGAAATGAGCACTTGGGAGGCCCAGTTACACCCCACAGCTCCCAGCAAGGGCTGGGGAGCTCCTTCCCACTCCCAGCAAGGGCTGGGGGGCTCCTTCCCACTCTACCCACAGCCAGCAGATGCAGCTTGGCGGAGCTGCAGGAAACAAAATGATTTGTGGAGGGCAGCATTCACCAGCCCCCAGGTGAAGCTTCCCTTGGGCCTGGATTTTGCATGGTTTGGGGTTTTACTGTCTCAGAAAATGTCCCACCAAGCCATTAGAGGATCAGCCATGTATGTACAACCACAAGTGAGGTCACCACCCTCTCCATCACATCCTCATACAAATATCCACGCACATAGGATTGAATCTTGAAGGAGAACCCACCCCCATGGGGTTCTGGCTCTGACCTGCTCATCTCAGTCACACACTCCTGCTGGTAACAGCCAGGGTAAATGGGACAGACTCTGGAAGTTTATTGCAACTCCACATCCCTTCCAGGTTATTTTTAAACCCTTCGGACATACCATAAAACTCTCCGGAGTTTTGCAGGCAGAGGTGTGGGGTGGAGCAAGGTTTGTTTTGGGAGGTGAGAGGGGACAGAGGTGCAGCTTCATGGGGCGTCAGGCACCTGGCACATCAAACATCCTGAACAACTGAAATCCTCTGGCTGCAGGGACCCTCCCTGCCCAAGGTTAAGCGGGCACAGTTGCTTTGTGAAGGGACAAAGGACTGGAGTCCTCAGTCCATTTTGGAATTAAGGACGATGGGAACATTTTGTGGCAGATTCAGGGCTGAAGGAGCCACCAGGGAGCAGATGAATCCTCCAGGAGCAGAGAGAAGTGATGTACCCTCCCTGCGGCATGGCTGGATCCCAGGAACACAACCCAGCAGCGTCCACACTCCTTCCCTCACCATCAATCCCACAAAACCAGAAAGCTGCAGCGTTCTCTCGGAGTTGGAGGGGAAATGAGGTTAAGCCAGCTAATTGACAGCGCTGACCTTTGTGGCTCCCAGCGAGCGCAGCCACCAGCACAGGAGCGGCTGCAGCTGAGGCCGAGGGGGGGGCGGCTCTTTTCTGCCTCTTGGGTTTGTGTTTTTCAGCGCTCTTCCTGCCCAAGTTTAAACGTTGGGTCAGCTCTAAGAACCGTTTGCTGACATCAGCTGCAGAAGAGCTTTCAGGGACAAAAGAAAATGAACTTAAGGCAGGGTGAAACTGAGTCCTTCCTTCAGGCACCAGGGAATTCCACTGCTCCAGGGCTCAGACACCCGGAGCACACAGAGCCTCTGTGTGAGCTCTCACCCACACCAGGAGAGTGCAAATTTAAACAGATACTTTACTCTGGAGTGAAAAGCAAATCCTGATGGTTCAGATGTTTATCCCTACCCCATTTTCCTCCCCTCAAAGTAAACAGGCTGCCCTCAGGGCCTGAAGGGCAGGAATGAATCTTCAGCAAAGTTTTAGGAAATAGGCACAAACGGGTCCTCAGCTCCACTCCAGCCTCTCATTTCGGCTGTGTAGGCGCATCCTCAGCATCCGTCGGGTATTTTGAAGCCTGGTGCTCCCCAGCCCACAGCTGAGAGCCAGGCTCAGTCCTGCTGCCGGGGCAGGGAGCACTGGCACCCTCTGACCAGCACAGAGTGCTCCCTGCGGCCAGGGAGGGCGGGAGGAGGGATGCCAAGGGAGATATTCCTGCACTGGACACTCCGTAGCCCATGGATGGCTGATGCCCAGGCGGGTGCTGCCTTTGGACTCTGCAGCCCAGCTGACGCTGCACCAGCATCTACTGAAGTCTAAGCACCAACCCCTGTGTGGCTCCAGCACTCAGCTGTCATTTTATTTCCACATGCAGCCCAAAATCCCAATGTCTGCAGGAGCTGTGCCTCCTTTCTGGCTTTCCTAGAAACTTCCTAACCGGCAGAGAAGCATACAACTCAACCGTTAATTTGATTTTCTTCACCGCACTGGCGCTGCACAAAATCCAGCAAACTTTCAGTTGGGTGCATTGGGAATTGCAGCAGGGAGAGATGGAGCAACAGGACTCGTTTAATGCAGAAAAAGGGTTGGGGTTTTTTGTTTGTTTGTTTGTTTTTTCCCTGAGAGCCCTCCAAGCTCCATCCTCTACCTCGGCTGGGCAGGGCAGAGGAGTTGAGCACCCGGGGTCAGCGAGCAGCCAGACGCCACCAGTGTGTGAACAGCAGCCCTTATTCTGGTCAGGGCTCGGCTCGGAGCTGTAACCACAGCCAGCAGCGGCTGAACACACCGCTACAACAGGCGAAAATCCCTCCTCGCTCCCTTCAGGAACGTGTTGCTCTCCGCACCCTCCCTCCACCCATTTCTCCGTCTCTAGAAAGGCGAAAAAAAGAAACTAAAGCGGCGGGTTTTCCTGATTTAAACGTGTTAAATCCAGAGGGGTCACCGCTGGAGTTGTGTTTCCCAAATACCACGAGTGCTTGGACCACACAAGACACTTCAGCGAGGGATGAGGGAACGCACATCGCAGCTAACGATGGGAACAGTCCCGGGGAGCGCATCCCTCCTGCCTCCCCGCCCGACGGGCTTCCCTACATCCCGGCAAGGATGCCAGGAGCATGAGGGAGGGAGGCTGAAGGGGCGGTGGGATGGATTTTAAGAGAAGGAGGGGGATGGAAAGTCATAAAAGCGCTCGGAAAGTCAAATCGCCTTCGGCAGCGGGCAGAGCCCGGGCGGCGCCGCTGCGCTGCGACTTGGGGTGCGCTCCGTGTTCCCTTCCAAAAGACACCCCCAAAAACCCCACACCGGCCTCTCTGAGCACCCCTTCCCCAGCGGTCGAGCATCTCTCCCCCGGCCAAGCCTCTCCCGCCGCCGCCTTCGCAGGGAGAAGGGGACGGGGCTGCGCGGGGCGGGACGCGGAGGGG
>VZTB01005904.1:124401-140410 GCA_013397245.1 Thryothorus ludovicianus | reverse complement strand
GGCCGCGGCCCCCGGCGCTGCGGGGCGCGGAGCCGGCGCTGCCGAGGGGCGCGGGTCCGGCCCGGAGCGGGGGCAGCGCAGGCAGAGCGCCTCCGCCCCGAGCTCTGCTCGCATCCCGGCCCCTGAACACGCCGGGATAAGAGTTTGAGCGCTCTGGCTGCCGGCAGCCCTGGCTGGAGCCGCTGCCCGAAGCTGATGGTTCTTGAAACCAGGCCAGTTGTCTTCACCCTACCTGCCCCGAACTGAACCGCTGCCTTTCACATCCACTCCTTGGGCTCCCATCACCCCTTCATGCTCTCATCATCTCCTCACTTTTCCATCACCCCTTCACATTCCCATCATCCTGCCTGGAGCAGCCTGATCATCTCCCATCCACAAGCACATCCAAACTCAGGGGAACAGCCAGGGCAGAGCAGTGCACATTATTCCCAGGCCTGCTTGGTAGAGCTGGAAGACCAAAGTGAGTTGGGAACTGACTGGATAAGAAGCATCTTAAAGATGCAAGATGAGCGTCATGCCAGCATGGCATGGATTTAACAGAAGAATATCGGTTTTCACATGAAATCTGTTTAATTGTATTTAGGTAGCACAAACTTCAAACCACAAACGGTACAGCAGAAGGAGACTATGACTCACAAATGTCAGCTTACCGGTACAGAGAAAAAAAGTCATTAGCAACCAGTTCTTGTGGTTCTGTCACTCTGAAAGTCTTTAACAGCTTCTGACTCTGGCACAGATCAGGCTGCTCTCATCAAAGATGGGCTCAAGTGAACACAGGCCCGCAAGAGCACAGCCCTAAGGATGGACCAGGGTCCTGCTTGCAAACACCCCTGAAACCTCCCAAGGTCCCAAAAGATGAGCTGCAGATGCAAACGCTGCAGCNATCCCGGCCCCTGAACACGGCGGGATAAGAGTTTGAGCGCTCTGGCTGCCGGCAGCCCTGGCTGGAGCCGCTGCCCGAAGCTGATGGTTCTTGAAACCAGGCCAGTTGTCTTCACCCTACCTGCCCCGAACTGAACCGCTGCCTTTCACATCCACTCCTTGGGCTCCCATCACCCCTTCATGCTCTCATCATCTCCTCACTTTTCCATCACCCCTTCACATTCCCATCATCCTGCCTGGAGCAGCCTGATCATCTCCCATCCACAAGCACATCCAAACTCAGGGGAACATCCAGGGCAGAGCAGTGCACATTATGCCAGGGGTGGTTGTTCCCAGGCCTGCTTGGTAGAGCTGGAAGACCAAAGTGAGTTGGGAACTGACTGGATAAAAAGCATCTTAAAGATGCAAGATGAGCGTCATGCCAGCATGGCATGGATTTAACAGAAGAATATCGGTTTTCACATGAAATCTGTTTAATTGTATTTAGGTAGCACAAACTTCAAACCACAAACGGTACAGCAGAAGGAGACTATGACTCACAAATGTCAGCTTACCGGTACAGAGAAAAAAAGTCATTAGCAACCAGTTCTTGTGGTTCTGTCACTCTGAAAGTCTTTAACAGCTTCTGACTCTGGCACAGATCAGGCTGCTCTCATCAAAGATGGGCTCAAGTGAACACAGGCCCGCAAGAGCACAGCCCTAAGGATGGACCAGGGTCCTGCTTGCAAACACCCCTGAAACCTCCCAAGGTCCCAAAAGATGAGCTGCAGATGCAAACGCTGCAGCTCAGATTATTTCGCTTCTGCAGCGGGGTCTGTCTCAGCCACCACGGGCGTATTTATAGCAGGAAAGTTTGTGCAACTGAAAGAAGCTGTGAGGGGCCGGGGCCAGACGAGGAGAGCTGGCTCTGGCTGCACACACAGCTTCGCCAAGGCAGGCAGATCGAGCAGCAGGAGGGCTGAGAGCTGGCAAAGCTGGGCAGGGAGCTCCAGCCCAAAATTCATCTTCCTCACCTAGTGACAACCTGTCACATTCCCAATTTCATAGGCAATCTTGTTTCCAATTTTCTTGCAAGCTCAGCTCTGGGCAGCCTACTCCTGAAGCAGTGGAGTGGGACCAGAGGTTTGTGATGAGAAACTTCCCTTCAGTGATTTCTGAGGACTCAAGAGAACCTGAGCTGAGCTCAGGCAGAGCACAGGGTTGGAAACCTCGGCTTGTGGCTTGAAACATACCACAGGAATGAACCTGGAAATTGGAAGGTGGTAAGAGCATGGCTGCAATGATAAAATGTGGTCCCTCCATGTGCTTGCACCTGCTCTTGGTTTGGGTTTCTTTCTTCCCCGTTGAGCAACGACTGACAGAAGAAACTACAGAGAGGAGATTTAGCAAAGTGTTTCTAGTTGAAAATCAAAAGGAGATTCAGGAGAAACAACTGCCTTTCTGTCTGATCTCTGATGCCTCTAGAGCAGGCTTGGGAAGAGAAACCTGATGCAGCTATCAGAGCCGCCAGTCCTTCTCTTGCTGAGCTCGGCCGGGCTGGGATCCCACGGCAGGGAGAGGAGGGGGCTGGCTGGGGGTACCGGTTCGTGCAGCTGCCTGACAGAGCCATCAGAAAGCACCTGTGGTCCCAACCGTATGGAAATGACCCCCCCGGGTGGATCGTTCGTCGCTCGGAGTGCGGCTGCAGCAAACCACAACCCTCGGACCGAAACAGAGGAGGAGGCGCAGCCGGGTCACTGGGACTCGCCCAAACACAGACTGGGACAAGCTGCTGAGGGCACACAGCACAAGGCTCTCCTGGACAGAGAAGCCCTGGATGGAGCTGCCACAGATTGAGATGAGCAGCAGAGGCACTGGGTGCCCTGAGGTGTCTTTGCTTTAGCCATGCTCCTCTGGGTCGATGCTTTTGGCTCAGCTTCTCCAGCAGTGTCGAGGACTGGCTGAACTCCAGGGCACCTGTGCTGGAGACCTTTCTCTTCTGGACCAGGACACAGGGTCTAATAAAGACCTTTCTCACAGCTTGTGAGGTTTTTATTAGGAGACATCCACACGCTCCTGGCATCTCGGCTGAGCCCCGATCCCACAAAGACGATAACTCTGAGCCCAGTTTGGTGCAGGATGGCTGCAGAGAAGCTCTGAGCTTTGCCTCACCCCCTTGTGCCTCCTCAAACCTGTGTTCCATTTTACTGGTGCAATGCATGGCAACCTCTACACACGGGGAAACTGGAAATGCTTCCAAAAGTAACACCAGGGCAAAAATCCCCCAAGGGAAGGAAGAGAACAGAGTGGCTGCGGACAGAGGTTTCCTCCCAGGGCAGCTGAATCTCTCCTTCGAACTCCATCCCAGCAGCCGCCTTAATTTGTGTTCACTTCAGAGCTGCAACATGAAAGCCCTGGCTCTGAGCTCCAGCTGAGCTGCTCAATGGCTCAGTGTTCACAGAAGGCATGGAAGGAATCCATTGATTAGTTTCTTCAGCTGGGATGTGACCATTCCGAGCCCAAGATCTGCCAAACATGACTTCGCCTCAGCAACTGGTTCCTATTTGCTGCTCACAGGCTTTAGGAAAATCTTTCCTCTTCCCCATCCAAGTCTCACCCTCGTTTTCCACTGTGTGGTTAGGAGCGTTAATATCCAGTCAGGCTCTGTCCGGGGAGGGAGGATGCCGGGCTGGAGAACGGCCCTGCAGCCCCAAGATGGGCGATAACCATCTGCCCTCCCTGCGCAGTGCAGACCCACTGTTTGCAACTGCTGGGAACAAAGAAAGGATGGGCAGTAAAGCCCCATTGTTCCCAGGGCCGCTGACTAACCTTGGGTTAACAGAACAATAATTATTATTCATTTAGCACTGAGGAAAGGTGTTAGGAGAGAGGAGCCTTTGCTGTGATTTCCGAAAGCAAGGACGGCTCTTCCATGACCTCTCTCCTGGCTGGGGTGGCTCTTTCACTTCTCTGCGGCCAAATTCACTCGTGTCCCAGCCCAGGGCAGCTGCTGGCTCTCCTTCAGATGTCGTGGAGCTGGGCCAGCTTCTCCTTTCCCTCGCATTTCCCCATTCTCATTCCAGCAGGAATTAGGTGTAACTTCTGGTCTGGAGAGGGAGCTTTTCTGAGCACTGCTGCTACCAAAACACGGGGTGAAATACAACGGCCACGTAGTAACATGGAGCATCCACCCAGCTGTAATGGCCAGGAAATGAAGAACACCATATCCAATTAAAACTGCAGGGGGATATTTACGGCAGAACGTAATTAGCCAAATTGGAGCCTTCCCCAAAACTGCCACGGGATTTTTAATGACCGCGAGTGGTCAGGGATTGAGTTTGATGTTTTGTCAAGTAAACAATACCCAGAGGGCATGAGACAAAAATCAGGAGCAAAGGGGAAAGGAAAAAGAAAAAAAAAAAAAAATCTGTCCTGTAATTCCAGGGAGGAACAGAGACATGAAAGAATTTATCGTAACGGGGACATTGTTGGAAGGAGCAGCAGCCACCACTCCAAGAAAGGAAAGAGCAGGGAGGTGGCCCTGGGTGTGGAGGTGGCCCTGTGCAATGAGAGGAAAGAGCAGGCTGCTGCCACGGCCGTTCCCCTGGGAGATACCTTTCCTGGAATTTAAAATGATACGAGAAATTCTTTCAAGCTGGGAATTACTGCAGTATTTTGGTAAGAGGAGGCTGGATTAGCCCTGCTGACTCCAGCCCCCCTTTTTTGGCTCGGGCACGGAAGCAGAGCTCGTTAGTGGCGCATCCTGCGTGTGCCCCCGGGCGGGCTGCGGGAGCCGGGCCGCTCCCAGATCCAGCGCGGGGGTCCCGGAGGTGATGACCGTGTCCAGAGCATGGCTGCTCCGTGCCGCAGATGTGGCCCCTGGGGTCCCCTCGCTGCGGGGCTGAGGCACAGAAAGTCCCCCAGCCTGGGCGCTGGCGGCAGGAAAAGCAGGGCAGTGTTCCCGCTGGGATCTCCAGCCCTGGGCCGGCTCAGCCCCGAGCCATCGCTGCCACAATGCCCTCCTGTGAGCGACTGTCCCCGGGCTCCGAGCCTCCGCGGCTCCTGCTCTCATTAAGTCCCGGCAGGGAGGGCTCACAAAAGCCGCTTTGTGACCAGCGGGGGTCAGGGCTCGGCACGCAGGGCTCGGCTGCAGCCCCGTCACTCGCCGGGGCACCCCGAGCGAGCCTCGCCGGCTGCCTGAGCATCCCCAAGCGTCTGCCGCTCCTGGCTTCCCACAGCTGCTGATCCCGCACCTGAGGAGCCGCTCCGGGCTCCGGCAATGCCGTCCTGACGGGAATTCCATTGGCGGGAGTGCTGTCACTCCCTCGTGTCCCTGCTGGAAGCAGTGGCTGGATGGAAAATCCTCGTGAGCTGCTCTGCAGCACTCTTTGCTCTCCGGACATTTTCCCACTCCCCTCGAGTCACAGCACCGGGCTCTTGGTAAACACATCCTGAAGGGTTTTGCTGCCGAGCTCCCGATATTCTCAATTACACCGAGCACCGTGCAGCCAATACATATCAAAGCTCACCTGCAGGACACCTCTCCCGCCTTTGCACAGATCTCCGGCCTCAGATCTCTCTCCTCCAGAGCACAAACAAAGCAGCCAGCTCAGGTTTAAGCAGCACGACTCCGCTTGTGGCTGCACTCTTGGCATTCACCAGTCTCTCCTCACTGAACTGATCCCTGGTAGCCCTTGAAATTCCCTTCCCTGGGGTACACGGAGGCGTTAGGAAGGAGAGGCAAAGGAATCATTGCTCATAAATGGTCTCCCGACAGCCAGACTGTGATCATTGACGCTTATCTGCCTTTCCATCTTTCAAAAACCTATCACCACCGAAAACACCACCGACTGCTTTACCAAATACCGAGGGACAGCCACATTTCACTTTATCGAGCTCCAAGAGACACACACAAGCACCTCCCAAGGGAGGTCAGTTTAGCTCCAAGCTCTGGTAAAGAATTCACAAAAGTGGCAGCCGCCAGGAAAATCCTCTGCTCGCTGCCATTTGGAAGTGATCAGCCCAGGAAAATAAACCACAGGACTGCAGTGACCCCCTAGGTTAACACCGGGGCCAGGACAGAGGGGTTCAAGTGATAGAAGTTTCATTCTTGGTCAATATTTCCATCTTTGTGCCTCCATTCCTTTTTTTAATGACACTTTCTACCTTCCAAAGGAGCTGGGAGTTCAGCATTCCCAAGGAAAAGCTCAGTGTGGGGACCGTGATGGTGTCTCTTCAGAGAGAGATTTGAAGGGAGAGCTCAGGAGAGGGAATTGGGATTTCCATCCCTCGTTCCACAGAACCCTGGGAGGCACAACCAACCAAGATGCAGTAGCCAAGGTCCCTCCGTCCCAAACCACTGCCCTGCCAAGGTGACAGGTGCACACAGTCAGTCTAGAGAGATAATTCAGGGGTGAGCACGATTATCCCATTTACACCGTGCCCAGAGCACGGGAATTCCAGGATGAGACCCACAGCCCCGAACTGCCCTCCCCAGAGAGGCTCTGCCCGCAGAGACACCCCCAGCATCGCTCCTGGCAGGAGGGATCCGCCTGCAAATTCATCCCGAGGAGGGAAAACCCTCGCCCGGCGCTGGAAACCTACTCTCCCGCAATTGTCCGCGCTTGGCAAACTGGCTTGGCAGTGAATAAACGCCAGGGAAATATTCCTCCCTACACGTGTTTGGGTTTTTCGGGGTGGTTTTCTTGGCCGCCGCTCCTGGCTCTGCAACAATGCCCGGCTTGTTCGGCCCCGCGCTGCGGGGCAGGCTTGAATAGATCTGTCTAAAATTATAAGCGGGCAGCCCCTGGGCTCTGCGAGATCACAGAGCCCACGCTGGGGCTGAACAAAGCCCCCGCTATTTCCCAACAATTAGCCCGGCTAAAAGGACATCTATCTCCTGCCATCAGAGCCACCACGTGCCTCCCAGCCAGCCCATTGTGCAGCTAATTAAATAACACGCCTCTCTCCCCGGGAGCGGCTCCTGATTAGCCCGCCGAGGTCCTAAATCCTTGCGGGTGTGACTGGGGACAGGCAGCAGCTGGGCAGGGAATTGCGGCTCCCGAGGGGACGTGGGCACCCCGCGACAGCCACCGGTGATTTCAGGGCTTTAGGGACCTCAAAGCTCATCCAGTGCCACCCCTGCCATGGGCAGGGACACCTTCCACTGTCCTGGGGGGCTCCAAGCCCCATCCAACCCGGCCTTGGACACCTCCAGGGATGGGGCAGCCACAGCTTCTTTGTGCCAGGGCCTCTCCACCCTCACAGGGATTAACTCCTTCCCAAAATCCCATTAAACCCACCCTCTTCCAGGCTGAAGCCATTCCCTTGTCCTATCTGCAGGAAGCTGTTGAGCACAGATCCCGGGATCCAAGAGGATTCAGCACACTCTGCCTCCCTATCCACCTCCCAACTGCCTGCAGCAAAAGGTGTGAGAACTGATGATTTATTTATTATTTTTCATGCTTTGCTGGAGTCTGGAAGAAAAAATTAGATGCAAGTATTTTTTCTAAATATGTTCCTGGCTGATACAGACCAGTTTGTTGTAGGTTTTTTTTTTCCTTTTCCCACACTTCTTGTTGGGTTAAAGCAGTGGAAAGAAAATAAACAAGGAAAATGTTGTGTCATTCAACCAGAGCTAAAACTTTCTATTTTTGCACTTTTAATATGGGAAGGAATTGCAAAATGGAAAAAAAAAAAGCCTATTAAAAGTAATTTGTTAACAAGCTCTTTTCACCCAGTTAGTTCACCTCTTCAAGGAGGATTCTGAGGGAGGGGAAGTCTTGGATGAATATGAGGCCAAAGGGAAGCTGATTTGTGTTCTGTGAGATGAAACAAAATAACCTCTGGGGCTTGGAGTTTCCTTCCAATCGGAAAAGGAGATCTGGGAAGTGAAGAAAATCCACTCAGATGATGCATCAAACACTCCAGGGCTGCCTGAAATGTCCTGGGCCACCACAGCCATCCCTGGGGGAGGTGGACGTGGACCTTCTGCACACCCAACCTGCACTAGCTCGAGCCAAAAGCCACGAGAGGATTTTCTCCCCATCCCAGCCCAGTTCCTCGGGCTGAGCTCCAGCACAACGGCCCAGAACTCCTAAATCTCTCCAGATGTTCAGCACCTTTCCTCACACGCTCCCAAGACCCGGAAGAAATTCAGTTTCCCTCTGTCAAGGCCTCAGTCAGCAATAATTGCAAATATCCCTTTTACCCCCTTTAAATCATCATTTCCCACCCCTGGCTATTTCAATCATCATTTTTACACCGGGAGAGCCTGGCTGGAGGACTGGGAAGGTGGGGCAGCAAATAAATGAGCTGATTTCCTGTGGACCTGCTGCTGCAGACAGAGCTCCATCCACCCAAGAAAAAGAGAAAATCTCCATTCCCTGTCTCTTGTGGGGAGGAGGCAGAGCTTGGTTTTGTTCTAAGAAGAACCAAATCTGGCTCCTGTTTTCCAAACCCACCGTGGGTGAGGTGAAGCTGCTGGTGGAGCTTGAATGAGAAAAAGCTGGGAAGTTTTAGGAATGCATCAGGGAATTATTAATCAGTGTATATTGCAAAATGGAGGGTTTCATTGGAAAAGTGCTGGGATCGACTTGATGCACGCTGTTGTTGAAATTGTATTTGCTCTGCACTCAGGAAATGCAAAGGTTTTACACCAAATAACCAAATTTGTCAGGGATGCATCCACAGGGCCAGGAAAAACATCATGAAAAGATGTGCCATGGCTCACACAAAGGCCCAGAAGGGGCTACACAAGAATCCAGCCCCAAACACAGCTTAACACAACCCAGGAGCAGCCTCCTCGGCCCTCCAGCAGCCTTCAAACCTCACAGCCAGGTCTG
This sequence comes from Thryothorus ludovicianus, assembly GCA_013397245.1. NCBI lineage: Eukaryota > Metazoa > Chordata > Aves > Passeriformes > Certhiidae > Thryothorus > Thryothorus ludovicianus. Next base: position 131,705 of record VZTB01005904.1, on the reverse strand, counting down.
AGAGTTCCATTCATCCCAAACTCCCAAATAAAGGGCAGGAGCCAAGAAAAAGCTGCCTCCTCTCACCCAGCCAGTGCCCTCGATCCCAAAGCTCTGGGAATGGCTCCACAGCCACTTGATTAATAAGGGCCCGGGGAGGGGGGGAACCGTTTATATAACCTCGTCTTCTCTAAACTTCCTAAGTGCTTCAGAAAGTGGCTGCCCTGGAAACCCAAACTGGAAACGAAAAATATTATCCTGCCATTTATAAACATCTCTGGTGCTAATGAAGTGAGGAGCGGCAGCAACGGCCAGTGAGGATGAGGTGCTCTTGGCAGGCGTGGGAGAGCCCCAAAAACCCTGACTTCAGGTGATTGTGGAGGGGAAAGGCCTCCCTCCATGATCCAGTGCCACTGGAGCTGTGAGGTCCTGGGGCAGGGGTTTGGGAAGAGGGATGCTCGTGGAAGTATGGCTGTGCTGAACGAAGGGGCAGGGATCAAATGTGGGGGGAGAAGGGCCGAGGATCACAGCTAGGCAGGAGCAGGTGGGTGAAAACTCTAAAATCATTCCCTGAGCTCAGAGTGTGGCTGGGATGAAGCAGCAGCACATCCTGCTCCTGGAAAGCAGGGAGGGAATATCAGTGCTTGCTGTGACTCTGTGGGATGAGCTACCCAGGCCAGGCTGCTCGTGCAGGTCAGCAGAGCACGGCTGTTTACACCACTGTGCTCTGAATAAACACAGAGCAGCCCAAATTTAGCTCCTGGGTTCAACCACCCCGCGCCTCGCAGCCCCTCACAGCCCAAGCAGAGCCAGGACAGCAGAACTCTCCAGCCCATTGCTCCATCTGCTTCCCCTGCTGGAATTTCCCACGAAGATTTGTTTTTGCATCAGCACCAGAAAACGCTGAGGTTTGGCTGGAAATATTTGGATTTGGTTTTGACAAAATATTGATGATTTCTGCCCAACAGTTTGTCACTTTTGGCAGCAACATGGAGAAAAGTGAAAAAAAAAAAAAGAGGCTTTTCCTCAAGATATGGGGACTGAGCTGACACCCAGCACAAGGGGAAGGCAAAGCAAAGCTACTGAGCTGCCTCATTATCCTGTCAGTCTGATTACTGCAGAGCAAGGAAAACTGCTCCTACTTCCATGGAGTGGCTGTTTGCCTGGATGGAAACACAGCCAGGGCTGCCAGACACAGGAGGCCTCTGCTCTCCTGGGGTCAGGCAGGGGCTGGATGCAAGGCAGAGGAAGAGCAGGTCTGGTCACCTCTGGAGATGTCACAGATACCCCAAGCTAGCTTGTGGTGAGGAGCTGATCCAGGGCAGGAGGAGATGCCAGCTTTATTTCCATCACTGCCTTCCAGAATTAGTCCTGTCTCTGGAGTCTGGAAAACTGGGTTGAAATCTCCCAAGCACAGACTCTTCTGCAAGATGCCTGGAACTGACCAAATTAGAATTTTTCCATGAACAGGCTCCCTTGGGGCATCTCTTCCTTTTTTCCTTTTCTACCTCAATGCTGACATCATTTTGACCAAGCAAGAGCCCCCTGGCCCCACTTGAACCTCAGATGTGGAGAGTGAATCACACAGACCTGGAGAAAGGCATTCCTGACTCCTGAAAAAGAGCTGCTGCTGAGTTCAGGAGAAGGAGCTTGGGCGGGATCTCCTTCGAAATCAAATCTCCCCTTTGGTAGAGCAGTTTATTTTATCCATTTTTCCTAAATACCAAACTCTGGCACAACTGTTTCTCTGGCTGTTTTCCCTTGTCCAGTCCTTTGTTATCCCTGAGAAAAGACCAACCCCCACTGGGCTCCACCCTCCTGGCAGGGATTTGTGGAGATCCCAGCTTTGCATCCCAACCTGCCCTTGCAGCATCACAGGGGAAGGAAAAACCTCAAAAGAGGAGCCCTGTCTCTAAGAGAGGACCAGAGGTCTCCAAAGGCAGCTCCCAGAGCACAGAGAAGATCCTTTTGTGAGCCTAAAGCTGGAAATAAGCCCATGTGCAAAGTCCACCCTCCATCCCAAGCTGTTCCCACACCTGTAGGAACAACGTCCCGTGGACATGTCCCAGTGTCCCCTAGAGAAACCATCACCCCAACACATGCAAGGCCTCATTATCCCTGCCTGGTTCCACAGAGGATCGGCCCTCCCCAGGACCAGCTGCACAGAGAGGAGCCACGTTCCAGCTCTGCTCAAAGAGCCAACAATTGACCCACTGCAGCTTTTCCAAAGCCTATCGATCCCAAAGCCCGTGGGGGAAGGTCCATCCGGAGGGCTGGGAAACTCCAGCACGTGCTGGGGACACTGCAGGCAGCTCCAGGGCCAGGCAGCCAAGGATCATTTCAGACGTTCTTTTTGTGTGTAATCCAGAGCACTTGCACAGCCCCACTCTCCAGGGACCCTCAGCCACTCTCCTGACCTCACTGAATTAAGTATGGCAATAAAAATGTGCGCTGAATTAATCATCTGCATCTCCAACGTGAGAAACTGCTGTGCAGGGGCTCACAGGAGTGGCTGCAGGGATTTAGGGATCTCACTCCAATAGAAGGCAGTGGGGTTTAGATGCCTAAAGACTTCCTGGTAAGTGATATAGCCAAGGTCTTCCAAACCCCAGCTGTAAGACTCAGCCTGGCCTCCGAGATCTTATCCCTGAGAACCCTTCTCCTATAAAAAGCCAGGCTGGGCAGGATTTGCAGCAGCCTGCTCCCGTGGAAGGTGTCCCTGACCAGGGAAAAAGATGAGCTTTAAGGTCCCCCAACCCAAACCATTCTGGGATTCAATGACCATGGGTGCTGGGAAGAGTCACCAGGACTGGGAGCTTGGGTGAATTAACCCCTCACCTTCTGGGAAGGGGAGGTTGCACTGCGGGGTCCTTGCAGTCCAACAGCTGATTGCTGCAAGGCTGGGATGAGGAGGGTTCTGGGAGAGCAGCAAGAGATCAGGGACCCTGTATTTCCCCCAGAGCCTCCAGGTAAGGTGAGAAACATCACAGGCACAAAGCAGGCTCTGGAAAACGAGGTGCAGAGAGCTCCTTTGGAAAGCTCAACCCTGACACTGCTCAGAAAAGGAGGAATCATTTCCATTTCCAGTTGACAGCAGGGGCAGCTCAGGCTGATTTCTATCTCATTTTAAAAGGAGAGCAGAGAGATGCAATCCCTCTCAAGGAATATCCCTCCTAATGCTGTCCTTACTTCTCTGAGCCTGGCACTGGCACTTCTCCCTGTTCTTCCTCTCTCCAGCCTGGACAAACTCCAGAGCTGTGCTGGGGCACAGGACAGTCCCATCCTCCTGGAAGTGTCTCTGTGTTGGAAATAACAATTAAAAGAACCAAAGACCATCCTAATTGCCCCTCCTCTCCCCGCCCCCCCCCAAACGTCTGACAGCAGTTTCTCAGGCTGAAGTGATGCAAATAGCTCAGATAAGGCTCAGATAAAGTATCTGTGCTTTCAAGGGCTTATCTGAGCTGAACACCAACTCCAAAAATCCTGAAATTTGCCCCGTGGGACTGTCTCTGGAGCTTGATTTCCATCTGAAGCCCCGACCTCCAGAGGCTGCAGAAACAGCTCCTGTTCAAATGCATTCTTGAGATAGCAGGGTGGGACCCGGCAGGTCTGCTGCTCCCCTATTGCAGCTATCTGGGATTTGCCTCCTGCTGGGAATGTTGCAAGAGCAGGGCTGATGGCTCAAAGAGCCGGTGATGGCACCTTTCACCACCCCTGCTCACCCTCTCAGGACTGAGAAAACCTTCTCTGCTCTAGTGGAAAGATCACTTTCCCTTGGCTAGAGATTGTTCTGTGCCGGCTTTTGCTTTCAGGCCCTGCTCAGAGATTGCAGGCAGAAGGAAGCCTTGTGGGACAGCCCAGGGTGCTGGGAATTCCCTAAGGTGCCAAGGCGGTGTGGGCATAGGGATAAGAACTGGGGTTCCTGGGGGCAGCAGGGATCTGGGTTCAAAGTCTCCCCTGGTTCTCTGACAATCAGGAGGCAAAGGGAGTCAGCAACCCCTGGGGCAGGGTCTGATGGAACAGCCCTGGCTCCCAGCAGTGGCCAGTCCCTGATAATTCACCTTTAAGCATTCCTGCTTAGAGGTCCAGCCTTTCAAAAAACACACAGAGCTGCAAAAGGTGCGAGGCCTGGGAGTGACACCCATTCCTAGTGCACAGCTCGGGATGGGAAAGGGGCTGGGAAGTCCAAGGCCAGGCTCCAAGAAGGATAATTGGGATCTCTTTGTAAGCTGCTACAAAGGCCCCTGGGCTCACACCTGGGCTAAGACCATCCCTTGTCCTGTGGGAGCACCAAGGGTTACCATTCCCTGGCCAGATCCCGTAATCCGTGTGCTCTACAGACACTGGAGTAAAAGAGAGCAGGAAGGATCCCTCCCTGGAGGGCTTGCAACCAAAGAATCCATAATCTAATCATTTCTACACCTCATGCAAACCTGGCAAGGATGAGAAAGCAGAGCTTTCTGAAAACCTTTCAAAGCTCTGCAGAAATCGCCCAAATCCCGCTGATCCAAGCAGAGAGATTTCCTCTCTGCAGAGGTTTGCAGCCGGCAGGCAGAGTTCTCAGGCAAGAATAACGATGGAATTCTATAGGATGGCTCATAAACCAGAGGAAACTCAAAATTCCCAAGGGCTCATTCCCAAAGGACCACAGGGCTGCTGCAGATTGCTGGCTCCCCTTCCACCCCGCACCTCACCCTGGACAGAAAACTGGGACTGAGGGAAAATGTGTGGGCAGGTCTGGGCTCCCAGGGCTCTGCAGCACTGGCAGCACCAGGGTGAACCATGGGGTACCAAAACCCAGGGACTGAGGGAAAACCTGTGGGCAAGGTCCAGCTCACAGGTCTCCATGGCACTAGGAGTCTCAGGGTTAACCATGAGCCCCAGAATTCCAAGGATTTAGGGATAATCAGTGGGCAGGGCCCAGCTCCCAGCACTGCTAGCACCAGAATGAAGCACAAGGCACCAAATCCCAGGGCTTGGGGGAAAACTCTCCATGGATGGCACTGGCAGCCCCAGGGTTAGCCATGAGGCACCAGGTCCCAGGGATTGGGGGATAACCAGTGGGCAGAGCTGGGCTCCCAGCACTGGAAGCACCAGAGTGAACCTCAAGGCACCAAATCCCAGGGATTGGGGGATAACCAGTGGGCAGGGCCCAGCTCCCAGCACTGCTAGCACCAGAATGAAGCACAAGGCACCAAATCCCAGGGCTTGAGGGAAAACTCTCCATGGATGGCACTGGCAGCCCCAGGGTTAACCACAGCGGCGCCCTGTGAGGCAGCGATTTCTGCTTTATTTCAGCAGGGGAAGTGTGTCCCGGCCTGATTAGCCCAATGGTTTCCTCTTTTCCCATAACCTCCAGACCCCCATGGCCTAAGTGTTTACTTTCTGAAATAAAAAATCTGCCAGTGTTTTTCTTTTTGCGGGGCATGTGTATTTTGGGAGGATTCGGGGGGAGGGAAGCGGAGGGGGAGTTGAATGGGACGGGAGGCTGGCGCACACCTCCCTCCCCTCTCCCACCCCTCACCCCAGCTCCTTCCCAGCTGCAGCCTCGGAGCTGAGACTTCTGGCTTCGATGTGAGGAAGAGAGAGAGAGAAATGCATTAATGAGAGAGTTCAGGCTCTTGCTCCAGCAGCCATAAACACAAGGAACATCTGGAGGGAGCGAGAGGTGCTCGGAGCTGCCAGGAGCTGAAAAGATCAGGCTGTTTGCAGGGTCCAGGTTTCCCTGCTCCCCACAGCCCCTCTGCCTGCCCTGCTGTGCTCTCCCAGCATCCCATTGCCCATCCAGGGAGAAAAAAAATCAGAGAATCCTAAAGGTTGGAGAACTCTCTAAGATCACCCAGTCCAACCATTCCCCCAGCACTGCCGGGTCCCCCAGTGCCACATTTACACTTTTTTTTTAACTATTTGAGGGAGGGATTCCACCACTTCTCTTGGAAGCCTGTTTCAAATACCTCTCCTCACTTCTGCTGCCCTCCCTGCTCCTCACCAGCTCAGCAAAGCCCCCCTAAGTGCTGCTGCAAGGGCTGGCCACGGGCAACCAAACCCTCTGGAGATGGTGCCGGTCATGGTTCTGAGGAATTTTCTTGGGAAAGCTCAAACACTGTATCCCCCCTCTCCCCCCCAGTTTTGCTTCGTGTGGCCTGTCTGAAGTGTTTGGTGGTGCAGGATGGTTTCCTCCTCTGGAAAACCAAACAGGTACATCCAGCTCACTGCATCCCTTAGAGGGGTCAGTCGTGCTCCAAGGGCACCCCAAAACAAGGCCTCTGCAGGCAGCCTCAAGGCATCACAGAAGCCCTGGGCAGGCTGTGGCTCAGTTCCCTTTCTCCTGGACTCTACAACCCGTTATCCATTCCCCACGGCACACTGGAGCTCTGGATGCTGCTGCTGATTTTTGCAGCTCCCAAACTTGAGTTCTACCTCTTGCTGAGCTCCTACCCCCCTGTTATACCTGAGAACCCCAATAAATCTCCAGGTTTCTCCCAAACCCACACACCAACACTCCAGATTTCCCCTAGCCTCATCCCAGGGACCAATGCCTTGTTCTGAGCCCTATCCCTGCTTCCCAGCTGACTCCAGAAAGGAGCTCTGAGCTCATTCTCTGCTGATGACCAAGGCACAGGGAGCTCCCTGGGGTTTTGTCTTGGAGAGGTGACATGGGGAATTTTCCAGAGTCAGGCAGGAAATAAATGGAAAAGTGAAAGCCTGGATTTCTGTCATTCTCTCAGTGCAAATAATCCTCTCCAAGTGCTGAGCTGCAGCAGGTCCCAGCATCACTGAGTGTCATGGGAACACCTGTGTGTGCTCCCCTCACCTGGGAAACAGCAGGATCCACAGGAAGAGGCACTCCAGCTCCCACTGACCTGAGAGCAAAGCTGGGACTGCTCATCCTTCCCAGCAGGCTCAAACACACCACAGGCATCCCAGAGCCCTGCAATTCATTCCCAAGGCATGGAGGCATCTCCTCTCTCCACCAACAGATTGGAAAGCGCCCTCAGCAGAGAAAATGTGTGTCCTTCAACAGCCCAGAGTGTCCCAGCACAGCAGCTGGGACTGGCCTTTAACTGGAGCCAATAGAATACCCAAAGATCCACAAAGGAAAAGTAAAAGAAACCCTCATTCCAGCCAGGCCCTAAACAGCTCCAGACCCAGACAGACTGTGTCACCTCAGGGGTCAGAGAGTGACAACAGGGCCCAGAACTCAGCCCCTGGGCCAGGGAGAGCTGTGGATCAGGGAATGCTGCAGCAGGTAGGGAAGGGGCAGGGTTTTGTGCAGGGAATGAATTCCTGTCCAGTGCATCCCTCCCCATGGAGGCTTACCCTGA
>VZTB01005904.1:96252-114455 GCA_013397245.1 Thryothorus ludovicianus | reverse complement strand
TCAGCCCAGAGCTTATCTGACCTCTAATGCTCAGCAGTTCTTTGGACAAGTGGTTAAAAATGTCATTTTTCTAACATGATTTCTCTGAATATAGGTCTGATTTATTTAAATATGGATCCGATTTCCCTAAATATGGATCTGATTTTCCTAAAACAGGCTCAAATCCCTGCCCAACCCGTCCCAGGATCACACTTCAACATTTATTCTGCACAGTCACCCACCAGCTGCGAACAGAACAGAGCTGGCCCTGGAGAGGGAGCACCGGAGCGGTCCCAGAACTCCAGAAAACCGCGGGATCCCTTCCCGATGCTGCCCTGCTCTGTGCTGCTCCCACTGACCCCAGGTGAGGGTCAGCAGGGGAGCAGGAGCCGGACAAAACTTCCCCTGCAAACCCTCCCAGCACAAGCGCAGGAAATCCGACTCAAGATCCCGTTTCCAGGGGAGGCGTGCAGGCTCGAGAGGGTCAGAGAAGCTCTGGGCAAACACTTGGAATTCAGGGCTAATCTGAACTACCTAAAACCTTGGATACTCGGGAGATGGCACCAAGCTGGGTCAGGGCTGGAGAAATCACAGCAAACTGGAGAAATCACAGCAAAGCTGAGAGAAAAATCCAGCCCCTATTCCTGTCTTTTATAAAGTCATGGAAAGATTTGGATCAGAAGGGACCTTAAAGACTGTGTCACTGCAACCCCTGCCATGGCAGGGACACCTTCCACTACCCCAGAGTGCCCCAAGCCCCGTCCAGCCTGGCCTTGGATGCTTCCATGGATCCAGGGCAGCCACAGCTGCTCTGGGCACCCTGTGCCAGGGCCTCCTCACCCTCACAGGGAGGAATTTCTAATTAAAATCTAATCTATGCCCATCCTCATTCAGTGCAAGGCCATTCCCCCTTGTCCTGTCCATTCCTTACCATCATTCCAGGCCAAGCCAAAGGATAAGGAGCTGCGTTGCCAATGGCTGTGTCCATATAATAACTCATCATCCTGGAGGTGCCTGCAGGAATGGAGATGGGAATTAGATTCCATGCCATGAAATCTGACAGTACCAGCTAAAACCGTGCTTTCCATAGCTGTATAAAGCTTGGAGCAGACTGTCACCTTAATGAGTTTAGGCTGGAAAAGTTCAGAGGAAAAATACCTGGATTAATAGGAAATATTGTGATTAGAGGGGTCATATCAACAATGCAGCACCCAGATGCAGGAGTGTGAGCAAGGGAGGGCCTGACAATGGGGAATGAATTATCACCTGCAAGCCGAGCGAGCTGCTCTGGGGGAAGATGAGATCATATTTCCTTTGCTGGAGAATCAGTGGGAAATTGCTGCCAATTTTTTTTCTTTTGAGAGAGAAAAAAAAAAAAAAAAGGCAGTTTGTTGAGATCAACACCTTTCCTGTGAAAGCTTTGTTAGGCCCAGTCTGTCCCACAAAGAACTTTGCTGTTATCAGGTCATATCCTCTGTTTCTGCACATGAGCTTAGGTTTCCCTCTCTGAATTGCTCCCTTGCAGTCCCACATGGCACTCCTCACATGGGATTCACTCTCCTGAGCAAGTTCTCCTGCCAGAGCTGCTCTAGCTGGGTTTTAAATCACCATTGAAGCCGTGGCTCAGCTAGAGGAGCTGCAGTGTGGCTCTGTTATCAGAGGTGTGGATATTTCTCCCTCTCTCCTTGCAATGCCAATGGAAAACGCAGGCCCAAGGCACTGTTTGTATTTTGGGGGATGTGACTCTGAGGTGCTGAGAGGAAAGAGGGAAGGGGAATAGCCTGGGCTTGGCAGGGCTGGCTCGGGCAGAGTGGGACCTGGAGCCAAGGGAATGGCTGTTCCCAGCCTGGTGATGCAGAGGAGCTGCTTTAACCTCCCTGAGGACACAGCTCTGGCTCCTGGGGAACACCTCTGCATTCCTGCAGAGCCCTGGCCTGTGACCACTGCAGCTGCAAACATCTGGCTGAGTTATCTTGCAACAGAATCCTAGAACCATCGAATCCAACCCTTATCCTGGCACTGCCAGGCCCACCACTATCCCAGGTGCCACTTTGCACATTTCTTGAACTCTTCCAGGGGAGGTGACTGCACCATGCCCTGGGCAGCTGTGCCAGTGTTTGGCAAGCCTTTGAGTGAAGAAATTTTCCTTCCTAATATTCAACCTAAACCTCCCCTGGGGCAACCTGAGGCTTTCTATCGCTTGTTCCCTGAGAGAACAGACTGAACTCCCCCGGCTGCCTCCACCTGACAGGGAATTGTGCAGAGCCAGAAGGGACTCCCAAGCCTCCTTTTCTCCAGGCTGAGCCCCTTCCCAGCTCCCTCATCAGAGTCATGGTCCACATGCATTGTGCTCAGCTCTTCTCAGCAGAACCAGCACAACCACGTCACCTCCAGCCTCCACTTCTACACTGGACTCTTGAATATCTCTTGGAGGCCCTGGGGTCCTCTCCCAGCCTTCCCTCTGCTCCTTCCCCGGGGGCTTTGCTGCTGCTGGAGCTCTCTGCTGTTCTCCACGCCTGGGGAAGGGCAGAGCTGTTTGGCTGTGTCTCACTCAGCACCTCAGCAAACAGGGACCCCCAGAGCATCTCCCCCGTGCCCTGTGAGTAATGGCCCAACACAAAACACCTGCATGTGCACGGTATTAAATTATCATCATCATTTCCTGCTGCTTATTACTAACTCTGCCTTGAACACCAGCAGAGTCTTTTTTTTTTTCAAACTTCTCTTTTTTAACTCACAAGGCTGAAAACTACCCCTACGTGGTGAAAGAACAACCAGCCTGTTTCTCTTTGTGTTTGTCCCCAAAACCACACCGAGTTAGTGTGCCTGAGAAGCCTTAACAAATCTCAGCATCTGTGCACGCCCTGCCAGCCCGCCCTAACGAGATGTTACAACGCCTTGGCTTAAATCTCCCTGCAGCTGGGGCAGCTGCAGCTGGGCCAGACAGAGATGGTGCATGGAGCCCTTTGCTGCAACCTGAGTGAGCACAGAACATTTGGGTTCAAAGGGACCTTAAAGCTCATCCCATCCACCCCGTGCCATGGGCAGGGACACCCCCCATGAGACCAGGGTGCTTTAAACCCTGTCCAACCTGGCCTTGAGCACTTCCAGGGTGGGGGATCCCTGGCATGAAGGGCATCCCCCAAGGGCAAGGTGCTCGATCCCAGCCCATCACATACCTGACCCCAACCTTCAGCACATGGAAACCATCTCAGGTAAACATGGGCTGACCTTGCCCTAAAGCAAAAGTTGATGCTGCCAAACAAAGCAAGACAGATGGGGTGAAGCAGAGCCAGAGAGAGCTGGGGGTTGTTCACCTGCCACAGTGACACCCACGTGCCCCAGAGTGAGAAGTCACAGCCCCAAAGAGCAGTCAAACAGCAGTCCCTGGGAGCAGCTCTGTTCTCTGCTTTGCAGCTCATGCAGAGGCAGCTGGGGGTTGGTTTGGGGTTTTTTCCCCTTTGATCGAGGCTCCCCGCTCGCAGCAGCTCTCGAGAGCCGCGTTCATGCCTCGCTGGGTGTCATTTGCATCTTTCTCAGGCTGAACCTTCCAGCAAGGCACCACACGCTGCTGCTCGAGGCCGTGGCTGTGCACTGAGATCAGCAGAACCAAACCCATCCTGACACCTGGGACAGGCTTCATGCAACCAGGAATAGCGATAGGATTTAACCAGAGCTGCAAAGCAGCCCCAGTGACTCCCTCACCAGCCTGCAAGAGGTGAATTAGCATCTCTAGACAGCAGCTCCAAGACATTTAGAGCCAGTTTGCTTTCTGGTTTCTCTTCCCCTTCATGCTGGGCTGTTAAAAAGCACAAAAGAGGAGCAGGAACATAACATAAAACTCAGTAACAATTTGCATCCCCATCTCTGTGGGTTGAAGAGAAGTCCTGGTTAAACACAAATTAAACCAGTTCCCCAACCTGATGCAGGTTTTGTGGGTGACAGTGGTTAAAGGGCACACAAACACAGGCTGGAGGCTGTGAAAAGTTGGAATCATGGAATCCCCAAAGGGACCATTCCAAGCCCCCACCATGGGCAGGGATGGCACCCAGTAGGTGACACACCCTGCTGGAAAAGGCAGGTGAGCAGATCCTGTGCATGGAATAATTGTGCTCTGGAAAAGCGAGTGTGGAAGAGGAGGCAGAGACAGTACAGAGGGAGCTCTGCTGTGCTTTGTCCAGGCTAATTTTAACAGAACTTCCACCACTTCCCAGAGGAAACTACTTCACAGCCCAAAACATCTCTCACTGTCAGCAAGTTTCCCTGATGGCTGAGCGATATTTTGCTTCTCTTCAGTTTCCTCTAATAAGAGCCTAAAGGGTTCCTCTCCTCCCCTGGATGCTGTCAGGGAGCTCAGCTGAGCTCCATTCCAGGCTGGAGCTCTCCGGGCAGGTAATTTGGCTGATTCTGAGGAAATCACTGCAGATTTACATCAAGATAATCCAGAGCCACAGCTTGCTGAGAGCTGCTAGTAAATAGAGAGGAATCAGAACAATTTGGTAAAATCCTTAATGACTTAACAGCTTGACTTCAGCCTTATTGTTTGCTCATATTATTCCTGTCCTATTGTGAAAATGTGTGTGGGAGAACCAGCATTTATTTTGAGACTTGATCAAGCACCAAACAAAGCTATTACACTCTTGGGCCATTTCTAAACTAAATTAAAATTTTAATTTCATTTCAACATCCATCTCTCCTCTTTTACAAGGTTGGAATTTTTTTTTTTTTTAATTTTAAGTCAATTACCAAGCTTAGTTTAAAAAGGGAAAAGTTGTTTGTGCTCATAATTAACAAACATACCCTCCTGCAGAAGCTGGGAAGGAGTTAAAAATGAATATTAGAATAAAGTGAATTTTGCCTGTTGGGTATATGAAGACATTTTACATTGTTTTCATGAAATGTTTTATGTTTTTTTAAGGATAGGAAAAGTGGAGTGGTGCCACAGTGACTTCCCAGTGGCAGAGTCAAGTCCCGTCTCTATTTCCCAGTTTAATGCTGCACCCATGGCTCTGCTGCAAAGTCCTGGGGCTCAAATTGTTCCCCAATTTCTGAGCTGCAGGACCACACCCAGCTCTGTCCCACATCCCTCAGCCCCAGCTGGGCACATAGGGAAGGTGTCACCGCAGGGCGGCACACCTGGGACAACCACCAAACACTGCTCTGGTGCCTTCCTCCATCCCAATAAACCGGGAAAATTCCTTTTCCATGGGGTCTGACGGGAAGCCAGGAGGATGGGGCAGCATCAGCAAACCCACCAAAATATTTCTGGCTTCAAGCAGGCTTTAGAAACCTGCGGCAGCCCCTGGCTGGTGAATCAAGGCTTTAGAAACCCACCCTCCCCGGGCTGCCTGGCTGACCCAGAGCTGCTCATTGAGAACCACTTCATTTTTGCATCGAGTTATCATCTTTGAGGGGGTGGGGCAAAGAGCCGGTGGAAATGACATCCTTCCGCCAGGCTTTAAGAAATGTTTTATGTTCACTTTCCAGCCCCTCTGCTAGCTCCGTTCCCGGGGGAAGCAGAGGTTGTTGATCTGTTGGCATCTCAGAAACCTCCTCCCATTCATTTGGGCGCCTCGGACAAAAGGAGCATCGCTGAGGCAGGAGCGGAGCAGCGGGCAGGAGTATGCTTTAAACGCTTACAACCATGGTTTTTAACAGAGTGGCAGCACTAAATCCTACATTTCTTATGATTTTATAACTTTAGAGTGTTTGCACCCCATTTCCTGCCGGGCGAGCGGGCGGGGCAGGAGAGGCGCTCGGTAAACAACAGAGTAGCAGCGGTAAACAGAGCAGCAATGACCCTTCTGCACCCGCTGTAAATACTCCAGGAGGTTAAAGGGCCGGGCTAAGGTCACCCAGGGAAAGTGAGGGGGCGAGGCCGAGGATCTGAGCCCCCGGCCGCTGTCCGAGCTGCAGGGCGCTGATTGCCGGGGGATTAGCGCCGGTGAGGAGCTCGCTGCGAAGGATGGGGCAGGGGCCGCCTGCAGCGCATCCCCGGCTGCTCCAACGCGGCTCTTCCCTCCCCCGGTGTCTGTCAGAGCTCAGGGAGGTATGATGGGATGTCAGGAGCCTTCCCGTTCGGCTGGACAAACTCTGCCTGGGGTGGGTGACAGTGGCCAGGGTGAGTAAAGCTCGGCCCGGTCTCACAGAGCCTCCACTCTCTGTGCTTGGAGCAAACTGCCTTTTCTCTGCCTTTCTCCTGCTCTCTGCTCATTTATCGATTACTCAGCTGCTAATTAAGCTAAGATAATACTCCATCAGCAGCCCCAGCAGATGCACAGCGAGCTGACAGCTCGGGTCAGGCAGGAGAGGGTTGAGGTGGGATGCCAGAGCTGTTGCCATTAAATCACCCTGCTCTGCCCCGGCTCACAGCAGCCACTGGCAACTGCAGGAGGATGTGAAGGGAGGGTTAATTAGGTCAGCTGTTATTTCAATCACAGATTTGCCTCTATGAAGCAGTAGACTCACAGCACAATGCCATGGGCCAGGCCATCAGCTAGGGAAGAGAAAAAGGGGAAAGAATGGGATCAGTGTTCCACTGATCAGAGATCCCCCAGCCCCAGGGTGGGACCTGACCCCTCACACCTTCCCCATCTCACAGAGCCCAGCCTCTCCCGTGACACAGAGGCTTGGGCAGGGCTGGACAGCCCAGCTGGGAGCCCCCAGCATCCCTGTGGCACCTTCAGCTGGACACCTGGATCAGCCTGCCCAAATCTGCTCTGCAAATCCCACCAAACCCTGCTCTTCCACAGGGCTCCAAACCACTGGGGATGCTGGGTGTGTGTTTCTTCGTCCCCCAGCTTGCAGATGGGCAAGAATTTTGTGACCTGGAGGGGAGCACAGTCCTCCTCCAAAGCTCTGTGGTGACCCTGAGGACAAGGGACACACACATCCCAGTGCTGGGGTACAAAAAGCACCTCGGGCTTCCATACACCTGCAGGCCCTGGGCAAGGAGAAAATGCCCAGAAGCAATCGGGCTTGCCAGAACATTATTTTCATGGCAGGCAGGGGAGAGCTGCAGACCCAGAGGCACAGGAGGCAGCGGGAATGGGCTGCAGCAGGGAACCGGCCCGGCCCCAGCCCGCAGCCCCAGCGGTGTCACTTGACAGCGCAGGATGGGAAGCTGATGGTGACTCTGACGCCGAGTGAGTGGCCACATGCAAAGCAATGATTTACAGACTAATGGGAAGGGGGAAGGCCTTGGCTGGGCTCCTCAGGGACTCACAATTTCCACTGCCTGGGCTGGGGGGGGCAGGATTCTGCTCTTCCCAAGGAATGGCAGTGGCTCAGCAGCACATCCCTGCAGCTGCGACACTCCAGCTTCTCCCAAAGGCAAATGCTGGCACCTGTGGCACTCTCGGCCCTTTAGAGGATGGCATCACCAGGGAAAACACCTGGAGAGGTCACAGCAAATCCTTCCAATTATCCCTGCAAAGCAGGAATCAGCCCCAGGTCTGTATGAGCCTGGGCACTTCAGATCTCCCCCTCCCTCACAGCAAAACCAAACCAAATTACACCAAAACTAAATTACAATTCAAACCAGCAAAGGAACTGCAAATTTAATTCACTGTACTAATGCCAGTACACAGCCTTCCACCTCCATGAGGAAAATAATGTTCTCCTACATCTCTGTATAAAATTTATGTATCTTATTTATATATATATAAAGATTTTTAAAGGGAAGCATCATCTCAGACATTTACAGAAGATCCTGCAATAGGGATACACAAATCAATTACTGGGTGAAACTGGAAATGGAGAGAGGAAAAGTAAATCACCACAAACCAAATCTGAGGTGTCCTGAAAATGTCCACAGGTACCTCCAACCCCCAAAAGAGTTCGAAGAGCCTCTCCCCCCGCCACTTACGGCTCAGCTGAAGGACCCGGGGAAAAGCTTTAAATCCTCCACGGCTTCCCACACTTGTGTCCGCTCTCCTCCCAACTACCTGGTGCTCTCCGCGCTGGAGCCGGGGAGGATGGAAATACCATAATGTTTGAGGCAGGGCTGCTATTCAAAGGGAGGGGGAGTGGTCAGCCCCGCACCCAGGGCGCTGCGAACGCCGCCAGCCAGGAAAGAGCCACCTCTGGCCGATGTCACAGCGCTGGGGAAACAAAACAGCCGGAGGTGGGATGGGGTTCAGCGCCCTGCCAGCCCCGCTGTGCCATGGCTTTTGGCTCCCGTGCCCTGTTAATCCATCCGAGGCTCCAGCCTGCCCGCCAAGTGCTGCTGCAGACCCCCAAGTCCCGTGAGCAGAGTTTATCCCTGCCCAGGGATCAAATTAAGGCTCGCAGAGAACAGGTGAGGCTGTTGCAGCTCTGATCCCCAAATCCCAGCTGCTGCCCCTGCCCGGAGGTGCCCCATGGCAGAAATCCCTTCCTCCTAAAGGGGCCCTGGCTCCGCTGCTGCCCCTGCTCCGTGTCCCAGGGCACCGCCGGCTCCAGGGCTCTCTCCTCTGATTCCTGCCTTCCCTCCAGCCCTGGGAAGGATCCAGCCTGCTGCAAATCCTGCAAACCCTCGCCATGTACCTCTGGCCAAAAATGCGCCCTGGTAGCGGCTGCTTGCTTTTAAAACCCGGCAGGCTGAAGGAAGCCTCCCTCCGCGAGGAACTGGAGAGGGAATTTGCCTGGGCAGCACCGGAGCCACTGGATCAGCTCTGACAGGGATGGATGGTCCCAACCCGCATCTCTCCAAACCCCAAGGCTGGAGCTAAAAGTGCCCGGGGCCTCTCCGGACACATGGAGAGACCATTCCCGGCTGGCCAGGAGCAGGGAGTGGGGCAGAATCACGACTCGCAGTGATCCCACTCCTTTAACGCCGCTGAATTACCCTGAGGCTCTGCAAGGGCAGGCTCTAGGGTGGCCTTCGCCGAACACCCCTGTTTTCCTCCTCACAGCCTGGCCAGAGAGCTGCAAACGCCAGTGGCACCCCCAAATCCCGGCTGCAGCAGGACGTGCCCAGCCCGCCGCTCCCTCCCTCGCTCTCCAGGCAGCAGAGCCGCCTTTTCCTCCAGGAGAGGGCTCCAGGCTGGAAATCCTGCCCGGCTCCAGCACGGATCCCATCCCCTCGTCTCCGTGAGCAGCCCTGGACGAGCCCCTGCCAGGGGCAAAGCCCAGGCACCAGGATTCCGTATGTGCTGCTCCAGGACAAAATGGGAGGCTGGGATTTTTCCCTGGAGATCCTAACAGCGAACTGGAACAGAACAGCAGAAAAGAGCCCCAGCCGTGGGACTCAGCCCTCGCTGCACTGACACCGGGAAGTTCTGCTGCAGAGTATTTGCAGGAGGAGTTGATTTCCAGGGATTTTAGTCACAAAAAAAAGCAGCCTGTACATCTGAGCGCTGCCATTGCTGAAGGAATAATTCCTGGAGACGTTTTCCCCAGAACAACCCTGAGGATTTTGAGTACTCTCAGCACAGTGGACATTTGCAAAGTACAAACCAAAACTGTGTTTGCTGCCACGTGGATAATTTCTGCCTGCACAGGGCTCCTGTGGCATCTGCTGCTGCCAAATGTCCCCCAGAGAAATCAGATGTGAAAAAAGTGTTCACAGGATAAAGGTCCCTCCTGTCCCCCTCTCCCAGACCAGGAGGTTGCTAAAATGCACAGTGACCAATAGCAAAAAACCACATTATTTATGCACATAAAACTATTCCCAGGTCCTTCAGGAGCTTCCAAATGATGAATGAGTCTCTCCTTTAGCCCTGAGTTTAGAAACACAGAGCTCCAGGTGGCCCAAATCTGTTACCTGCTGGAATCACCAGGCACGGACCCTCTTGTAGCTGTTTTAACACAGGAAATGATTTACAGGGTTCCATCTCCCCGAGAAGGTTTCCAGCCTCCTGGGCTTTGCTACAAAGGCTCTGTCACATCTGATCTCCAAAGGAGTGGAATGTGTTCAGCAATCAATTTTTATCTGGGCAACTCTTCCTGGGATAACCCCTCTGGCAGCTGCGAGCAAGATGTCCTTGCCTGGATGCTCTGCTCAGGAGGGTGCTGGGATGCAGCAATCCAGACATCAACAGCTCTGTGGAGTGGCTGTGCAGCCAGCTGGGAGGCTGGGACCTGGAATCACAGAGTCATGGAATGCTTTGGGGGGGAAGGGACTGTGAAGATCACCAGGTTCCACATGGTTGCCTGGTTTCAGGGTCACTACTTTCACATCAGTCATCCAAACCACTTGTTTCAGCTCACAACAAAAAGTTGGGTTAAATTTTGGGCAGCTCATGGAATTGATCATAAAGTCATTGCACTTTCCATGGCAGCTGCTTTGGGTTTCCTCTGTGCTCATAAAAAAGAAAGCGATCCCTTAATGTTTCCCTGCAGCAGTTATTGATGGTTTCACTAAATTGGAGATGTCTTGGGGATGTTTCACAGGTTCTGCACTCATAGACTGCTTAAATTTGGGGGCACTCAGGCTCCTGTTGAAAGGTGCAGCACATTGGTGTCAGCAGAAACAACCTCTATCCCAATAACCTGAGAAATCCTCATCACCTTTTGGGATGGAAGCTCAGAGCAGCATCACTGCGAGGGTGGCTGCAACTGGACGTGGTCCTGGTTTGTCTGCTGGAGCTGGGCAGTGAGGGTGGATCATCTGGGCAAGATTCAGCCCCATCCTGAGTGTCACCAACTCTCACCTACCCCAATTCCACTGCCTTGCATCCCCCAGATTCCTCTCCAGGGAGAGATCCCTGTGCTCCTGCCTGTGGATCATAAACCACTAAAGGGGAGAGGCTGCATGTAATGACCTTCTTAATGGATCACCATTTCCATATTACTCTGGGAAAACAGAGCAGGAACCAACAAAATGATCCTGAGCACCCAAATCTCTGCTTTTGGTGTTACCCCAAGGTAAGGGAGTAAAATGGGGATTCCTGAGTTGGAGGCACCTTCCCAGGGTTTGCCCTGGGAGAAAGTGACACAGCTGGATCAGGAGCTGCCTGTGCCTGGAGATCCATGGCAGGTTTGCCCAGGGAAATGTTCCCTCTGCCCATCAGAATCTGGATGTGACTCTCAGCCTGTGCCCAGATGTTCAGTGGCCCCAGGGCTGGGCACATCTGGGATCCAGGTGCTGACACAGTCTGGAGCTGCCCGGCCTCAAAAGCCAATGGGGACAGCACCGGAGCTCATCCCTCTGGACCAACCCCGATGAATTCCCTCCCGTGTAGAGCCCAAAGGTGCTGAATGTCCAAGGCAAGGGGAAATTTCTGCCCTCCAGAGCAGAAGAAGGAGCTTTTTCTACCCTTGGATCAGATCTTGGGTGTCCATTACCTTGGATGTGAAGGTGCAGGATATGAACTAAAACAGAAAAATCTGGGATTCACAGGGATATCCTGAAAGTTTAAACTGCCCTGAAAGTGACTGTTGTGATGCTCTTTTAGGTTGGGAGCTGCAGCATGTGGATCTCCTCCACATCAACCAAGAGAATTGTGATGAACTGGCTCATCCATGGTTTATCCAACTTTTCTAAGGAGACTTAAAAGCAGGCTTTAAACAGGGAACATCTGAAGGTGTCAGGACTGGGTGAGAAATGACATGGGGAAAATTCCATTTTCATCTCCATCCACATGGATGAAAGTCCATGGATGTGCACAGAGGTGAGAAAACCCAAAATCACACCAACAACAACATTTTCTTAGCTGTGAGAGAGGGGAGACCCTGGCACAGGGTGCCCAGAGAAGCTGTGGCTGCCCCTGGATATCTCTGGAGGTGCCCAAGGCCAGGTTATATTGGAGTTCAGTCCAATACAGCTGGATGGTTGTGCCTGAGCTGTGCCCTCGCTGTTTGTCTGTCTGGCAGCTCTGTGGTGTTTTCACCCCACAGGCTCCCAGGATGTCACAGCTGAGGGCTTGGGGACAAGGCCAGGCCTGCAGGAGCTCAGGGTCACCTTCCACTGAGAGGTTCCAAGGTGAGGGTGAAGGAAAGGAGCCGCTTCTGATGGAGGGTTTGGATTCAGAGTTTTATTCCTGGCCCAAAGGCCTGTGAATCCAGCAGCAGCTCCAGCAGAACTCCCACAGCATGGCTGCTGGGCCTTGGAACCAGGGGAGAGGGGAGGGAAGGAACACAGGTGACACCAACCAGGGACGGGGGGAAGGTCCTAAGGGACAGAGGACACTTGGATGGTCCAGTGTCTTTCCAGGGGTGGGAAGCATCTTTTGAATTCTGCCAACCACTCTACGCTCTTCTGGAATGCCAGACAGTTGACATGACAGGCTGGGCAGCTCCAGACAGTGTCAGCACCTTATCAGGGGTCAGGATGTGGAAAGGAGGAATGATTGACAAACCTGGCAGGGAATCATCTGGGAGGGGCCTGGGGTATCTGAGATAAATCATGATATCACACCACAACAAGGCTGGATGGGGCTTGGAGCACCCTGGGACAGTGGGAGAGGTCCCTGCCATGGCAGGTGGGGCACTGGATGAGTTTAAGGTCCCTTCCCACCCAATCCATTCTGGTTTTCTGAGATTTGCTCACGTTTTCACTCGGGAAGAGGAAGTGAGAAGTTTCCACTCAGCTCTAACTCTGCTGTTTAGCAACATCTCTGGGGAAGTTCCAACCAGAACATCTCCAGCCTGAGCTCTTGAGATGCAAACTTATGGATTTTGTGTAGTTGGCACAAAACCCAATCCCTTTTCTAGAGGCCGATGGGAACATTTTCATTGCAAACTCCTCTGTGCAGGTGCCTGCCCCACTCACACCATTAACACCATTAAAGTTCTGAAAGCTGCAAGAACAAGGTAAATTAATTATCATTTCTGTCAATATTAACTGGGAAATAAGTCCTTACTCACAAGTTCTCCAATTACAAGGAAAATTTGGCCTCTTGGTTGGAAGAAGGATCTTTGATTAGTCCGATACACTGAGACAAAAAACCAGCGAGGGTTTCATCACACACACCCTCTTCAAACTGTAAATTAAAATCCTCATCCAGAATCATTTAATCGAGGACTATAAAGCCAGATTTCAGAAGTGCTCTTTTCCCAGGCAGGCGCATAAATAGAGATCAGATTTATAAAAATGCTATCAGCCAACAATTCCTGCTCGAACACATCTGGCCAGATTTCAAAACCAATTCAGAAGCCAGTTAATCACTTGTTCTTTATTACTTAACTTACTATTAGCATTTGGGGTAAAAAAAACCCCGAGAGATATTTTTATTTTCTTTTATCTGCTAAAATATTCCTTGCATCTTGCTGGGGTAGAATTCAAAGCCTTGATAAAAATCATGACATTTAAAAAAAGCCAACTGCTTCTCAAGCCCGTGTAAAAATGCAGGAGGTGAATTGAGATCACTTCACTGCTTCCCTTTACAGCTTCTTGTTCAAAAAATGAGATTTGCATTGCACTGAGAATGTCACATAAAACCCATCCAGAAAATCACCAGCAGCTTATGAGGGTTGAGCTGGGATGAGAATGAATGGGAAGCTGGAATTCTTGTTGTTGCTGGCGGTTCTCTGAGGACACCAATGCACATCTCCAAGTTTTTTGTCCCCAGGGGTGTCTATGGAGGTGCCCCTGCCTGGACAGCCGAGTGTGGTGGCTTTGGTGTCCTGGGTTTGGGATTCCTCCTTCCTGGCAAGCAGTGACTCCAATAACACTGGAAAAGTGTTGAGCAGTGAAAAAGCTCCCAAGGATGGAGCCCCATCTCTGGAGGGGTCTAACAGAGTGGATGTGGCACTCGGGGACAAGGCCAGTGGTGGATTCTTGGCAGTGCTGGGGGAGCGCTTAGATGGTCGCAGAGAATTTTCCAACTCAAATGATCCCATATTCCCTGAGCCAGGGCTTGGAGCAGCACCTGCAGGAGGGGCTGCAAAGGCAGAGCCCAGGTTTTGCACATGGCTCACTCAGGGTGGTCCTGGAGCTCTCATGGGGTCTGTTCCCCCAGGACAGGGGCACCCTGGCAGCAGTGGCCAGCATGAACCAGGTCCTGCTCCTCAGGAGTGATCCCAGGTTCCATCTCCATTTTTCAGGATTTGTGGCTCAGCTCCAGCCCAGCTGAGCTCATCCTTTCAACCCTGGGCTGTCTTTCCATGGCTCTCATCTCTTCCCATCAGAAATGCCACTGTGTGGGGAGGAGGAGGACAAAGGACGTGGGTGATGTAGGAATGAGGAGATTTCTCGGTGCTGGGTTCTGTGGGGAGCTGATAAACCTGGGAAATTCTCCTTTTCCTGAGGCCTTTTCCCAGTCTCAAAGTGACCTTTGTGTTCTCCATCAGCTGACAGACACAAGGACAGCGAGGGTTCAGTGGTTGGTGCCATGACCTCAGCGGGGCTGAGAGGAGAGCTGAGCCCACCTGGGTCCCAGCATCCAGCCAGGAATGCCAGGGACACACCTAGCTAAGGAACCTGGTTCTCCCCTAGGTCAGGGAAGGTGTGAGATGTTCCCAGTGGAACAGAAACTGGACATTTTTCAATGCTTTGTTTGCATATCTAAACCAATGCACAGTGATCTGTACCTTAATAAACGCTTTTTGTTACGGGAGGGAGCAGCAGAGGGAAAAATTCCGGTAGCAGAAAAGTGAGGCTGGGGTTTGTGGAAACGAGTTATTAACATGTCCTTTACCTCTCTGTTTATTTTCCACATAGCTCCAGGTCAAGGAAAGTTTGACTGTGACAAAGATTTGGCTTTGGGAACAGCTGTGTCTTTTCATATTTAATTCCTGAGCTGCACCAAGGGTGTTTGGACAGATTCTCCTTTGTCTCCTCTGTCGACTGTCAGGGGAGCTGGGGCAGGATAACAGGACACAGGTGACATCCCCAGGGTGTGACATCCCCTCCATGAAGGACACCCAGAGCTCCAGAGGAAGAAAGAGGATAAATAAGGCGTGTTCTGGCTGAATCCACGCTGTCCCCGTGGCTGCCTGGTGCTGCAGGGGTTATTTATGGCCGGGCTGGGAATTGCAGGGCTGGGTCCCACATGTGAAGTGAAAGTGGAAGTGTGTGGGTGGGAGGGGAAGCAGCAGCATCCCATTTATCAGCGCTCCCGAGGCCGAGCAGCTTTCCAGGATCCAGGCTGCCTCATGGAGCGCTTCACATCTCCCAGGCGGCACTGCAGAACCCCGAGGGCATGATCCTATCCCCGGATCCTCCTCAGGGCTGGCAGGGGCTGGCATACTCACCCTGGAGCGGGAAAACCCTTCCCACTGCCCTACAGCCTGCTCTGGGTGCTTCATTAACCTGCCCACCCTCAGTGCAGCTCCCAAAAAAGCCAGCTGGGAATGGCCAGCCTGCCTCCCCTTCCCAGAGCCAGCGTGGAGCCCAGGGGTTTCAGCAGGGGAGGGGGATGGCGCTGGAGGGCTGGAGGGCTGGAGGGAGGGGTCACGGAGGGGTGAGCTGATGAACAGCAAACAATCCTAATTTATGCAAAAAGCAGTCTGGAAAAAATGACATTCCTGCTTGTCTGCATGGGTAACATACAGAGATCCTAAAGAAAGGCGCCAAAGATGTGTCCATGAATCAGAGCTTTATCCTGCCAGCCCCCAGAGCCGAGCCCATGGATTTGGGGCAGTTTGCCTTGGTAATTGCCCGGCTCTCCAGCACAGGCTGCACCAACAGTGCCCTATTGGAATCAAACAGGTCCTTTGGGCCTCGCATTTTCTCTGGTTTTCCACCCTCTTAGACAACAAACAAGTCATTAATGTCTGGAAACAGCCTGGATTTCTACTCCCAGAGCAGAGCTCAGATCCTTGCCAGGGATGCCCAGTGCCACATTCAATCCCATGTCTCAGTGCTGATTAAACTCCCTGCTCACCTCCACCTCCCATGCCAGGGGAGAAACTCCAGGTTCACAGCTCTGGAAACAAGATCCCAGTGTGCCTTTTCCTGACGGAAAACTTCAAATAGAGAGCAACCAAGTCTTTACTTTGGACCCCTTTTGGCTCTCCACTGTGATAAAG
Organism: Thryothorus ludovicianus; assembly: GCA_013397245.1. Classification (NCBI taxonomy): domain Eukaryota; kingdom Metazoa; phylum Chordata; class Aves; order Passeriformes; family Certhiidae; genus Thryothorus; species Thryothorus ludovicianus. Next base: position 98,582 of record VZTB01005904.1, on the reverse strand, counting down.
AAGTTGGCAGAGGATCCCTGGGCTAAATTCTGGATCTGTATCTCCATTTATAGGAATCTTCTCTGCCTTGAATAACCCCTGGTTTCTTCTGCTGGCAAATCATAGACTCATGGAATGGTTTGGGATGGAAAGGACCTTAGAGCCCATCCAGTGCCATCCCTGTCATGGGCAGGGACACCTTCCACTGTCCCTGCTCCAAGCCCCATCCAACCTGGCCTGGAACCCTTCCAGGGATGAGACATTCACAGATCCTCTGGGCAGCCTGATCCATAACTCCAAAGCTTTACCCATCTTTCCCTTATCTGCTGGGTCTCTGCCCAAATCCAAACCTCATGGCACATACCCAGAGTGCCAGCCCATGGAAAGCTGCAGGTTTTCCCTGGATATTCCCAGGCACAATTTGCAGCTCCAGCTGGATGCTCCACAGCAGGATATGGAAATTTTGGCTCAGGCTGAGAGTGGGTGAGAAGGTGAGCCCAGCTCACAGGAAGGGTGATGGAAGGAACAACAGAGCAGTGTCACCAGGCTGTCACTGCTGCTCCAAAGGCTTTTCCCAGAGGAGAACCTCCTCAGCATTCACCAGGCAGTGTTAACACAGCTTTAGCTTCCTCCCAGTCCATTGGGAGGGATCCCGGCGCAGTTTTCCTCCCTTCTCCCACCTGGATCTGCCATGTCACGTGGTCCTGGGATCAGTGGGGATGGTGGTGCTCATGGATGGCAGGGACTGGATTTCCTAGGAGCAAATGCCATCCTTGGCCAGCCTTTCCCAGCCCTGCAGGATTTCTCAGCCCCAGCTGCTGGTGCAGGGCCCCAGCTCCGGGTGTTGCTCCTAGTGGCAGGAGGAGCACACCCCACTGGGGACATTGTCCTCGTCCTTGCTCAGAAGGGCTCAGCTGGTGCCGTCCTGGGCTGTTTGATGTCAGCAGGAGCCTGGCCTGGGGGAGGTTTATGGGGTGAGTTCTGGCAGTGCTGATTGAAGCTGTTTCCAGAAATCAGCGAGTGCCATTTCCAGCACACCGAGAGGAGCTGGGACTCCAGCGCTGGCTCCTTCAGTGCCCATAAATCCCCCCCTGAGGATTCACCAACCTCAGCTGGAAATTTTACCTCATTTGGCACCCCTGGGCACTGCCATGGACATGGACAAGCCTTGCAAACAGGATGAGGAATTATTCTGTTTCAATCCCATCCTGTGAGCTGAGAGACACCTCACTGAGACCCAGCTCAGGCTGGATTCACCCCCTCCCTCAATGAGCTTCATTAGCTCCAGCTTTTCATGGATGCAGCAAATGAGAGAAATAAAATAAATACTACAATCAAAGTGTTCAAACCTACGCCTTGCCTATGCCAACACAAACCCTGAATGGGAGGAAGTATTAGGCTAAATTTAGCTCCTCAAGCAAAATCCAAGAGCTTTTATTTTTTCTTTAATTTTTTTTCTTTAGGTTCATACTGTAAAACATCTGCTGAACAGTTTCCTATAACTGTTTTTGGCTTTTAAATCAAAGAAAGAAGAAACAATGTCCCATTTTTGTAGAGAGAAAAGGAGGAGGGGAATAATAGACCTTCCTCTCAAAGGAGGATGACAATGAGGATAGAAATAGAAAGGGGGGAACTTTGAAACATCTTGAGTCCAGACAAGGAGTGGGTGGATGGCAGGTTCAGGTATCTCTGCTTGCTTTGGCCGCTTCCCATTCTGAGAGAGAGCTGGCAGAACTGCTGACAGCCAGAGGGAAAGGCCTTGGGCAGGCCTGGATCTGCCTGGGTGAAGGGGGCAGGGAAGGGGGTGCAGCGGGGCTGTGGAGGAGGAAAAGCAAAGTTATTTAGCAGGAAAAAGAAAGAGGAGTTGTGCTCGGTTGTGCTGGCTTTCCCTGCAGCCCAGGAGAAAATTCCCTGCTCCTTCCAGCATCTTATGGTCCAGCTGAGCTCCTTGGGGTGTCCCACAGCTGCAGCCACCTCCACCCACCTGCAGCATCCCCGACACCAGCGTGGGTGGCCCTGAGCTGCCACATCTGTGCTTCGGCCCCTGCCAGTCTCAGGCCATCTCCTGCCTGGGGAAACACATTCTTCCCTGCTCTTCCCTGCTCTTCCCTGCTCTTCCCTGCTCTTCCCTGCTTTTCCTTGTTTTTCCCTGCTCTTCTCTGCTTTTTCTGGCTTCACTGAGACCACAGAGCCTCTCCCTGGGGGGATGTGCAGCCCCAGGGGGGACATGCAGACCCTGGAGGGATGTGCAGCCCCTGGAAGGACATGCAGCCCTTGGAGGGATGTTCAGCCCCTGGAGGGATGTGCAGCTCCTGGAGGGATGTGCAGCCCCTGGAGGGATGAGCAGCCCC
>VZTB01005904.1:80001-96105 GCA_013397245.1 Thryothorus ludovicianus | reverse complement strand
GGGATGAGCAGCCCCTGGAGGGATGAGCAGCCCCAGGGGGGATGAGCAGCCCCTGGAGGGATGAGCAGCCCCAGGGGGGACACGCAGCCCCAGGGGGGACACGCAGCCCATGCGGTCACACCTCACGGACTCCTTGGCAGCAGGGGCTGTGCACAGAGCCCTTTCCTGCCAAGTCACAGGATGCGATGACGGCGCGGCTGGGAAAAGCTTCAAACCAGCCCAAACAATTGGAGATTGTCTGTGGAGAGAGGGCTCTAAAATTGGCTCCTTGGATCAGCACCAGGCTCACCCTCGGGGCCTTTGTCAGGAGCGCCGAGCCCGGCAGAGATGACGGAGAAGGACCTAATCTCGCTTCCCATCTGGGATCCGGCTTGGATTAACGGGGCGTGCTCGTCCCTCTGTGACCCGCGGGCATCCAGAGCCCAGACAGCGGCCAGGAGCCACTTCCCGCTGGCAGGAGCCCTACACTGCCTGCAGGAGCCCTACACTGCCTGCAGGAGCCCTACACTGCCTGCAGGAGCCACATGGCTCTGGAGCCAGCACCCCCATTTTAGTTATTGCCCTAAAAAGCTGCTTAGGGCATCCCTATTCCTGTGAGGGCTGGGGGATGCTGGGGGAAGAACTGCACTTTTTTTATGGATTTAACACAGGTTGGGCTGAATTTGCTCTTTTTGAGTAAATCCCAATTTTAGGTGGTGGCAAGGCCCCTCCTGTCCCTCAGGGTTTCTCATCACATTTGTCATGAGGGGCTCTGTCACAAAGCCGCTGTAGCAGCACCAGGGACGGGGACCAGGAATTCTCAGGCAACACATTCCCACCAGCCATGAGCATTTTCCCCCTTCTTTTAGCCTTGGACTGATCCCATCACTCTGCAGTGCTGCAGAGCTGCTCCCAAGGATGTGTCAAACACATCCAGTGTGTGTCTGATGGCTCTGGCAGTGCCCTGGGCTGCCCCTGGCCACACTCACTGCTCCCGGCCCTATTCAGCAGCATCCCTCCAGCATCCCTCTGCCAGCCTGGCACAGCACGGCCTGGCCAGGGAAATCCTGGAGAAAAGAAGATCAGAACAAAATTCAGGAGTGAGGAAGTGGCAGGCGAGGGCCTGTGTTGGATCAGCCGGATCCCCAACAGGAAATAATTGGAGCAAGGCTCCAGCACATGCCAGGGGATGGGATGTGCTGGAGGATGGGATATGTTGGAGGATGGGATGTGCCGGAGGATGGGATGTGCTGGGATCGTTCCCTGACAGCCCTCTCCGGACACTGCAGGCAGGAGTAGCCACTCCCCTGCCCCAGCCCACAGGAGGGGGAGGGAGAGGAGACACCAGAAAATTTTGGTGGAATAACCCCTCTGTGGCTGAACTCAGTCTCCATGGAAGGAGCTTTGCTTTCCCCAGGAGATTCCTCTCTATCCCACCAAAGCTGGAGAGAAAATAGCATTTCAGGCACTTCCCAAGCCCCCAGAACCACTTGTTACCATCCTGCTCTGGAGTGCACCTTCTCCTCCACGTAAAGGGGGTCTCCAAACCCTAAAGACCTGCTCCAAGTCCCCTTCATCAATCCTGGCTCTGCAGCAGGGGAGCTGTAGGGGATGGGGGCAAGTGGAACCCCAGCACTGGGATAAAGCTATAAACCACATTTCATCTCCAAAAAGATGTCTGTGAGATGAGAGGGCAGTGGTGAGGGGGCAAAATCATCTGTCTTTCCAGGAGAATGAGCTCGGGGCTGTGTGCAGGTGCTGGGCTCGCACAGGGGGAGGGCACTCACAGCAATACTGGGAAAACCCACAGGAATTGATGGAGAAACAGGGCAGGGGGAGCACTGGGGCTCCCCAGGGGCACCCTACCCTGCTGAGGAGCCACACCGAGGGCAGAGGGGCATCCCTCCTTCCCAGGGAATCTACCCGAGACCCATGGGAGAACTGGAATGAGTTCGGATCTGTGCATGGACATCCAAGCACGTCCTTGTTTGTTCAGTGGGCAGGACACCTCGGTGCTGGGGCGTGGGTGGCATGAGGGGTCCCGTGGGTGTCCCCCGCGGTCGGAGCGGCGTGTCCCGTGCCCCAGGAGCTGATGCCAGGAGTGTTGCTTGCAAAGCCGAATTCCCGAGCTGGGTTTACATTCCTGCAGGCTGCCTTTGCCAGAGCGCTGATTGCAGACAAAGCTTTGCAGCTTGGAAACTTGGACGGCTCCGGCTGTTTGCACTCTCTCCCTCTCTCTCTCTCAGGCTCTTTCATTCATGCTTCCTCTCTCTTTTCCCCAGTGCATTTCTCACTCACGCTCTCATTCATGCTCTCTCGCTCATTCTCATTTTTCTGGCTGTATTTTTAGCTCCCTCGCCGTTCGGAGGATGTGAGCATTATCCCTGAGTCATGACTTTGTGAGGAAGCAGCCAGCCAGGGCTCCCATTACAGCCCGTCAGGGCTCTTATCAGCTGCAGCACAGCCTTGAGGGGAGGGGGCTTTATCTCTCCGCTCCTCTCCCCTTCCTTTCCCTCCAGCTGCTGCAGCTCCGGCCCCTCTCCGAGCCCATGAGGCTCATCCCCCCCCCGGCCGTGTCGTGATGCAGAGCCCGAGGAGTTAAATCAAGATTGGCAGCCAGGAAATGGGAGTAAAGTGTGGGGGCCAAAGAGGGGAATCCACCCTCCACCCTCCGCCCTCCATCCTCCATCCTCCACTTTCCATCCTCCCTCCTCATCCTCCACTCTCCATCCTCCATCCTCCACCCTCCCTCCTCCATCCCCGCCGCAGGGGTGCTGCTGCCGGAATCGCAGCCAGGGAAAAGGTGTCTGGCAGGGCTCTGACTCCAAAAGCTGCCGGGTTATTCCCAGCCCGAGCAAACAGCCATGAGGTAATGGCACCTGGGGGCCGAGCCCCGAGCCTGCTCCGCATTTGCAAACACAAAATCCCCCCCGAGGGTTTCGCTGGCTCTCGATCAGGTGGAAGCAGCGGCAAAGCTTGCAGCGGCTCTGTTCCCACACCGGGATGAGCCGTGGAAATGAAAAACATCCCACGTAGAATGCATTGGAGCCAATCGTTAATTTGGGATCCGTCCCCGCATGCCAGCGACCCTCTGCGTGTCCTTTGGAGGGAATAAACAGGCATTCCCTCGGGACAGGAGCAGCCTGGCCGGCACAGGCGGTGCCCCTGCCTGCGTCCTGCCCTCGGCAGCCCAGGGGACAGCACGGATGATTTCCAGGTGCCCCGGGGTCGCTGCCGGGGGCAGGGGGAGGGCAGAGGGCAGATTTCGGTGTGTCTGACGCAGCCCCGAGCATCACGACAGGGCTGGGCTGATCACGGCGCTGGGCGGGAGGCGCGGCCTCACCTTTCCATGACATCCAGGCTGTTTTCAGCTCACTTCCTCTGCCTTTCCTCTCTAACCTTTCTGTTATCTCCCTGATAGTCTCTCCTCCCTTTTCCACCCCTCCGCTTATTTTAGCTGCCTCTTCCTGCCTGCTCGTGCAGCCGCTGCCCTGCCCTGGTCCCCTCCCGTGCCCTCTCCGTGGCAGAGGAGGGGTCACTGTCCTGCCCTCAGCTCCGGGACAGAGTTTGTCCCCTTTTTCATCTCCATTCTGCCTACCATCCTCCCCAAATGTTGCTTCACCCCAGTCCCTGGGAGCAGAACTTCTTGCTCCCTTTTCCATGTACTCTGCCAGGCCCAGGGAGTCCCTGCAGCCTTTTCCTCTGGCGTGGATTGGCTTGTGGTTATCCATCACCATTTCCCAAAAAAAAACCCAAAAACATTTCCGCATCCCAGACACCTCTTCTGGCTTGTGCTGGCCACACTGATGCTCAGCCTCGGGCTGCTCTCTCCAAGTTTAAACAGATCCTTGTGGTCCCCTGTCCCCATGGATGTGTTCCAAATCCTTTATTCCTGACCTGTAGTGATGCTGTGCCAGCAGTCAGGAACCAGATCTTGCTGTGCTCTGCCCTCAAGGTCATTTGTCCACCCCAGGAGGACAATAAAGCAGATGCCACTGGAAATCACCAGGAGAGATGAAAGGCTGACATGGGATCAGGAACCAGCTCCAGAAATCCAAGGACATAAAATCCACCCAGGGCTACTAAACACATCAGTTTTGGGGCAGGAAATCCCAGTGCTGAGGCTCTTTGAGCTCAGAGAGGATCCCAGGGATGGATCAGGCCATTTTCTCCTGCTTTTATCTCTGGTTCACAGTAGGAGCCAAGAGTGGAGCTGCTGCTTTGGCTTAGCAGAACTATTTCTCCACATCCCTCTGAGCTGGGGGCTCTCTTCCATGGACAGACACAGAACTCTGGGAAAAAGGGACCTGGGCATGGAATTTTTCTATCTCAAACCATGGCAAGACACAAGGCAAAGGAGGGGGTGCTGATGGTGCAGGATATGTCCCCATGACACCCTGGGGGTACTGGGGGCAGGAGGGGACCTGCAGGAGCTCAGAGAATTTGCTGCTCGTGTTTGTGCAAGAAATGAGCCCTTTGCAGTCCTGAGCCAAAACACTCCGACAGTGGAAGCTGGGGCTTCCTGGGCTGAGCCCTGTTGCTAAATAAAAGACAAAAGAAAGAGTAATTAGGTGCCATTAATTGTTGTTAAGAGGATTTTTGCTGGCAGCCAGCACTCCTCTCCAGGGACACAGCTCAGCCTCACCCAGCACGGCTGCAATAACAGTCACTGTGCATTGGGGTAATTTCCAGTGCCCTGATTGACCCTTTTCTCCCAGTCCCAGTGGCCACCAACTCTCCCATCCTCCCCATCTCCTCTGACCATGCTCATACAGAGGCCAGGAGTGCTCTGGGATGAGGCTGGCAGGAAAGGAGAGGACAACCCTACACCCCAGTGGGATCTGGCCCATTCCAGGCTAATCTGGAACAGGAAATCCATGGATGTTCCCAGTGTGGCAGCCCTGGGATTCTCAGCTGCCATGTTGGTATGGGGATGCAGCGCAAGGGAATGTGGAAATGATTTTCCTGCAAGGAGAGGCTGAGAGAGTTAGGATTGTTCAGCCTGGAGAAGAAAAGGCTCTGGGGATTCCTTTCAGTCCCTTCCAGGGCCTAAAATGGGATCCAGGAATGCTGAAGAGGGAATTTTGAGAAGGGCCTGGAGGGACAGGACAAGGGGGAATGTTTTCCTGCTGCCAAAGGGCAGGGATTGATGGGATTTTGGGGAGGAATTCCTCCATGTGAGAGTGATGAGACCCTGACACAGGGTGCCCAGAGCAGCTGTGGCTGCCTCTGGATCCCTGGCAGTGTCCAAGGCCAGGCTGGATGGGGCTTTGAGCACCCTGGGACAGTGGAAAGTGTCCCCGCCCATGGCAGGGGGGGAATGAGATGGAATTTAAGGTCCCTTCCCACCCAAACCTTTCCTGGATTTCATGAAAATACTTGTGGTGCATTTGGCTTTGAGGGCAGTGAAGGGTCAGCCCTGGGGATGTTAAAGGCTCTTGTGCCCCTGTCATTCACCTGTACTCTGGCTTCTGTGCGTTCCCATTAGAGTTTATTAATTATGATGGCTGTTATCTTATTGTGTGATGGACACAGCCTTGGGACACTGCTGAGGATCAGAAGCAATTCAAGAAGGAGGAGCCAGCACCGAGGCCCTGCTTTCACTCTGCCTCACTGGTGAGAACTCCAGCAGTTCTCATTGAGGGCAGAGTTTAACCAGAGCTGTGTCCCCTGAGCTCCTTCTGGGGTTTTCACAGTGGTCCTGAAACTGAGAGAGAGGAGACTCAGATTGGAAATGAGGAGGAAAATCTTTAATGTGAGGGTGGCGAGGCCCTGGCACAGGATGCCCAGAGGAGCTGTGGCTGCCCCTGGATCCCTGGCAGTGTCCAAGGCCAGGCTGGACAGGGATTGGAGCGCCCTGGGATAGTGGAAAGTGTCCTCGCCCATGGCATGGGTGGGACTGGATGAACTTTAAGTCCATTCTGACCTAAACCTTTCTGGAATTCTGTGATCCTGCTCAGAAACATCACCAATTTGTAAGGCTCAAGCAAGGATCCAAGCACTGCTAGAGCTGCTTCCTAAGCTGGGGAAGGGGATGTCAAGAGGGAATGCAGGCCTGGGGAAAGAAATAAGAGGGTTTGGGGCTGGGACTTAAACTTTCTCTGAATTATTTTTATTTTTCCTTCAGTCCTTCCCAGACACTCCCACTTGCCTCTCCCTCCACTCAGAGCAGATATTCCCTGTGCTGCCGATGCCGAGTGCAGGTGAGGAGAGGGCAGCCTCTGTTGAGTCACCCAGAGTGACCCAGAGCCCTGCAAACCACCCCGTGGGGAGCGAACACGACCGCAGCCTCCACCCCAATGAGGAAACAACATTCTTTTAGGGACCCCATCTCACATCAGACCCCGCTGGGGTCGGGGTAACCCCACATCCCACAGACAGCGAGCTCGGTTTCTCGGTGCAGTCATTGGCAGCACTGCAGCCCAGAGTCTGGCACCCTAAAAATTGGGTTTGCATCTTCCAAGCCCCAAACCTTTGCAGTTCCCCGTGGAAGGCGCTCCTTTACTGGAGCTCGCGGCCGCAGCTCCCGCGTTCGGGGCAGGCTCTGCTCCCATCGGCATCGCCCCTGCCGCCCTCCCCAGCGGCTCGGGAAGCACAAGGACGCCTCCCGAAGGCGATCCTCGCCCGGGCTTTCCCCCTGCTCCCGTGAGCTCCCCGGGGCTGATCAAGGAGGCTCCGCACTCCTCCGGCAAAAGAAATTTATTGCGCACAATTTTGCTTCGGCAAAAATCCCTGCGCTGCCCTGAGGTTTGTGATGCCGGGATCAGGTCGGGAGCGCCCAGGTGGGGTTTTGTCCTGGGGTTTTTTGCTCCGCTGGGTTGTTTTCCCCCTCGCAGCATCTGGAGAAGCTCAGAGCCCTCGGGCTGTTTATCTCCGCAGCACATCTGTAGGGCAGGGAAGCGCTCTCACCCCTCTGTCGGAAAAGGGGGGGATTGACTTTCCAAACGTCGGGAGCTGAGCTGCAGGAAGGGGTCAAGAGTCTGGCTCCGAGAACAGCGGTGCCAAGGCAGGCACCTTCAGGGAGCAATGTAGAGCACCTCAGCACATCGAGGGAAGACAGAGTCCCAGAAGGGTTTGGGTTGGGACAGACCTTAAAGCCCATCTCATTCCACCCCTGTCACGGGCAGGGACACCTTCCACTGTCCCAGGTTGCTCCAAGCTCTGTCCAACCTGGCCTTGGACACTGCCGGGGATCCACTGACTTGGCCAGGTCCATGAAGGGCATCCATACCCAGAGAATCCATGGGGACAGCACAGGACAAAGCCCCAGTCCTGCTGCAATTCTCATCCTCAGCACAAGCCAGTGGCTCCTTTATGGATTTTGTTATCCTCATTATTCAGCTGGAAACGGAAAGGGAGCACAAAGAAAGGAAGGATTTGTCCAGTGTCACCCATTGCTTGACAGAGTCACTGCTGAGTCCCCTGAGCTCAACAAACCCCCCCAGGCTCAGTGCAGGACGCTGCCAGTGCTCCCCCTCCAGCAAACACACACACATGGCTGACATTGATCTGAATTGCGTTAAAAGCCCCTTCTCCAACTCAAAGCAAGAGCAAATAAAATTGCCACCAGTGTCACAGTGTCCATTCCTACATCTAAAAATCAGAATTTCTTTCTTTCTTTCTTTCTTTCTTTCTTTCTTTCTTTCTTTCTTTCTTTCTTTCTTTCTTTTCTTTCTTTCTTTCTTTCTTTTTTTCTTTCTTTCTTTCTTTCTTTCTTTCTTTTTCTTTCTTTCTTTCTTTCTTTCTTTCTTTCTTTCTTTCTTTCTTTCTTTCTTTCTTTCTTTCTTTCTTTCTTTCTTTCTTTCTTTCTTTCTTTCTTTCTTTCTTTCTTTCTTTCTTTCTTTCTTTCTCTCTTTCTCTCTTTCTTTCTCTCTTTCCCTCTTTCTCTCTTTCTCTCTTTCTCTCTCTCTCTCTTCCTCTCTTTCTCTCTTTCTTTCTCTCTTTCTTTCTCTCTTTCTCTCTCTCTCTTTCTCTCTCTCTTTCTCTCTCTCTCTCTTTCTCAACATTGTCAGTGCCACTTCCAAGCTCTCATCCAGCAGCACAAGTGCTTGCTTTACAACATTATGGTTTTGTTTGAATTAAATGAAAAAGAGGATGAAATGTAGAGGCATTTCTTCTCTGATGGAGCTGCTTGTTTGGAAGGTTCAGGCGGATCTGAGCGCTTTAAGGCAGTTTTAAACTGTCGACTTCACTTTAAAGTCTTAATCCTACATGAAAAGTCTCGAGCTGCAGCACAACCGGGAGCGCTTCAGGTGCATCTCATGACTTGCAGCATTACCCGGCATCTCTGGTTATTTTTTGCTGTATTTTCCTTTTTTCCAGGGCTAAAGATATGCACAGACTTCATATTTCGCGTTTCTCTGAAGTGACACTCTCGTCTCCTCTGTGTTCCTGGGTTTTTTTAAAGCCTGCAGTCAGCAGCATCCCTGGGAGCCGCCTGCCGCCGTCCGGCCGCACTGCACGGCAGGGCTGGAGCGCGACCTCCCTGGAACGGAGGGATGGGGCTGGAGCCCCCCGGCTTCCCGGGAAGAGCAGCGATGGGGCTGGAGCCCCCCGGCTTCCCGGGAAGGGAGGGATGGGGATGGAGCCCCCCGGCTTCCCGGGAAGGGAGGGATGGGGATGGAGCCCCCCGGCTTCCCGGGAAGGGAGGGATGGGGCTGGAACCCCCCCGGCTTCCCGGGAAGGGAGGGATGGGAATGGAGCCCCCCGGCTTCCCAGGAAAGGAGGGATGGGGATGGAGCCCCCCGGCTTCCCGGGAAGGGAGGGATGGGAATGGAGCCCCCCGGTTTCCCGGGAAGAGCAGCGATGGGGCTGGAGCCCCCCGGCTTCCCGGGAAGGGAGAGATGGGAATGGAGCCCCCCGGCTTCCCGAGAAGGGAGGGATGGGAATGGAGCCTCCCGGCTTCCCAGGAAAGGAGGGATGGGGATGGAGCCCCCTGCCTTCCCGGGAAGAGCAGCGATGGAGATGGAGCCCCCTGCTCCCCACGAAGGGAGGGATGAGCTGGCCCAGCCAAGGGCAGCACAAGCCACCTTCCATCACGAGGTCTGGCAGGTGCAGACGGTCTCGGAGCTGAATAAAGTGCAGGATTGTGTTTGCATCCTTTTCTCTCCCTTTTTCTTCTACAGAGAGGCAAAAGTCTCAAGTGAGATGTTCTTTTCCTGCTAAATCATGGCTAACATGTCCAAGGATTAAATCTCCCAAACTCCCAAACTTTGGTCTCTGTGCTTTTTTTTCTTCATCTGTGCAAGACCTGGAGCACAAAGTCGCTGGTAACAGACCTGGGTTGAGCTTTTCATCTTCGTTTTGAGCTCAGTGGATTCTCTCCCTCCTGGCTTGTTTTCTGCATCCTTCTCCTGAGTGCTGGAAAGGGCCAAAAATAAGTTCTCCAAGCTCACCTCCTTTTGGCCCCTCTGTTGCAGGGCTGGGGAGATGGCACCAGCTTCCTCTGCTGTTGTAATTAGCTCGAGTTTAATTATTACGAGTTTTCTTGGGATGAGAGGGTAGAGGAGAGCCACCCCCAAGTCCTGTAAAGCTGGGAGGGGGACGGATGGTGGAGAACCTTTGGCAATCATTGAGTGCCCAACCTGGGAGCAGGAAGCTGGAACATTCGGAGGATTTTGGGGGTAGAGTGAACCAAGTTAATTCCAGAGCAGAGATAATTTCCTGGGAAATGACACCGCCTCAGGTGCCAGGGAGGATAAATCTGCAGGCACTGGGAGCTTTCCAGTCAGCCAGAGGTTCTCCTGCACCCCAGGGCACTGCTCTGTCAAAGGCATGTGAGGAGCCTCCCACTTTGGCTGCAGATCTGAACTTCCCCAGACCTCCGAGCCAGAGAGGACCATAGATTATCCGGGCTGACTTCCCGTCTAACGCAGGCCAGATGAGTCCATCCCCTCATTCCTGCACTGAGCTCCTGCCCGGCTCCACATCTCTTCCAAAATGGCATCCGGTCTTGATTTAAAGACTTCAAGAGATGGAGAATTCATCACTTCCCGTGGCAGCTTGTGCCAATGGTTATTTCTAATAAAGGAGGAAGTGATTTAGAGCTGGGCTTACATGTCAGAAGCCTCTCTGGGTAAAGGATGGCTCCCAGGCTGCCTCCTCCCTCAAATAAAGCACAGAGCACTCACAGAAGAAGGGTTTGCCCCCAAGTGTGTCTTTTCTCTCCAATGTTGCAGCTGATGTACCTTAGGTTGGTCTTTTCTCTATGAGTATTATCTTTCTAAGCCCATCATGGCTGTGAAAACATTCCCTCAGCACATTCTTTAAAAGTTGGTTATTTTTCCCAGAAAAATTCCCAGCATGTTTTTCCAATGCACAGCAGAAATCCTCCCTGGGAGCCTTCAGCCTGGTCCTTCCAGCCTCCACAGGCTGCCAGGCCAGCAGAAATTCTGCAGAAAACACCCCCAGAACTCCCCCAATCCCTGTGAATCCAGGGTTCCTCTGGTCCCTTTCCCATCCTCCTGGAGGAGCAGGCAAGACCCCACTGCTCCCAGCCCTGCTGGGTTATCAGGACAGACGCTGGCACCTGGGGCTGCCTCCTCCTTTCAGGTTTTCTGAGCTCACATCCCTTGGCACCGCAGTGGGACAGGCCCTGGGCATGGCTCAGCTCACCCGGGCAGGACACTCAGCACGGGGCAGCAGGGAAAGGGTTTGAGGCTTGCCTTGGAGGTGGGATGTGTGTCCCTTCCCTGTGCTCCTGCCTTGCCCTCACCTCAATCCTGGATTCCCATTGGAGCTGACAGGAAACTTGTGGTTGGACAGAGTCAAAGGGCCCTACTGGCACCTTGAAGTGCCCTGCTATGGACAAGAGCTGGGATCTCTCCCATTCCTGTCCCAGTGCCATCAGTCCATACAGGAGCATGCAGAACCAGGTGTTCTCGCAGCCCACTTCTCCCTGGAATATTTGACATTTCCTGTTTTATTAAAGGGCTCCAGGTTCCCAAGTCATTTTCCAGAGCAGTGAGGGCCACAGGAGCTCCTGGAGCATCCCAGAGCGTGTCCCTGCCAGGAGTGACACAGGGTGGGAGGGCTGGGGGCTGTTCCTGGGGATTTAATGCTCTGAGATAAGAATTTGTTCATCCAGGAGGGCTCCAAGGGAGGGGATTTGGCACCTACTGAGCACCTGGATGAGTGCACCTGAAACTGCAGCTGTGGGAATTCGCTTGTTCCAATGGATTAAACACCTTTCTCCTGCTGGAGGAGGATTCCTGGCATTGCAGCTGAGCTTGGCTGAGAGTCCATCTGGCAAAAGGAGCTGGAGAAGATCTGAGCCAAACCCACAGAGATTTTTCACCCCTATCTGGCACTGGCTGGAGGGGACAGAGCTGCCACCAAATCTCAGCTCCCTCAGATCTTCCAAAATCAGATGAGAGAGATCTCCAGAATGAGGGAAAATGTCTCATGTAATCTCAGCTCTTCATCTGATTGACACAACCTCCCAGCCCAGAGACCACAGGCAGGGCAAAATATGGCATGGAGGAAGAATGAGGATCAAAATCCATCTGGGAAGTTCATTGTTTGATAACCACATCCTCTGAAAGGGACAGCGCTGCTGCAGGAACAGGGAGATGGGAGGAGCAGGACTTCCACATCCCCTCTTCTCCCCAAATAAATGACCCAATTTCTCTCTTTGCTCACCAGAATTCCATCCCCATCCACCGGTATCCGAAACAACCAGGGATTTCTCAAAGCAGCAGCTTTGGCCTCTGTAGAAATGTTGTTTTCTCAAGCTGCCACAAGATGCCAGCATTTCAGAGAGTTCCTGAGCTGGGAGCCGGGCGCAGGGAGCGCAGCTGCGGGAGGACCTGAGGGGTGGGCTGAGCCCCCGTCCCCCCGGGATGTCACAGAACGCCTCTGTCTCCTCACGGACAGGGGACGAGAATGGGCAAGGTGGAGGAAAGCATCTCCATGGGAGGTGAGGGAAAACACCTTCCCGGGGAGATGGAGGAAAACATCTTCTAGGGGATACAGGAAAAAAATCTTCCTGAGAAATGGAGGAGAGCATCTTCCCGGGAGATTAAGGAAAGCCCCTTCCTGGGATTGGAAGTTGTGTCTGTCTGGGCTGAAGGCAGAGCAGGCTCAGCAGCTCTGCAGCTCCCTGGAGGTGCTCAGCCCTGGCTCCCCTGTTCTGGGGCACATCCCTGGGTTTATGGATGCAGGGAAGGGCACCCCGATCCTGGGAGGGTCACAGCTCCTCTCGCTNCCTCCTCCTCCTCCTCCTCCTGAACTGTGCACATGCTTCTCTGGATCCTTCCTCAGCATCCACAGGCACTTGCAGTGGGAGTTTTCCCTCTCACTTCCTCAAACAGAGAGGGCCAAATGAAGCAGTTCCCCATTTTTTTTGTATCAGTTTTCCCTGGCAGCCTTGGGGAGCTCCCAGCTCTCTCTCAGTTCTGTTCCTGCCCCACCTGCTCCACCCTCAGCCCTCCAGAAGGTCCCAGCAGGAGGATATCGACTTTGTGGGCCCAGCTCTCCTTCAGGAGTCACTGCCCTGGGTCACAAAACTCCTGGATGTCCCTAAACCTGAGAGTGCCACTGAGAAGGAGCAGCTGAAGGGGCTTTTCCAACTCGAATGAGCTTTTTCCCTCCTGTGGAAAGAGACGGAAGAAATATAGCTGCTCCCTCACACCGATAACCTGCTGACCCCCCCTTGTTTACCAGCAGCCCCCTGCAAGCCTTGGGTAATTGCCCTAATCCTCCAAACATCCCAAACCCCACGCGAGCCCTCCCAGTCCCTCTCTTCTGTGGAGGATGAGCCCCTGGGAGAGGGGGTGCAGGAACCTGCCCAGGGCAGCTGAAACTCTCGGGGCTCCACGGCTCCTCTGTGACTCCTTGACAGCACATCCATGGTGGCAGGGAGCTGAGGACACTGCCTGGCATCCCTCAGAAGCTCTCCAAGACCCAGCAATCCTGATCCCCCTTTCTGTCCATTCCCCTGGAGATGGGGAGATGGGAGAATCAACATCTTTGTTTCTATAAATATTTGTTTCTATAAATAAATGTATTCCTTTCTCTTTTTTACCTCACTTCATGGATCTCCCCATCCAGAGGGATAAGGCAGATAATTGGTAATTATGGATAATGCACTGAAAACCCAAATCCCTGTTTGCTCTGAGGACAGCCAGCTGGTTTGAAGCTTTAATACCCAGACCACAGCATGGGAGGATAATTTTACTTGGGAATTTGCCTTTACAATCACAAAATTCCTCACCTCACTACAGCAAATCAAGATTGATGTCAGCAAAGAACTCAATTTTCACAGCCTGTAGCTGAGGCCAAGGACTTTTTGTGCCTTGCCATGATTTTCACGCTTCCCAGTCTTCCAGCACTCTGCTTTCCACAGCTCCACAGAGGTGTTGGATAAATTTCCTGTTTCACTTCTGCAACAGGGAGCCACAGCTTTATCAGGGAATATTTAGGGAGACAGACACTACTTCCAGACAATGCTGTCTCCATAAAAGAGAGCTGTGAAATGGGACTGTGCAATAATTCCTTTCCTGCTCACCACAGGCTGGCAGTTCAAACCCTCAGCAGGAGCTGACAGTGTGGGCTGGCCTGTGACACACAGGGATGCTCAGAAATTGATCTCTTTTTTCCACACACACTCATATAAAATGGACTTCTCTGCTCCAAAGTGGAAAATCAAATTATTTACCTTATGCTCCTAATTTATTTTTGCTAGAGAGCAACTTATCTCTTTCTTTAAGCAACTAAAAATTATTGATTTGTAGTTTCCTGATAATATTTCCATTCTGCAGTTGAGGCTATGGAGTCTTTGCATTCAGAAAACAAAGGAGTATTTCATCATCACCTTTCCTCAGGGAAAACTTCCCACCAGAGCTTTGGTACTTGGCAAGTTGGAGAGACACTTTCCCAGGTCACGGTGCAGAGTGAACCTCAGCCCTAACCCCACTGATTATTCCATACCAACCCCAAACCCAGGCTGCCTGGCACTGGGAATCCTGGAGGCTGCCCAGTTTAACTGGGACCTGCTGCCAGCAGCCCCCAGTCACAGCGTGCCCCTGAGCACAGCAAAGGCACCAAAACCTCTGCGCTGAGCAGCAGGAGATGTGGCAGGGACATCCCTGCTCCTTTCCCTGCTGCTGTGTCACCAACCCAGCACAGCCGAGCCCGCAGAGCAAACATGCTGTGGCCAGATGTGCAGAACATCTGCTCAGACCAACAAAGCAAAAACAACAACAAAAAAATGACTGAAACCAAAGGGAAAGGAGGATGTCCTAGGGTGGTGTTCTGATGCTCGTATCCCCATTGGTGTGTGCTGGTTTTGCTGGATGTCATGTTCTGTGCCTTTCAGACTGGCTCTGAAAAGCCAATGTTTTGGGTTTTGCTCTCAGCCTCTCCCCCAAGGCCGGTGGGACAGAGACAGGCAACACTTGGTGCTGTTTTTGCTTTTATTGCTCTTTTTTTTCACTCCGGCTCTTCCTCTAGCTTCTGCTCTGCTTCTGCTTGCTCTTGCTTCTTTCTGCTCATTAACTAGTTTAGCTGAAGAGTCCAAATTTCCTCCTGGACTGTTTCTCCTTTCCTCTTTTCAGACCTACTCGAACCTGCTCCGGACTGGGACCTGGGAATATGGAAAGTCTCCATCCTGTGGCTGCAGCAGCTNTCTCCCAAATTTGCCCTAAACCAGGACAGAGGAGCATCCATGGATCCTGACTGACGTGCTGGGGCTTCCCAGGAAGGGCTGGTGGCACAGTGACAGCTCAGCTAGGAGTGACATCCCAGGGAAAGCACAGCCCCACGAGCAGGCCATGGATCCAGGGGACTGGGACACTCCGAGGGGAATTCCATGGGGATTTGCCTCCCTCCTGCTGCCCCGGAGTCCCCGATGGACACTTCCATCTGCACATAACGGGCTCTGGACTCACAGCACCCCTGCATTTTTGTGAGATAGTTTTTTTATAGTTGTTTATGGGTTATATTAGTTTAGTAGGGTATAGATTAAGGATTTTTTTTTAGTATAAAATAACATGGTTTTATTTATTTTATTTTTATTTTAAGAAATAGGGGTGGGGCTTTTTTATTAGGTAGAGGGCATTTTTTTGTTTAATTTTTTTATTAGATTATAATTATAGTAACATATGATTAGAATTTTGTATTCTTTTACAAGTATTTTATATGTTATAGGGTATTTAGTTTAATTTTTATGGTTTTATATGAGAAGATTTGTTTAAGATTATTTCTATTTCTTATTTTTTTTGTTCTGTTTTCATATTAGGTTTTACGTTGTATTTTGTTATATTTTATTTGTTTAGGTTTTTTTCACACATTCTGGGGGTGAAGAAGTGTCCTCACCCCCTCCTGCAGGCTGATCCCAAAGTGCAGACAGGCTCCGTGCTCGGTGCTGCTGCTCCAGGGAAATGTCCCTGGGAGTCTGCAGGGACCAGGGCATGGCAGGGCCTGGGTCCGGGCCCAGACCTCGCCCGGGATCACCCACGAGGAGCAGAAAACCAGGAGTGTCCACCAAGCCCTGGGTGCTGCTGGCATGATCCAGGATGCTCAGAGCACGGGACAGCTCCATGGGGTGTCCCTGAGCCTGCCCAAAAATGCCACCTGAGAGCCCCAAAACCACAAACCCCATCCCAGAGGCAGGAGGGGACGGTCCCAGGAAGGGAAAAGTGCTGGGCTACAGCAGAGCTGGGCAATCCCCTGGGGGGACACGGTGTCCTCCCTGTGGGGACACCCTGGGGTGGTGTCCTGTCCTCATGGGGACATCCTGGGGTGGTGTCCTCCCTGTGGGGACACCCTGGGCTGGTGTCCTCCCTGTGGGGACACCCTGGGCTGGTGTCCTCCCTGTGGGGACACCCTGGGCTGGTGTCCTCTCCTGTGGGGACATCCTGGGATGGTGTCCTGTCCTGTGGGGACACCCTGGGCTGGTGTCCTCTCCTGTGGAGACACCCTGGGCTGGTGTCCTCCCTCATGGGGACATCCTGGGCTGGTGTCCACTCCTGTGGGGACACCCTGGGCTGGTGTCCTCTCCTGTGGGGACATCCTGGGCTGGTGTCCAGTCTTGTGGGGATATCCTGGGCAGGTGTCCTGTTTTGTGAGGACACCCTGGGCTGGTGTCCTCCCCAGTGTGGACATCCTGGGCTGGTGTCCTCCCTC
>VZTB01005904.1:53244-79807 GCA_013397245.1 Thryothorus ludovicianus | reverse complement strand
CCTGTGGGGACACCCTGGGCTGGTGTCCTCCCTCATGGGGACATCCTGGGCTGGTGTCCATTCTTGTGGGGACATCCTGGGCTTGTGTCCTGTCCTGTGGGGACACCCTGGGCTGGTGTCCTCCCCAGTGGGGACATCCTGGGTGCTCTCCCCTGGCTTACCTCAGCCCTACTGCAATGGTTCAGTTTCTCAGCCTCACCCCCCAGCCCACCTCCTGCACTGGTTCAAAGTCACTGATTTAAGCCCAGGCCCTGAGCTTCCCGGAGGGAAATCCATGGGTGTAAATCTTATCTGTTCCCCAGCCTGACTTCACCAATTAGTGACAAGTCCCAGGACATCAAACCCCAACCCTGGCCCTGGCTCTGTGTGCTCACAGCACCCCTGCCCACCTCAGGGGCCTGATTCTGCTTCCAGTTTTCACATCAGGGCATGTGGCTGGTTAAGGAAAACCCACAGCTGGCAGGTTGGGATTGGGTCACAGACTCATGGAATCATGGAATCATTCATGTTGGAAAAGTCTTTGGAGGGTCTGGACCCTCTTGCATGGTGTTCACTGGTGGAGTGTGGGCTCTGCTCCTCTGAGTCCCGTGGTGGGGCTGGGGGCAGGGAGGGAATTTCATCTTATTTGGGCTGAGCTCTGCTGTGGTTGGGACCTGAACCCAACCCTGTGACCCTGCTCAGAGCAGCTGCCCCAGGAATGGGACCCCCATACCCTGGCTGGGGCAGAGATCCCTGGAGCAGAGCCAGGGGACAGCAGGACCCTTGCACCTCCCAGCCACGGTGGCAGTGGGTTTGACATGTGTAAATGTCTCTCTGTACATACAGTTAATGTCAAAGGCAGGAGAAATGAATATTTTGGCAGACGTGGAGCTCTGCTTTGGTGACAGGCTCTGGCTTTCCAGCAGCTCTTCTGGAGAGACCAGGCCCTGGTGATGCAAGGGAAAATCCCTCACACAGGCAGAGTGCCCCAGCAGCCAGAGCCTACAGGGGCCACGTGCTGCACAGGTGAGCTCAGGGGCAATGGAAAGGTGACAGCAGAGCTGCTTCCAGCTCAAACACACAGGTATTCCCCTCTGAGCCTTCCCCAGGCCCCTGGAGCCTGCCCTGCTCCTTCCTCCACAGCATTTTGAAAAGGCCCAGGCAGAAATGCAGAGATTCCTCTGCCCCAGCAAACCTGATTTCCTTGCCCAGATCAGAACTCTCCTCTGTGCATCACTGAATCCCCCTGGCCTGAGGAGTTAGGTAAAATAAACAAGGAAAACTAGAGTTTGGATGCTCAGGGAGCAGAAATTGGCTTCTTCTCTCTTCAAAGAACATTTCTTTCTCTGTGTGCTGCTGTCCTGTCTCTGCCCAACGTGGGAAGTTTCACATCCCTCTCCTTGTCTGCTAGGACTGCTCACCTCCAGCCAAGTGGAAACTCTCATGATGTGCCCCTTTCCTTGGCAGTTTGGGGGTGCAGAATGATCTCCAACAGCTGGAAATGCTCCTGTGAAACTGCCCTGAGTGAGAGCAGGAGTCTGATTAAAGCAGCCATCAGCCTCAGTTCCCAGCCTCACTGAAGATATTTCCCAGTATTTCCACACATCACCAAGTGCAGAATCCTGCTCGAGGTGACTGTGAATTTCTGTTAATATAAAGAAAAATCTGATTACAGAGGAACTGGCTGTAGCCCTGTGCAGGGACAGGAACATCTCTGGAGCTGGGATCATCCTCATCACCTCAGCAGCAGATCTGAATTTAGAGTGCATAAATGGGTGGGGAAACTTGAAAAGAGCTGCAGTCCCAGTTGTGCTGGGAAATCTAGATTTTTATATATTGAGGTAGCCCTAGAGTGGAAATTACATACTTTTTCTTCAAGTGTTGCTGTTTCAGTGGTGCACTCACTGGGGCCAGCTCAGCTGGAAGCTGTGCCCATTTTCCTGGTGCAGGTGGGGTGTGGGGACATCCAGGCTCTGGAATGATCCCTTTCCAAACAGCACGTGGCACAGAGGACTCTGGAATGTCAGGAGCCCACTCACAGGCACACAGGTACACCCAGGGCAGGCAGGGCACTGCCCAGGGCTGTGTCCATGGCAAGGGTGGCACCTGCTCCTGCCTCAGCCCGTGCCAAGCCTCCCCCAGGAGGGAAAATCTGGCCGTGACCTCCATAGCAGGAAAAGCACCAGGAAAAATTCACCCTCCTCCAGTGCCAGAGCCCTGGACACAAAGGATTTCAGGCTTTCTGTGCTGACAGAGACTGATCCCAAAAATACACTGCATTTGGTCTGAAGCCATGGAAAAAGCTTCCAAAACTGAATAGTAGCACTAAAATTATGAGTGTATAGTTAAATAGAAGTGTGTTATATCACAGAGTGAAAAATTTAAAATTTAAAGGTTTTAAGATATAATAATATATGTGTAACAAAATAGAAAGTTTAAGGTGTAAAATAATTCTTCTTCCTCTTTAGATAATTTTGTATGATTAATTTAAAAAACACGCAATATGAAATATAAGTAATTATTAAGTTAAAAGTAAAAATAAATTAATTAGCATCTCATTATTAAGTAGTTTAAACTTTAAAAAGAACCTTAAAAACATAACTCTGTACTCCATTTCTACTCTATTTACATGTAAAAGCACTCACGGTCAGTAAAACTATAGCATAAATAAACAGTAATAAACATCCAAGTCCAAACAAACTTCTATCTCTCACACCTTTAATCTAATCCTGAGAAGATGAACCAGATAAAGCCAAGGGCTTCCCCACACTCCAGGGTTTGGGAGGTGCTGTTTGCCCAGAGAAGATCCAAGGAGCTCTTGGGGATGGAGAGCTCCCAGGGAAGGCTCCTTTCTCAAGGGTTCAGGAGACAACCAGAGCATGCTGGAAGCTTCCACAAACACCACAGCAAACCCTCAGGGGATCTGGGCTCATTCCAGGGCAAAACCTGAGTGTGGCTTTGGAGGAGAATGGAAAGAGAAAGGTGTGGGGCAGGAGATGATGGCTTCCCTCACATCAGCCTGGGAGAGGGATGATCCCCGTGGTGCTGCCCAGGAGAAATCTCTGCTGATGGACACAAATCTCCAGGGCTGTGTTCCAGAACTCCCGGGCAGACAGAGCCCGGGCAGGGTGCCCATGCTGCCCTGTCTGAGGCACAGCCCCAGGCAATCCTCATCCCTCACCCCAGCCCTCGCCAAGCCCTCTGACACTGACGATGTCTCAATGTCCTGAGCTGATGCTAAATTGTCTTCCCATTCATCTGTTTAATAAGAAATCAGTGTTGTACCTTTAAAAACTGGATCAGAGAGTGAAGGAGACATGGTAGAATATCTGAGGCAGTTATTTTCTAAACATAAAGATCAGAGTTTTCAGCTTTCCCTCACACACGGCCTGTGCTGGCTGCAGTGTGGATGGTGGCACAGAGCTCTCCTTTGCTTTTTGTCAGTTTTTGGCCAGCTGAGGCACAGAAGTTCTCTGGCCTGTGGATTTCTTTTTTATTTTTTTCCCTTTTCCTTGGCACTGTTTGACCCTGCNAACCAGCTGGGGAGAGGGGCGGTTCAGATTCATTTTCTGGAGGGATTCCATCCAGAGGTTTTTTCCCAAATTTGCCCTAAACTCAGTAACAAAGCACCTTTGGTAAATCTTTGTATTTATGGCAGCGGTGTCATCATCTTGGTGTTTACAGCAGCAATGCCACCACCCCTGAGCTTCAAAACCCAAACTCAGAGTTTCCTCACCCGAAACCTGGATGTGTTCTGGTCCTGAGGAGCCAACTGCAACATTCCCATGGGAGCAGGCTAGGGAACAGCCATGGGCCAAGTCCCCCAGGACAGGCAACTCCATCAAGCAGGGTGAGAAATGCACTTTCTGATCCATCAGTGATTTTGAAGCTTTAAAAAAAAAAAAAAAAAAAAAAAAAGAAGAAGAAAAGGGGAAAGGGTGAAATAAAAATCATTAAAATAGAAGTATTTATTTTTGACAGAATCAAACCACATAAATCCTGAGCTGTTGTGCTGTTTGATGTAGAATTAAAGGGCTTTTTTAAACTAAATGGTTCTCAGGGTGGAAATAAAAAAGTATTTGACAGCTACCAAACCAGGACACCTCAAGTTTGAAAGCACTGGGAAGAAAGTCTGAAACTGAGAGACATTTGTGAGACATTTCAGAGCTGCAGGGAAGCTGAGCTGGGGTTCTGACAGTGAAACCTGGAGCAATCTCCTGGCTCATCCATCTGATTTCACTCCCTCTCCTCTCCACCTCCTAGACAAACTCCAACCACACTCCAAAGTCTGGATGTCCCAGTCATGATTAAATTTCTACAGATTTTATAAAAATCAGCAGCTGGGTGGAGGGGCGAGCCAGGTAGGGCTCTGATGTGACACCTTCTCGGCTCAGCAGGGCCAGCCCAGCCCTAGGTGGTGGGAGAGGACAGGAAGGGGATGAGCAGGGACCAGGAATATGATCCCACAGGAAAAAAGGCTGCATTCATTTTGCTGTCCACGACACATTTGTAAAAGAGAAAGAATTCAAAAAGCAATGGCCATGCAATGCTGTTCATCCTTCTCCAGGACACCCCTGGTACCTTTCCTGGAGCATCAGCCACTGGGAGTTGGGGTGGGCAAGGACCAGGGCAAGGCTGCACCTTCCCCTCTTTGATCCTGAATCCAGGCTGGCCCCCTCCTGCTCCCCCCTCCTGGGCTCTGCTCTCACTGCTGTTCTGCTCCTCTGTTTCTGTTTATTTGTCCCCAGTTGTGTCTTTGTCTTAGCCAGGAACTTGGAAAGCTCCTTGGAAAGCTCCTTGGAAAGCTGGCTCAGGCTGCCTTCGCCATCTGGCTGCTGCCCATTGCTGAGGATTCCAGTAGCAAACCAAACCCAAACACTGGGAAATGGGCCCGAGGAGAGTTCATTTTTATGAGGAGGATAATGGGATTGGAAGTGGGAGAGAGCTTGTCTGGTCCCAGGCTGAAGAGGAGCTCTCCCCAGGGCTCTTCCCATGGCTCCTCAGACACCAGAAAAGTCCCGATGATTTTGTATCTTCAAGGTCCTGACCAACAGCGGTGGGGAAACTGAGGCACAGGGCCACTCCTTGTGTCTGTGGCAGACCTGACTGTCCTGATGCCCAGGAAGAGTCTGGGAATCCAGCCAAGGAAAGGTGGCTCTGAGCTCACCTGCTCCCCCCAGTTTGGGTGCAGGCTGTGCTGGGGACAGTGGTGGCTGAGCCGCCCCTCCCGGGGGATGGCTCAGGAATGGGCCAGTGACAAATGGGCTCTGGCTGAAATGAAGCGATGTTATCATGGCCTCTGTTCCTCCCCCTGGGGGGACCATGAAGGGCCAGGGCTGCCTGGGCCAGCTCCCATTTCCCTGGGTGGTCACGGGTGGCCGGGCATCGTGAATCAAAGCAGGAGCAGGAGCAGGAAATGGAGAACGGGAGCTGAACCCACTCTGCCACGGAGGGTCCAGCCAGGGAAACCATGACAGACCTCATCTGGCTTCACCCACAGATGCAGAGCGGTATTTTAGCAGCTCCCCAGTCCTTCGGAATTCCATATTGGAATTTTTGAGGCCATCTTTTGATGGCTCAGCCATAAAAGATGGGAGTTTGCAGCTGCCATCTGTTCTCATTGCCCTCCTCCTTCAATGGCACTGTGGAAACATGAGCAGGTGACAGATTTTCCTGGGAGATGCCAGAGATGGTGTGGGGAGTCGATGGAGCAGAGAGTGCCCATGGATTGAGCTGCTCTTCCTCCCTAAAATAACCCCCTGTGGTGCTCCAGCCACTCTTTGTGAGACCTGTGCTGGTTTCTCTGGGAAAGCACGGAGCAGGGATGCTCTGCTGCTCTTTCCCGCTCTGCCCTCAGCATTCCCACATCCAGCAGCACCCAGCCATGGCTGCCATGGCACTGGGCACAGTTATCCCCTTAGGGATTTGGGATTGGAGCCCTGCTCTCATCTCCAGCCTGCAGAAGGACAGGCCTGTGAAGCAGAATAAAAACTGCCCGGAACAAAGCACATCAGTGTTTCATTCCCACAGCTATTCCCTGGGTCCAGGGGCTTCTGCCAGTCCCACCAGGACCCCTTTACTTTCAGAGGTTCAGACTGTTCTTTGCACACATCTTGCTGCAGGTCGAGGAGCTGCTGCTTGGCCACCAGCTCCGTCAGCAGCTCACGCTCCCCTCCCAGATCCTGGAGTTTCATCAGAGCCTCTCTGATCCCAGGAAATGAGTTTTCTAAATGAGGCATGCCCAGCCCATCGATAAAGAAGGCATCAATGGCCAGCCCAATTTCTTCTTTGCTTTCTTAGGCCCTGTAATGGATGAGGTGTGGAAGGTGCTCCTGCCCACAGAAGGAGCTGGAATGAGGTGGATTTTAAGGTCTCTTCCAACCCAAACCATTCTGAAATTCTATGATAATTTCCCCCGTTTCTGGTTGTTTCCAAGCTGTTTGTTCCAAAAGCTGTGTGAAAATGTGGATGTTTCCTGCACCTTAGAGCTGCCTCTAATTTAAGTGTGGATTTTAAGTGTGTCCAGAGAGGAGGATCAGCCTCTCAGGTTTCCCTGAGCTGGCTGCATCCCTGCTGTATCTCAGCTTCTCAGGAAATGCATATCTATCTCCAAATTCATCCCCTAAGAAGCTCTAAACCTTGCACCCAGTGGAGACAGCAGTGGGGTTTGTTGACTTCAGCACCACCAGGAAACCAACCCATGAATTTACACAGCAGTTCCCATGCAGGGCTCACAAACTCCCTTTATTGTCCCCTTCAGACCTGGGCTGCCCTGGGCCCTGAGACACTACCAGACCCACGGAACCTGGGGTATCTTGGGACCTCAGAGATCAAAAGGGAACTTTGCATGGGTCAGAGGGAAGCATTCTGGGCTGCTGGATGTGTTCCCTCTCACCTCCTCTTCTGCAGGAGCTTCATCGCTGTGACCAAACCTGGGCTGGAAATGTCTGCTCGTGGACTGCAGTGACACAGCTGAAGGGACCATCCCTGACTCACACAGGGACACTGGATAAAAGGATTTATAGACAGAGAGCTCCCCAGCTCCCCTCCATCCTGAGCATTCTGCCAGTGCAGGAGTGTTCTCACACCCTCACAGCCCCAGAGCAGTGAGTCCTGAGCTGCTCCTGTGCTTCCCAAAGCCTGCAGTGAGTCCTGAGCTGCTCCTGTGCTTCCCAAAGCCTGTGGTGAGTCCTGAGCTGCTCCTGTGCTTCCCAAAGCCTGCAGTGAGTCCTGAGCTGCTCCTGTGCTTCCCAAAGCCTGCAGCAAGTCCTGAGCTGCTCTGGACTTGGGAAATGGAATAAGTTCATTCTGCTGAAGAGAACAAGTGACAAGGTGTAACCCAGCACTGCAAGGACATGGAATATGAGCACTTCTCACCCATGCAGGATGGTAGATTGCAGGGATGGAGTTTTCCTACCATGTCAGTTTGAGTATAAATGGGTTTAAATGTGTTTACTCTGGGATTTTTGCCTGCTTTAGGGATCAAGTCCTAACTTGTGGCAGAACTTCTCTCATGGTGTGTCCTTCCCAAGGCGTGAGGAGCTGCATGTCACTCCAGCCACAGCTGGCCCTGGAGAGCCTGGAGGGAGATGCTCATCACAGGGCTGTGCTGCAGAAACGCCTCCTCCCTTTGGGAATGGCCCGATGTTTGGGAACAGGGCAGGATAACGGGAGCACGGGGGCTCCAAGGGCCTGTTGCACCAGGACCTTGGCTGAACTTCCCTCATCAATCTCCATCAATCCCCCCCTCATGTGCCCCAATTTGGTCTCTGAACCAGCTCCCTTCCTCTTTCCCCTCCCCTCCCGCTGCCCCCCAGCACACACAGGCACATTTCCTTTTCCTTAAGCAAACAATTTTCAGATTTAAAAGTGAACTCCGGGTGCAGGCTGGAAAAAGACAATGTGGCCTGGCCCCTTATCTGCTGCTATCTGCTCCCGACAAGCTGCGAGCCCAGATTGGGCCTGCAGGAGATTTCGAGTGTTTATGGGCCACAGGAGGGAGGGAGAGGAGGGGAAATCTGCTGGGGGAGATAAGTCCAGGAAATAGGGCTGGTGACTGGAGCAGAGTCAACAAAGCTGAGCGAGCAAGCAGACACCTCTGGAGTCCCAAGGATGTGACTTCGTGTCACGACTCAGTGTCACGACTGCAGCTCCCCAGTGAGCAGAGCGGGTTTGCCTGCAGTGGTCCATGCCAGCCTTGGAGAAGGGAAACACCCTGATCTCTTTTCACACGTGGAATATTTTCCAGCAAAGAGCTCAAATTTAAGCTACTCAACCCACAGACAGGTCTGTGAAATAAATCTCTAGGTTTTGCAGGACTGGGGGCATGAACTGGGCCCAGCAGCAGCTCCTGGCTCAGTGGGTCACACCCAGGGTTTATAATATGCTGTGTAAATCTAGAAACTCCCTGGGCCCTAAAGGATCACCTGGTCTTTGTCCATGTGCCACCAGTGTGCCTTAGAACCCACAACATGAGGCAGGAGCTACTCACATGGGCACCAGGAGATTTTTATAACCACCATGTTATTTTTATAATCACCCGTTATGCCCATGTGCACAAGGGGTTTGGTGGTAACTGGAAAAGTGTGTGGGCTTTGTCTGTAATGTATTTCAAACACAAAAATATCTGGGCTAATTATATCTAAGAACAGCAGCTCACATTGTTCTGGCAGCCCAAAAACTGTCATAAGCATGGCTGTGGAATGGAAAAGTGAAGTTGTCTGCTCTCCTCTGGAAAACCAACTGGAGGAAGCTTTCATGCTTCTAAGCAGGAAAACTTCTACAAACTCAATTCTTTCGGAGCAGCTGCTCTGGTTTTACCTTTAAATCTCTAATTTATGACAGAGCCTTCATATCTGAGCTACTGAGAGGAAAGGCAGCCTTATGGAGGCTACTGATGTCCAACAGCCACCAGCTGCAGGGCCCTTGGCCACCCCAGCTGTGTCCTGGTTCAGGTTTTACTGACTGAACTCTCTGAGTTCAGGGCATTTCATTTGCCTGGTGGTGGGGTTTGTCCCATGCACTGCTCCAGCCCCTGGTTTGGATGCTGCAGTTCTGCACTGACCTTGCTCCAGCAGGTTCCCTTCTGCTGTGGTTGTTGCTGCAGCCCTGGCACACACCCAGCTCCAGCTGGGAGCCCCAAGGTCCCAGGACTGGTGTGCTCAGGCCATGGGAGCTGAACAGTGCTGCAGGCAGTGTCCCTGGCCCAGGCACCTCTGAGGGCATTCAGAGAGTCCTGGAATGGTTTGGGTTGGAGGGACCTGAAAGCTCATCCAGATCCATCCCTGCCATGGAGCCCAGGATATTCCTCAGGTGCTTTCCATCACAGAGGAAACCAAGTGTTGGTTTCTCTGCTATTCTCTGCAGAAATTTCCGACAATGTCAAGTCCTTTTTCCCCAGTGAGAGATGGGAGAAAAGAGCAGAAACGCTTCAGGTCTCGTGTTCAAGGTTGTTTATTTGGTCTTATCTAAAACATTTTCTTTCTGTGCCCTGCCGAGCTCCTTCCAGCAGGACAGTCGAAGGCCTTCTCCTCCCTCAGAGGTGGTGCTTATCTTTTATACTAAAAGTTACGTACATTTATTATCTCCAATACCTATTCTCTACATTAGACAGTCAGATTCTNGGGTCTCTGAGCCCCCTGCCCAGGTCCCTGAGCCTCCAGGGCAGCCGGAGGCGAATCTTGTGTTCCCACACCAAGCTTTCCCTTCCCCTTCCTACAAATTCCTCTTTCACCCCTACACCTTTCCCTGTGAATGTTTTGAATCCAGGTCTCATCCTCATCCTCTGCTTTTGCTGTCTTAGGCTGTTGAAAGATTCCCTGCCCATGGCTGGGGATTGGAATGAGGTGATCTTCAAGTTCCCTTCCAGCCCAAACCATTCTGTGAAATCTGCATTTCTTCCATCTCCTCTCCTTGCACAGGGAACAGCACTCCCTTCTTGTCCCAGCTGGTTTCTTTGGCGCAGCAGTTGCTCAGAGCTGTGCTCAGCCTTTCCTGCTGTCCTGTCCCAGCTGGGGCAGGCCCTGGCAGTGCATGGCAAAGCCCTGGGTACAGCAAACTCTCACATCACGGCATTAGGCAGGGAGATTTCCCAAATCGTGGCTCCTCCCCAGCTGGGAGCAGTTAGTGCCCCTAAAGCACTTTCCCATGGAAAGGCTGCTCCAGCAGCAGCAGGCACAGGAACACTTTAACCTGCCTGGAGTCCCCTGAGCTCTTGGGGACAGTGTGGGGACAAGGGCCGAGGTACCAGAGCTCTTCAAGGGAAATCCCTGTGTGGGAAGGACTGTAAAACACTATTTTTCTGGGTTGTTCTAAATTTCCTCTTTATGTTATGGTTCATCTGATTCAAAGAGAAATCTTCTCAGTGGAGGCGTGGAATGGGAAACACACTTCCATGTCAAACCCTTGGAATCGCATCAAGCTCCTGCTTTAGTCATTTATTTTCCTTTAATTCACCTTGGGGTTGGGGTTTTTTTTAATCCTTTTCATTCCTCCAGCTGTTTATGTTTTTGGTGGAGCTGCCTTTCTTCTGCCTCCCTTCCCTTCTGCTTCCTTCTGTACCATCCACAGTGAATTTCACAAGGTGAAATCTTTTCAAGGAATTAAACTCTGGGAAGCAATACTGGATGTATTTGCTTGTTTTTCTGTGGAGATCAGAGCAGGTGGAGCCCCTTTAGAGCTCTAAAAAGGTCTCTTCTGAGCTGGAGAGGTCAAGTCCAGATTGGCCAGGGAGGCTCCAAGGGGAATCAGGACAAGAATTTAGAATTTTGCTTTAAAAAAAAAAAGAGGAAAGAAGCAATCCCAGAGTAAGCAAAGGCCTCAAGCTGTGGAGCTGGACTATTCAAGGAGGGGAAGCTTTACCAGAGGCAAGGGCAACCTCAAGTTTTATATCCCAAAAAAGAAGACTTTTTTTCCCTTCTAGAAGAGGTGCTTCATGTAAAATTTACTAAAAAGCAAAACAACAGCAAAATCTTGCTAGGGAACTTGGAGTCATGGCCACTTCTCTTTTCTGAAGAGGCAAAACTCTGCTGGAGGAAGAGGTTTGCTTTTCATTTCTTTTCCTTCTTTGCTTCTGTTTGTTTAGTCAGCCTGAGCTGGCCAGGGATCTCTGTGGTGAAGGGACCTTGGAGAGGTGGCAGTCCTGTCACCAGGGGCCATGGCCACCCCGGTGCCACTGCGAGGTGTAACATCATGGCCCACGGGTGTTCTGGCACTGAATGGATGCTGGAGGGGCTGAACACAAAAATTCTGGGCTAAAAGAGGAGCCTCCAGGGCCTGCAGAGAGGTCCCAGGAGAGTGGAGGCTCCTACTGGGCACTGCTCAGGAGGGGCAGAGCTTGTGTGGGGTGGGGGTTTGTGGGATTCCTGTCCTGCCTCTGCCACAGGGATGAAATTCCTGTCCTGCCCTGGCCACTACGGGACTAGATCCCTCTGCCACAGAAATTCCTGTCTTGCCTCTGCCACAAGGATTAAATCCCTCTGCCACAGGGGTGAAATTCCTGTCCTG
Organism: Thryothorus ludovicianus; assembly: GCA_013397245.1. Taxonomy (NCBI): domain Eukaryota; kingdom Metazoa; phylum Chordata; class Aves; order Passeriformes; family Certhiidae; genus Thryothorus; species Thryothorus ludovicianus. The sequence goes on along the minus strand of VZTB01005904.1, from coordinate 68,323 downwards.
CCTTGCCCACTACAGGACTAGATCCCTCTGCCCCAGGAATTCCTGGCTTGCCTCTGCCACAGGGATCAAACCCCTCTGCCACAGGGGTGAAATTCCTGTCCTGCCTTGCCCACTACAGGACTAGATCCCTCTGCCCCAGGAATTCCTGGCTTGCCTCTGCCACAGGGATTAAATCCCTCTGCCACAGAAATGCCTGTCTTGTCTTGGCCACAGGGATTAATTAAATCCCTGTGCCAAAGGGATTCATCTCCCACCTCTGTCCACACCACTGTCATGGGATCTGAGGTCTTATCACCCCATCCCTAATTTTCCTTCCTGCCTTCTGTCCATGAAGCTTTCTTTGTCCAGGAAATGTCACTGTCACCCTCCTACCCCACCCCACATGACCTCAGGAGGATCCCTCTAGGGACTTGTAAAAACCCACAGGAATGGAGGCTCACACCAGTCCCCAGCCCCAACTGATTTAACGGGAGTTCCATGACATCCCACAGAGGGTAAATAATTTATTGGATGTTTATAAACAAGAGGAGTGGAAACTCCAATGTTTTGTAAGTGATTAGGATTTTAACAGCACGACCAAACTCCCAATTTTTGTGACTTCACACTAAAAACTCCTCAAAATAAATACTCCAAACATATCCTTAAATTCAGACAGTGAAAAGAGAAAGGTTCTCCTTCTCATTAAATGGACAGAGAGCAAGGAAATTAAAATTCCTGCGGCATTCATGAACCTTCACCTAACATTCCTTTTTCAGGAATAATATAGCATCCAACAATGACAACAATCCCTTTTTTCCTATGCTCTCATTTTATCTCTGGAACTAAAGCTTTCCCTGTGTTGTGATAATGATTTTATCAATAATTTATGATGATTTATTTGAATACACTGATCACATCCATCACTAATGTTAGAGTGAAGCATATTCTATTTCAAAGGTGTTTTTCCTGCTAGAGAGTGATTTAGCAAAGATGAAATATTTTTCACAAAAATATTTATAGTGGGTTTTCTGATTTTCAGTGGACTTCATCAAAGTGCCTTTAATGATTAAATTAATTAGTGGAAATGAAGGAGCAGATCCTTACTGAAATGGAGTTTTCTGACCTCTCTGAATGAAACCTTTTTACACTGGTAATTTATGACAGAAAATATTTTTCCTGTTAAAATTATAAATATGTCCTTCTTATCGATGGAGAATGAAAATAAATTTTAACAGGGAGGATTTTTCTCTCAGACTAATTATTTAATTTCAGGAATATGACTAATTTTAATTCAATTTGACTGCTCCTTGCAGCTCCAGCTCTGCAAAAGTATATTTGTGTCAAATGGTGCATGGGGAAAAGGCAGAACTTGCAGCCACAGAGGGTTTTTATCTTGTCCCCAGCAGCACAGCAGAGGCAAACCCAGACGGACATGGCAGCTGTTTCACCATTTCTTCCCTGAATCCAGGAATTCGGGGGAATTCAGGAGCCTGGTTTGGTTCCAGCTCCTGGACTCACCTGTGAGATATGAAGCTGGTGCCCCTTGAAGCACCAAGTCCCTGCAGTGGGGGCAGAATGTGCAAGGCTTTGGAATCCTTCATTCCTGTGAGGTTCTCCCCTTGCTCACTGATGGATCTTCCTGGTTTTCCCTCTCAAACCCCCAAATCTGGGTGCTGTGGTGGCAAATTTCACTGGGGCAGGGTGGTCACCTCACCTCTGGCTGCTCTCCTTGGCCACGGGCCCAGCTTTTGAGGTGCCATTAAACTGTGGGCCAAGCCTCGGAGAGGAGCAGGGGCCAACAAGTTGTTGTCATCATTTTCCCCAGAGCATGTGGGAACAGTGGTGGCCAATTAAAAACCCCACATTTCCCTGCCAGGAGAGAGAAACTGAAGCACAGTGGTGTGTGTGTGGTTCCACGTCAAGCACTGCAGCTCCATCTGCCTTCCCAGACCTTGCCCTCCTTCCTAATTAACATGTTGAGGAATTTTAAAATGTAATAAACATGATTTCTAAACAACCCGAGAGGAAAGCTTGCTTCTCTCCGGTTTGATGTAAACATTTATAGCACAGCTTCATCCTTAAACAGTTAATCTTATAGTGACCTATTAAAATAAAATGAATTGTGTTATAATTCATCCTAAAGCAACCTCGGGGTGAGTGTATCAGGTAACTCCTGCTTTTGCAGCCCTCATGACGTTTTTAATCAAATTCAGCTGTAATTGCTGGAGCATTCACATGCCTCTTTTAATACCCTGCCTCCATTTGGGACTCATATGAGTCTGTTTTCTCTTAGCGTAGCTAATAAATAGGAAACATGAAAAGAGCACATTTTGCAGGGCTCGGAGCTTCTCCGTCGTTCCGTTTGTTCCAGCAATTGTCTGCCGGGCCGATGGGAACGCGGCACTTGTCGGGTCCCCCGCGTCCAGGATAAAAACTCCTTGTGGGGTTGGAGTCGCTCGTTTTGTGTCGCTCGCACCCCGCTAAAGGGGACAGGGACAGGGGCGGCAGCGGGAGCATTTCACTGGCATCTTTAAAAAAATCACCGCCGCTGAAATATCGCTTACGAACAACTCACCCACGGTTTGGGCAGGAAAACTTGAAATGCGGGCTGTGCCTCCAAGAAGTTCGTGTAAACAAAACTCCGGCGACTTTCCCTGCCCAGCAGAGCAGGGGGTGGTGGGGTTGGGGGTTTTCTTCAGTCTCCGACGCTACAGCTGTTTGCAATTTGCCAGCAATTTTCTTCTGGGCTAGTAAAGCTCCCAGGATGGCTGGAACTGGCCACATGGGTTTCTTCCCTCGGCTGTGGGGTTTGGTTACAAGGGGCAGCAAACCCAGCTCGGGATTCGGGGCAGGCATTTCCCCTGAACTTGGGAATGCTTTATAGGAATCCCCAATTCCTGTTAACGCCAACCTTTAAAGGTTATTTCACTGCAGGTTGTGCGTGTGCTCAGGGCTCCCTGCCCGAGCCAGGCGGAGATTGCTTCAAAAGTGCAGGAAAATGAGGAAAATAAGAGGACGGCACAGAGATGCGCTTTCAGGTTCCCTGCCCCGCCAGGAAAACGGGAAAAGGCGTCAGTGAACACAAGAGCGGAGCCCTCGGGGTTCCCCCCGTGTTCTGTGTAATTCACACGTGGAAACGTGAGAAAAGAATGAGCGATGTCTTTGAAACGTGAGCCCATTCGGTCCCTGGCTGGCTCGGCTGAGCAGAGAGTCGTTCCCATCCTCGCAGAATAATGAGATTAAGGCTTGGAAAGGGCATTTTTAACCCCGTGCGCACGAATTTGAAAAAGCCTTTAATAATAATAACTCTGCTTTTGATTTTAGAGGGTTTTTTCCCTATTCCCTTTCTCTCCCGATTGTTCCCCCGTTCCCCTCTCTCCTGTATGATTCCTCCCTGTCGCTTTGCTTTTCCTTCCATCCCAAAGAAGCTTCTCCCTAAAACCCCCGTCCCCTCACCTTGCTTAGGAAAGGATTTCTCTCGCCACAAACAACAACAATTATAATAACAACAAAGAATCCAAGGAATTTCTATATTAAAAAGTGGCGAGGTCCCTGGTCGCTGGGTGCAGGTCTGAGTCTGTTTTCCTTGGAAATTGGGAGGAATGCTAAACGCCTCGTCTACCAGGGAGTAAATTGTGTGCGGAGCTCAAGGCACGGCTCCCAGGTTGCCCTTTCACCCCTTCACTTTATATGTTCCTCTTATTAAGGAGAAAAATGTTTCAATATGTTGGAATTTGGGGCAAAGCCGGGAAGGAGAAAAATAGAATAGAGAATGGAAGAACATTTTCCAAATAGTTTTGGTAACCCTTCTGAGGGTTGCATTTAAAATTGATGTTGAACTAAAACCCCTGGAAGTTTTTGTCCAGGTTAGCACAAAATATTGTCTGTGAAGGCTTCTGAGATGACAAAATGCACCAGGAACGTGACTCCGATGGGGAAAAAACCATCCCTGGATTGAAGATGTGTTTCCTTTCCCCCCTGAAAGCGTTACTGTTTGATGGGCTCTTATGAAATAGCTAAAAGGAGCTGGAGGTTTCGGCTTGCTGGAAGAAATGCAGAATTCTTTATCCAAAAGAATCGTTTGGGGCCGGATCCATCCCACTTTCTCAGCCTGCTCTGTCATGCTTTCGGTCCGGCTGCAGGGGGAAATGGGTTAACTTTTTCTAGGTAAGCGTCAGGAAAGAAAACCTCAAAATAAGGAACGATGATTTAAAAACGGATATTTGAAACTTCCTTATTTAAAAAGGGGGATTTAAGGTAGCACTTGAGCTCCACTCAGCGTCCCTTTTCGGCTTGACTCATCAGCAACTTCTTTTTAAAGTTGTGAATTTTTTTCCTTTTTTTTTCTCTCTTTTTCTTTTTTTGGTGTGTTGTTTAAAGTCGCTCGCAGCACCAGGAGGGCTCATGGGGCGAGGTCGTCCCATGGCCACGAATAATCGGAGGGAACAGCTGGAATATTGATAAGGGGGGAAAACGGAAATCAAATGAGAAGTAGAGGGCAGAGAAGCAAGGGAAAGGAAAGCAAAGCACGTCCTGGAGCTGCAAGCAGCACAGAAGCCCCCTGAGGAAACGCCTGCTTGATGCAGCCTGTCTGGATGGGCTAGGAATTTTAACTTCAGCGCTGCTTTGGATCGAACAAGTTTAAATCTCTCTTCTGCCCGCAAAGCTGCGGCGGCAAGGGCAGTGCTCCACAGCTGGTGGGGAGTTTGGGTTTGGTCTCAACCTGGATCTTTACAAACTGCTCTGCCACTGGCTGAGGGGAAAGGGTCTAAAAGGTGAGTCCTTTCAATCATAGCAATAAGAATAAGCGTTTCTAAAAGTAGTTTAAGAGGCCTTTTTATATCGCGACTGACGCTGGCAGGGCGAGACGATTGATAAATAATCCACTGCAGACTCTTGAGAACTGGCTCCAAAATATGCAGATGTATTTATTTACATGCACAGACGTAATTACAACGGGGGGGGAAGCGGGGAGACGCTAATCAGGGCTAAAGAGGAGAGCGGGGGAAACCAATATGGAAATCCTTGACCCCAGAAAATTTACTGGCGAGGCAAAATTACCTTATCCCTCCACTCTGCCTGCCCCCACCCCCCGTCGCAAGTTCAGAAGCAAATGAAACTGGAATGTGTTAGGAGGGAGGACGACAGGGAAAAAAAAAGAATTGTACTTATCAGAAACACATTGTCCGCTTTAGAGCCGCTTGCCCTCCCGTGCCAGCTGGACGGACAATAAATACTTGAAAAGTCAATTAAAGGGGGGTTACGTGCAGATAGCGAATTTTTAGTTTCCAGTTGTTGGTCTGTGGAGTTTTATGTTTTGGTTTTTGTTTTTTTTTTGGTTAACAACTTAACTCCACGGATGGTTCGGTGACTCCGGGTGTGTCCCCGAGCGTTGCAGGCTCTCAGTCCCAGCGGCCGGGCAGCTTCATTAACGCAGTTCCGTAATTAACCCCGGGGCTGGCTCTGATTAGACCCGGACAAGCCGCTCTAAAGGCGCAGTCAGGACCCCACAGCTTTTCCTCAGGGTCTTGGGGAAAAGCCCCGAGCCAAGAGCCCCGGAGCGCTCGTGTGCGGCTCCTGCCGCATCCCTCGCATCCTGCCGGGACATTTTCCTGTGAGAATTCCTGGGGAAATGTCTGCCCCTTCCTCCCATCCCGGGCAAACGGGGCAGGAGCGCAGCGCTGAGGCAGGCTGGGGGTGGGTGTCAGGGTGCCGGTGATTCCCAAAGATGCGCTAATCACGCTCAGCTAATTGTGTTCTGGCGCGCTCCACAAGGACTGAAAACCCCGAGAGGATCGGGGAGGACAAATAAAATCGGTTTGTGGAATGTGCTGGTGACCGAGGGTCTGTTTGCCCACACACCATCACATTTTTCACCATCGTTGTTACTCTCTGCGTCTTTGTAGTGACGATTTTGGGGGTTGGAGGCAAAAAAAAAAAAAAAGCAACTCTGTTCATCAGAAGCTCATCAAGTCTTAGAAGTACAGAAAAACAGATGGGGTGCCTTGAGACTGAGATAAAGTCTGAGCAGGACCCTAAATAGAAATGGGATTGACAACCCTGAGAGCTCTTTTAATATTTGTAACGATGCTTCCTTTCAGAATATTTTTAAATATATGGTTTAATTATTGTTGATGAGGAGGGTTCCTTAAATCACTCGTGGCCGGCAGGTTAATGGCTTGGGATGGTTTCAATGAGCCAGGAAAGGCAACTGCCCCTCACTCAGCCAAGAGAAACCTTGGGGTAGAGTCAATGGGGTTAACTAGGCTCGACATGAAAACATGAGTATTTCAACTGGCTTTTAATTGTTGGCTAAGAAATTCAGTTAATCAAATGTCAGACATTTCCCCCTGCTCTGGTCTAAAATTAAGAAGGCTCTTTTCCTGGGGAGGAGGGAGAATCCAAAGGAAAAAACAAACTGGTTTTAAAAAAGAGAAATAACCCCCTGCTCTGTGAGTCTCTTACTTGATTTTAGTTATTGTGTTGATGTGGTTCTCTGTCCTTTCAAAGTAACACTTAAACGCTTGATCACTCCCCTCCAAATTTTATTACCAAACTTTCTATTTAAACCAGACTTTATTCCTTTATTTTTCTCTATGCATATATGTGACTGGGAGTATTTTTTATGATTTATTTCAGGTCAAATTTAGGACCTTTAAGTATATCTAATAAACAAGTAAGGATGTTTCAGACTGTACCAGACACTTCGTCTTACGTCAAGGTAAGACATGACAGCATCTTTAAACAGGTAATGTCAAAAATTACTATTCTCCCAAATCCACAGTCATTTGTATTGGCTGAAAACCTCATTCCCTTTCTTACTGAATTTAGCAGGAAAAAAAAATCCTTTGCTCTTCAGCGGGAGAGCAGCCAGAGACTGAAAAATCCAATTTATCATTTTGGGAATGTGCAGGGCTGAGTCAGAAGTTGTAGCATCGGAGACAAACAATGGGTTCAAGAGGGCTTGTCTTGCATCCTGCTCTGGGTTATCCATGGTCAGGCTGCCTTGAATTCCAGCTCCCAGTTTATTGCTCTGGAACCAACACAACCATGGGGCTGTGCTACCAGCTTACATCCCAGAGTTCTCTCAGAGTGCTCCCTTGAATTTCCTTCCCATTTTCTGCTTTCCCAGCCCCCCTTTGTCCTGTACCTGTGCCGGCTCCTGAATTCCGTGTGCAAGATATTCTGTGGAATGGCGTGGTTTCTGAAAGGTGCATTTCAGAATGGATTTAGAGGGGAAAATGTTGAATGCGTTAAAGGTGAACATCTCTTTCAGTTGCTGAAGCAATGGATTGTCACACCAGGCAGTGCTGTGTAACACTGGGATTTATTTCTGTGCTCCTGAAGTTTCTTTCTCTTTTTGGATGCTTCCATGCAACTTAGTGGATAAATTAACTCCAATTATTTTTTTTTAACTGATATTATTACATCTTGCACTCTAAATACTTGTTTACGTATTTATTTGTTTGTTTAAGTAAAAAGTTGATCTTAAAATGTATTTTGATGGGCCGCTTCTTCCTCTTTCTTTTTTAAAGATTGAAACAAAAACCAAAGCAGGGTTGGCACAGCCTTGTCCCTTTATACCTCAGTTGAGCTCTATATTATATTTGACATCATATTGAGTTTTTTTCACAACAGTTCCCAAGAATGTAAATAACCCAAGCCTGGGACATCTGGGTTACACGTTTGAGGCAAACCCTGCATGCAGCAGCACTTAGGGAAAATCTAAACCACAAGCCTCTCCTGTCGGTGAAGAAACACAGGAGGGTGTTAACTAGAGCTGGGTGGATAATTTGTAATGAATAATTTATAACAGGAATTTGATCTCTCCTTTTTTTTCCGTTTCCTTCCCTCAATGATCTGTGCCTCAACTGGGATTTTCATGTGCATCCACATTATTGGAGATGATCCACTGAATGATTCCTGTGAATATTCGCAAGGTTATGGCTCAGTTGGGGCAGGCTGTTGGGACAATCAGCAGTAGAAATGCAAGCTCGGGATGGGCCCAGGTCATGTGGCATTGGGTGAGCTTTTGCAGCTGCCCCATGTTTCTACAACAAATCCAACTGGGAATGGGCAGGATTCCCCACTGGGCTGATATCCCCCAAAATCCCACTCCCATCTCGGGATTTCAGGGAATATTGGTGAGTCAATTTTGCTCATTAAGTTCACAAAGCTCTGGGCCAGGTTCTGGAGCAACAAAAATTGTGGAAAAAAAATGAAATTCAAGTCTGGGGAAGGCAAATCCCCTGTGAGCACAAGCAGAGGAAGATGTTCCCCAGTGTGTGACTGGCTGTGGCCAGCTGGAGTCAGGGATGTGGGAAATGCCCTGGGATGCTCTGTTTGCAAGGAGGAGATGAAGGCCCTGTGCCATCCGCTGCTCCCAGGTCACTGCCTTGGGTCAGGATGCAGATCCAGGGCTGCTCCTATTAGAAGCAGAATTCCTTTGGAATCAAGTGGAACCAAGACCCAGGCCTGAATTCCTGAACATTCCTGCAGGATTGAGGGAGCCTGTCCGTGTCTGTGTCGGGGCAGCCTCCTCAGGAAGTGCAGTCCTGCAGGCAAAAGGCTGGGACAGAGTTCCCTTCCCAGAAGTTTGTGCCATATCCATACCAGGAAGAGCTCCCCAGGTGGGACTCACACCTGGAGGGAGGGATGAGCTGTGGGATGCTGGACTCTGCCTGTAACACAACCCTTCCTCCTCAGCTGACACCATTTTGGGCAAGGATATTGTCTCTGCTATTTTGTCTGCAGTTTCTTCCACACCAGTGGCACTGGGGAAATTATTTGTTTCTGAGCTTAAAAAAAATCAAGAGGATTTTGATGAAGTCTGATAAAAATGTTCTGGAGACAAAGGAAATGTCTGCCACTGACTCTCAATGACAGACAGCTCTGTGAGACCAAATGCTTCCTGGGCAGTTCATTCTGAGTTGTTCATAAAGGTGGGAATGTGTTGAAATTCAGGGAAGTTTGAACTTTAAACACATGGGTGAGGTCAGCCTCTGCCCCTCTGAGTTTGGTGGCAGCTTCCAGTGACTCAAATGCATCCAGAGGCAGCAGAGAGGTTCTGGCAGTGCCTGGCTTTTTCACAGCAGAGCTGGGATTGATGAATGCTCCAGGCAGTGGAAAATGTGGGGATGGATCCACTCCCTGGTGGGGTGAGCTCGGTGCTCCTGAGCAGGCCACCCCCACTCTCCAGTGCTGCATTTCCCCATCTTTAGAGTGTGGGTGCAGCTGAGCAAGGTCCCACTGAGACACCCCTGCCTTCCTTCCCTTCCTGCTGCCCCACACTGGCCTGGGAGGGCTTCCCAAGCTCGGGGCAGCACAAAGTTAGAAAAGCAGAAGATGGAGAGATGATTGAGTCCTAATTCCTCTCTTTCAGTGTCTATTCTAATTATTCTGATTATTATTACTATGATTATTATTGTTGTTGTAATTTCTTCTCCAAAAAACTTTCTTTGCTGTTTTATGGAAGGGAGAAGCATTTTCTTTTTTATTTTTGTGGGACGTGTACATCACCCCCCACCAGAAAAAGAGAGATTGGGATTAATCTTTTCTACAAATCCTCCCAAAAGATGGACAGTGTGCATCAACTTCAGTGTGCCTTGGACAGAAAATGCCTTGTCTCTCCGGGTTGGAGCCCAGGGGGGGTGGCTGCAGGGTGTTCCACAGGAATTCTCAGGACGAACAAATTCACCAAATATCCTGTGAGCACCTCCAGGCCATGGGGTTCTTGTCATGGTTTTCCAAATGCAGGCTGAGGGGTGAGGTGAGGTGGGGGAGCTGCAGGAGGCAGAAGAGGATTTCATCCCGAAATGCTTTGTGTTAACAAGGATTTTATATGGAGCCATTCATATTGGAGCTCAGCTTCTGGGTGCTGTAACCTCAATTTCCATTTCAGCGCAGAGGGGTTATCGAAAGCACTGTTAACAGATCCCACAGAAATCCTGTCAGGGGAACCCAATCTCACAGAAATCCTGATCAGAAGAACCCAGATCCCACAGAAATCCTGTCAGGGGAACCCAACCCCAAGAAATCCTGTCAGGGGAACCCAATCCCACAGAAATCCTGTCAGGGGAACCCAACCCCAATAAACCTGTCAGGGGAACCCAACCCCAATAAATCCTGCCAAGGGAACCCAATTCCTTGGAACTTGCAGAGGAACCCAAGTTTCTTTGTAAAGGCCCCTTGTAATTAAGCCCTTTGTGGAGGCCTTAATTCAATGGAAGCCTGGGAATTCATAGAAATAAAAAATAATTTTGATTCTTCATGGCTTATCCCGCATAACTGTTGACGAACAGTTTTCTGTTCCTCAGATCATTAGGGACTGACTGATGTGCAACTATTTAATAATTCACAGTGCATCAGAGGGTGCTAATCTCATCTAAACATAAGGACTTGACTTTAGAGAATGAAATCCAGAATATAATTGGGAAATTAAATTTTAAAAGAAGACAGCACTGGAATCCTGACTGGAGGGATATGGAAGGAATTAGGGCCTTAAGCAAAGTAACATGACCTCTGAATTCTGATTTTTAATTGTTGCCATTGCGATGAGCTCCTCCAGGTCACAGCAGCCCTGGCTCCCCTCCTGCCCCNAAATCCTAATGGGGAACCCAGTTCCATGGGACTTGCAGAGGAACCCAAGTTTCTTTGTAAAGCCCCTTGTAATTAAGCCCTTTGTGGAGGCCTTAATTCAATGGAAGCCTGGGAATTCATAGAAATAAAAAATAATTTTGATTCTTCATGGCTTATCCCGCATAACTGTTGAAGAACAGTTTTCTATTCCTCAGACGATTAGGGACTGACTGATGTGCAAGTATTTAATAATTCACAGTGTATCAGAGGGTGCTAATCTCATCAAAACATAAGGACTTGACTTTAGAGAATGAAATCCAGAATATAATTGGGAAATTAAATTTTAAAAGAAGACAGCACTGGAATCCTGACTGGAGGGATATGGAAGGAATTAGGGCCTTAAGCAAAGTAACATGACCTCTGAATTCTGATTTTTAATTGTNTTTTCCTGCCCCTGGAGTGAGTCCCTTTTCCTGCCCCTGGAGTGAGTCCCTTTTTCTGCTCCCGGAGTCCCTTGTCCTGCTCCTGGAGCTTCTTTCCTTCTCCTGGAGCTTCTTTCATGCTCCTGGAGCTCTTTCCCTGCTCCTGGAGTCCCTTGTCCCGCTCCCGGAACCTCTTTCCTGCTCCTGGAGCTCTTTTCCTGCCCCTGGAGTGGGTCCCTTTTTCTGCTCCAGGAGCCCCTTGTCCTGCTCCCGGAGCCCCTTGTCCTGCTCCTGGAGCTCTTTTCCTGCTCCTGGAGTCCCTTTCCTCCTCCTGGAGTCCCTTTCCTGCTCCTGGTCTTTCCACTCTCAGAGAGTTTTCCTCTCCAGTACCAGTTCCTCCAGCTCGAGTCAAGCCCCTCCAGGGAAAGTGCCTTGGGAAAGGAGGCAGGGAGAGGGCGGTGAGGAGCGGCTATCCCGGCATCACCGCCGCTTCTCCTCCCTTTCCCTCTGCCATGCCTGGAATGACCCAAGTAGCCCGGCTACCCCTTGCCAGCCCCTGCGGAAAGCGGTCCTCGGTCCTTGGGAAGGGCACGGGATGGATTTTGCTCAGGGAGGGAACCTCTGTGCAAGCGCGGGGTTCCCGCTTTAAGCCCGGGTTTAACGCAGCCATAAGGTTTGTGGTACAGCACAAAGAAGGATATTCATGGAGGGAAAAGGGGCTGCGTGGCTAAGAACAATATTGGGTTTGTTCTTGCTCTCCCTCCGCCTGGAAAGTTTACAGAAGCCCTAAAGAGAGAGGGGGTAAATTCCTTTTTTTAAGGACAAAACAGTGAAGTTTTCTTTGGAGCGGGCACTGCCAAACCCTGGCACGGGCACGTCCCTTTCCCGCTGAACAGGAGCAGAGGGCAGGTTGCCAGGAAAGAATATCCTGGGATTTCGTTTGTTTTGCAGCGGGATTGGCGCCGGGTGGTCCGAGAGAGGGGAAGGCGCTGCGGCGGGATCCGTGCGGGGTCAGCCCGCAGGTGCTCAGGGATGCGCGGGTGGAGCGGGCAGAAACCTGCCCGTGTTCTCAGGAACCTGAGCCCGACAGAGAGGGAAAGCCAAAGCCTTCTTGGACTGGTTGTTCCCTGGTCCGGGTGCTGATGTTTTTATTGAGTGCATCCTTCAGCGCTTTATCTGTTTCTGCTTTTTCTCTTTTCCTTTTGCCCCATTCCTGGCAGCCCGGAGGGTTCCAGTCCTTCTCCCCTGGGCTCGGGAGGACGGGACGGGCACCAGCAGAGAGGGTGGGCACTGCAGCAGCTTCGGGGGCAGGAGCTGCTGTGAGCTCCGACGTCATTCACCCCTCCGCGATGACTAATTACGTTTATACCAAATCGTTTCTCTTTCTTTCCCTTTTTTACAGCAATTTCTCGGGGCGTAAACGCTGCTGAATTGTCGGGCTTCAGCAAGTCGTTGATTAACGCCTTATGACGACTTGGTGCTTATGGATTTAGGTCTTCTTTGCACCGACCTCTCTTCTTTAAAGAGAAAAATCCCTGTCGGTGTCCCCGGGTCCTGCCTTTTCCCCGTGCTCAGCCTTCGTGAAGGGCTGGCATTGTTCCCTCCCCGTTTTACCTTCAAGACACGGCTCGAACTTAAGTCGAGATGGGAGAAAAGTTGTTTTTCTCCGGGAATCGTGGCACGTTGGAGATTTCTAAAATAAACCGGGCACAAGGGACGAGCTTTTCCAGAGAACTCCTTCTGTAGGCAGCAACAACCAACCCCCCTCCCCAGCTCTGCGACCTTTTAATGGCTCCATTCTTTCCCAATTTACAGAAAAACGCCCCGCTCCCAATACGCTGGATCCAGGGAATTTTGTATTCCAGCTCTCCCTATGCTCTCCCAGCCCCATGTTTAGAAGGAAAGGAGATGTGGAGGGAAAGGGGAGCAAAAAGAGAATAAAAGAGAGAGTGAATGCTAAGGGGGGAAAATGCTTTAAATCTTTGCTGTAAATCTCCAAATACATGAAGTCTGAGGAACAAATTCAAAGCAGGCACGGCCGCCTGAAGAGAAGTTAGAGAGAAATATTCTGTTCCATTCAAGCGCATCAAGGGTCTTGCTGAAGTCTTGTTTGGCTAAGGTCAGACGAGACTGGGTTCTCCAATAAAAATAAATCTCAAATTAATTATGGCCTCAAGCGAGGGGCCAGACGTTCGGAGCTAGTGCACTGCAGTCTGTTTTTTTGGCCTTCAGTATTTTTGTTTTTTGTGCCTCAGCTTTTCAATAATTGCGGGATGGGGGAGGGCGGGGGCTGTTTTATTGGGACATGGAACTCAAATAAAAGCAGCCAGGACACCCCTGGCTCGCCCCTCATTGCGATGCAGCTTCAAAGCTACTGCATCTTCTCCATCCCACTTTTAAGACATTGTGTTTTACTTGGTACCGATTAGAGGGGAATAACTTCCCGGCTTCAGGTTCCCAGATCTCCTGCGCTGTTCCTGTAGAGAGGAGGGACCTGATCCTCCAGTTCTGTGGCTGGAACACTCTGCTGATTCCCTTTTATTGCTGCAGTTGAAAAGCGGAGGTTTGCCCAATTAGTTGGGTCTAAAATTGCGATTCGTTTCTGGGGATCAAATCCCAGGGCTGCAGTTTGGGCTTTTTGCTTGTAAGAATGTGGGGTTAGAAAATAAACAAACACATTACGTTTTTCTTTCTGCGATGGGGTCGGTGCCAGAGGAAAATCAGAGCCGGGGATTTTAAACTTTCACTGGAGCTGGGAGAGAGTTTCCGTCCAGGGAAGGCTGGAACGGGATAAACTCTGTCCCCCTGCAAGTACAGAATGATGAGAATTGTACATGCGTTTAGAGAGAACAGAATGTAGGGCAAGTATCTAGAAAGCAGCATGATTAGATGTGTAATACACACTGTGTACCCAGCGCGTGTATGTAAATACACGTGTATTGAAAGCTCCTTTTAGAAAGGGGACACTTTGTCACATTTAGTGGGAAATGAGGCGCTTTCTAGCGGCGAAGCCAGGGCGGGGATGTTGTGGTTTCTTTGAGCTCCCGTCCCCTATCACCGCGTTAGTTCACAGCCACAGTTCCAGGCTGGGCTCAGCGAGAGCTCAGCTGATGTTGGGGTCAGAGAGGGTGACAGAAGCCAATCCCCTCTCCCATAATCAGAAAATCAGATTCCCAGCCTGAAATGGGGATGGGGAAGGTTTTCACGGTGTTTATTCCTAGGGAATAACCGGACTGTTTTAATCATGAAGAGATGCCCGCTAATCCCGCGTGGGTAACAGACAGAAAATACAAATCTTTGGGGTTCTCCGGGGGACTGGCACCGAACTACACCAAGAATTAACTCCTTAGGGTCAGGACGCGAAACAGCTCCAGGCCATACTCTCTAGTGGCTTCTCATTCCTTTCGTTCGGATCGCGCCGAACGCAGCGTTTTCACCTTCTCCGTGCGGGGCTGCAGTCGCTGGGACCCAATCTTAAGGACGGGTACAGGAGGTCGGGACGTGCCAAGCTCCCGAGATCAGTATTGAACTAATTAAAAACGCCATTTGACAATTCTGTTCCATTCATTGACAGAAAGAGAAAAATAATAGCAGTAATAATAATTGAGGAGCAACTGATTTCTACCAGCCTGTCCCGATGTAAGCATTTGAAATCTTCCGTAGTTGCCAAGATCAAATGATTTTCCAGATGTCTGGTGGTGACCACATTAAACAGATCCTAATTCTTTTGCTGTACTTACATGTGCACCCAAAGGGCGAGCAACAGATCCAGAGTGGCGCGCATCGCTCAGCCCCGTGCCTGACTTTCCCCTCTCTGCCTCGGCTCCCTTCTCTTTGGTCAAATGCAGTTCAATAACAGTTAAAAACTCAGTTAGATAACAGTTAATTACTCGGTTAAGCAGGAGTTAAAACCTCGGTCAAATACTCCGTTAAATAACAGTTAAATACCCAGAGTCACGACGCAACCACCTAGGATGATTCAGAGCTTGGCGTACGGAGGTTATGAATATCTAGCCTTTTCCAAAAAATATGGCATAACTTCAAAGGTGGGTTTGGGTTTGGTTTTGAGGGTTTTTTTAGGTTTATTTGGTTTTGGGTTT
>VZTB01005904.1:5415-46689 GCA_013397245.1 Thryothorus ludovicianus | reverse complement strand
CCTTCTCCTCCTCCTCCTCCTCTTTCGCCGCCGCCGCGTCTCGGGGCTCTCCCGTCGCCTCCCCGGTGCTCGGGGGTTCGCAGCCGGCTCGTAGCCCTGGGCCAGGGGCCGAGGAGGGCCCGGGGCCGTGCCCGGCTCCGGGGGACAGTGCCAGTGCCAGCTCCTGTCCCGCGGGTGGCTCGGAGCTGCCCCGCTGTGCGTGTGCCCCTGGCCCTGGTCCCTCGCCCGGCCCAGGCTGAGGCGCTCCGGCTCTGCTGGCCGCCCGCGCCTTTCCTCCAGCAGCTTTTTTGGGGTTTTTGGCGGGGGAAAAGCCCCAGGCTGGAGGAGAAGCATCACCCTGGCTTGGGGGAAAGGGAAGCAGAGTGTGGCAAATAAACCACCAACATAACCAACCTCTGGTGGCCTTGAGCAACCAGGGACGCTGCTGGGGCTGGGAGGGCAGTTCCCCCTCCTGCCCTCCGGCCGCTCCTGCAGCCCCTCCAAAGACAAACCGAGCCCTTGCAAGCTCCACGAGGTGCTTCTCCAAGCCTGGGCAGCACAGTGCTGGCTTTGGGGGACCCCTGTGTGATTGTGACGGGCTCTTCTCGGGGAAGCACCGAGGAACAGGAGCCGCTCAAACAGAGGAGCCTTGAAGCGAGAGACGCTGTGGGTGTGTTTGGGTTGGACGATTTCGAAAGATGCCTATCGCCTGGCTGGGTGGGGTGTAGAGCGCGTCTTAAAAGTGCTTTTTTTTAATTTTTTTTTTCTACTTTACTTTTTTAAAAATTTTTTGATTTTTTTTTTTCTCTTTTTATTTATTTTGCTGACCTGGGTAGAATGAAGCTGCAAACAGGCAGGAACTGAAACTGTCTCCCTTAGATTGCAGCTTGTGACAAGTGCACGCTTTGGGAGGGTCTCAAGAGAAGGGGGAGGGAAGGAGATGGGCAGGAAGAGAAAATGGAAAGAGGAAAGAAAGAGGGAATGAAAGGGTGAATGTCAGAAAGGAAGGGAGAAAGCAAGAGTGTTGAAAGCACAATATTTGGGAGGTATGGCTGGAATACGACAGGTTTTCCCCTCCACCTCCTCGGATCTGTAGCAAAAGTAACGTGGGCCTCATTCAGGATACATTTAATGCACCACAACCTTCTTTGATTTGTGGAGCCCTAAATATTCTGCAGTGAAAGTGCAGAAATTCCCCATCTGTGCCTTTGTTGCGGTGCACACGTGGGCCTGCTTTCCTGTGCAGGCCAGGAGCCCCCCGAGCAGAGCCCCCATTCCCCTGTCCCCTGTAAGTCCCCAAGTCCCCGGGAGCTGCTCCTGTCCCCCGCTGCACGGAGCTGCTCCCCCCGGCTGCGGTTTGGGGATGAGGAACTGCGACACTGCGGGCTTGGCTCAGTCACGTTGGAGGCTGCGGCCAAAGGAGGAACTCGGCCACAGCCCAGGTCACTGCCCCTGCTGCAGTGCCCTCTGCCACTGCCCCCTGCCCTGCTAGCGCAAGAATCGAGAGGCTCTAGGGGCTGGGAGAAACAGAATCCACAGACAGGATTCCCTCCTGGGCTCCTTCACTGAGCCATTCCAGGATCACCAGCACTCTGCAGGTCCTCATGTCCTGCTCGCCCCCTCTGACCAAAACAAGTGCCCTCTTTCTGTGCTGTGCACTGAGAGCTCCTGTCCTGCCCAAAGGATTAGCTGAGACTTCTTGTAAATGTTCATGCTGGGCAGAAAACAGTGGGTTCCAGGGAGTGCCACCCCCCACACGGAAGGATTTGCTCAAAGAAGGGTGAGACCCCTTTGCCTGGCTTCTCACAGGTGAAGGGCAGCACGAGAGGATGTGGCTTGAGATGCTGCAATGCTTTTGGTGTGCTGAGCTCTGTATTTAAACTGTGCTACAGGGTGGATCTGACCCCGTGGGCACAGCAAAGCAAACCCGGGCACATCCAGAGCAAAGCAATTTAACAGCAACCGTGCCCCTCAGCTCTGCTCTCCCGTGTAGACATTGATTTATCTCAAAGCTCTGCGTTTGTGCTGGGAAAAATATGGCAGAAAGATGCACATCAGTGGCTGGAGAGCAAGAAAAACACAGAGAAAAGTTCTTTCATCATCTACAGCAAGAATATGGGGCGGGCCCGGATCAAATCTGAGTTCTGGGAAAAGGTGCTTCCCATCCAAACTCAGAAATATTTCTGTCCTTGGAGAGGATGAGTGCCAAATTTGGGACAGAGTTGTGCCCTCCAGATGATTTTCTTCTTGAGCAATATAAATTTGACAAGTAACTGTTTTTTCAGGGCTATGCAATACTGTTCCACAGACTAATTGTTTTAATTGAGCTGAAGCCTTTAACTGCAGACTGGCAGATGCAGGAGTTTGGCTCCAGCCTGCTCTGCAAATCCATCCCTCTGCCTGCAAACTCCAATATTTGGCGTGCACTTTCCTCTTCATCTTTTTATCAGAAAGGGTCTTGATGGCTCTCAGACTGCTGGTTCTACCTCCCTGGAGTAATTTAACTGCACAGCTGCACAGCTGCAGGTGAAGGGACAAACCCACTGGAGACTTCAGCTGTGCCAAGGGCTCAGAGCCATGCTGGGGAGACAGGGCATGGTCAGAGAATAAATGTGGTTGAGATGGTCCTTGTGGACATGGATGCCTTGTGGACACGTGTGCAAGTGTGAATTGAGTTGTCCTCAGGCTTTTAACCCAAACAGGGGATTCCATGGATATAAACATAAAACACCGGATCAGCTCAGGATTTTAAGCCATCATTCCCGGCCGTGCACTGACTGATATCACATGTGACAGTGCTGAGCCAATGCACCATGAAAATGAACACATTTTTATTTATTCAAAAAAGATTATTTATCTTGAAGAGAATCAGATCACCTGCTGAGGAGGTTGTTGGTGATTTTTGCTGCATTCTCTAAATAATCTGTGTAATACCTGCCATGAGCAGAACGGGCTGGCTTGGGAAGTGCCCTCAAAGAGCTCTGTGTAGGAAAAAGTGCAGGAAACCCATCAGCATCATTTCCACCTTCTGTTCATATTCTGCAAACATGGGCAGATGATGGTGGGAACCAGTCAAACTCCTGACTCTTGTGTTTGCACTAATTTTCAATAGTCACCAACATTTTTATTGCGCCTCTAGACATTCAAATCCCATCTCCTTTGGGTTAACACTCCACTTTGACTGACTTGCATTGTGTTTGGAGGTCTTGGGTTTCATTGTCTCACAATAAATCAGAAAAGGACTCATCTCATCAACAGCAAGATGCTCATGCAGGGCCTTCCACAATAACAAATGCTGTGGTTTCAAACTGGTTTAATTGTTTCAGTTCCACTTTATGTGTTGAGAATAATTAGAGCAAATATACTTGCCAGAGCCTGCCTGCTCATGAAAAAGCTCATTTTGTGTGGCTGTTGCCTTCATTCCATGAAAACAAATTTATCCTGATGTTGTGGGCATCAGAGAGTCCCTGTGAGGGTCGTTCAGTGAGGATTTTGTGTTATTCAAGCTGAGGACAAGCGAGTCCTTGGATGGAGGACTCCTGCGTTGGTGTTGCCATAGCAAAGGGTGGGGCCGGGTTTTGGAGCAATCACTGTCGTTTGTGAGCTGGAGGCGTTTGCTCTCGTTCTCAAACTTGGCCACTGGGATCTCAGACTAAGAAAATGTTTCCTTTTTGAGCAATTTTAGTGTCTGTTTGGCTATTTTTAATCACCCCAGCTTTGGGGCCTGAGGGATGGCCTTTCCTGGCTAAAGGGTGTTGACTCCTGGGGCAAGGCTCCTAATCTCCACGTTGGAAAAATAATAAATAAATCACAAAGATTTGAGGGATAACAACTTTCCATGTTGCTGTACCTCAAAAGCAATTTGGAACAAAACCATCTGGAATTTCCAGGGCATTGAACAGCAATATTCCCTCCTAGCCTAGTCCCCATTCAAAGATATTTATATTGCATAATAACTTTCTGACATCAAAAACCATTTGGAAAGGTTTTATGGTGGGGATATTTTGATGCTGCTGATCCATTTTCCCTTCGAGATCTGTGTGCAAAGGGACATTCCCTGCCTTAGCATGAACTTCCAGCCTCGATGTCCTGCCGGGTGCTGCCAGCTCAGACTGCTCAGTGCTGACTCCCAGCAAACACTGGAAAAGCCTTTTCCAAGCCTGTAGTGTATTTTTTTCCTGTTCAGAGAAGGATGATTGCTCTGAAGTAAACCTTTACCCAAGAAAACAATGCAACTGCTTGGATTTGAAGCCCTTGGGGTTTCGCTCCGAGGCTTTGAGGAGGTGTTGAGAGAGCCTGGTGTAATTTTTCTTCACCTTCACAGGATGTGGTCACTTGAAGGAGTAGCAATGCTTGTCTTGAGGATTTCATGCTTTTATTTCAGTTATTGATTTTAATTCTGGGCTATTCCTTCCGTGAGGTGGGGGAAGGAACATCTCCTGCCCCTGCTCCCAGCATTTCTTCCACTGGGAGTCCTGTGGGGTGCAGGATGCTGTTCCTGGCAGTGTCACCATCAGGAGCAGCACGGGGGAGGCTGCACCTCGGGGTAAGCTCTTAGATGACACCCTGAGAGGTGACATACGCTGGGGGAAGGGCACTTTGAGCAAGGTTTGCAGGCAGCAGAGTTCATTTCCTCCAAGTCTCCCCCTCCTGGGCTTGCGGGAGCTTTTTCCTCTTGAATTCAACTCCCATCTGCTCCAAAGGGTAGGGTCAGCTCTAGAACACATAAATGAACAGCACAGACAATCTCCCAGTCTTTTTTTTCCCCACAGCCCATCAGTGTTTGAGGTTCCTTTACAGCCCCTCATCAGCTGCCCTTAAAAAACCAAAGTTTCTCCTCGTGGCTGAGTTCATCTGAGCACTTACAGAGAGACTCCATGTCCCACCTCAGTGCAGACATGCACCAGCAGGAGAATTAAAGGAGCCAAGGGAGCCTTAAATTCAGGGTTTCAGGTATTGGTGGGTTTGCTGAACCCCTAAAGCTGCAGAAGCCTGGTGTGCATGGATGTGCCCCTAGAAAAAGCAGGTCTAACCCATCGAGTTTAACTCTACAACCTGGTTTGAAGCCAATTTGCACCAGAAATGTGAAATTCTCCTCACATCTTTCACCTGAATTGGATAGCAGATCTGTTCCCCTGCCTGGGCCTCTCTGGCACACACCTGAGCACAGGTGCCCCACACACATGAAGCTCTGGCACCTAAAAGAAGTTGCCTGAGGGCACCTCAGTGACACAGGGCCGGTCACACAACCCTGGGCAAGGGCCAAGGACATTTTCTGAGCCACCAAATGTTTTCAGACAAGACTGTGGCTGCACATTTATAGCTGGGTTTGGAATACGGACTGAAATATCCTCTGCAAATGCGGGTTTCTGCCTCCTTTGGGAATCATTTGTCTGAGCTGGAGCCAAGTCGTGGGTGCTGTGCCACCTCAGGCAGGAGGGCAGTCCGGGTGCCCCTATCACCCTTGAATTTGTCTGAACGGCAGCGTGTGTGACAGGACAGTGCCTGACCTGCTCTGCTGAGTTCCAGGTATCAAAGCCTTCAAGATGTTGATGCATTTTCTGCTTGTTGTCTTGCTTCCTCTCATTACCAGGCCACGTAATTACTGATGTGTATCTCCCCCGCCAGTAACACCCACCTGGAACCTGTCTCTGGTACTGAAGTTACCGCAAACGCAAACGGTGCCTCCCTTCTGCCCCTCCTCCCCCGCCAGAAGCTTTTCTTTCAGCCCGAAGCTGAAAGAACAAACCAAAGGGATGAACAGCAGTGGGTGAGGGAGCTTCAGGCTCTCCTGACAAACCTCTCGCTCCTCCAAGCAGCACCAAAGGCAAAATTTGGGAATAACACCCTGACAAGGACCAGGGGAAATAGAGGAAGAAAGTTCACACAGGGACTGTGCAAAACCCCAGCCTTTGCTTCTCCTCAGGATGCTGGGCAGAAAATGACCCTTTATGTGCATTCAGCATTCTTTATTTTCATGACTTTTCACTAAAATCCAGTAAGAAACACAGCCTGGGAGCAGAAGTGTCATGGATAAGCTTGCTGCTTTATTTGCATTTATCTCCTTCTTGTTCTAGACCAATGCAGGACTCTACCAGGGCGCGAAGGACTCAGAAACAATTAAAACCAATTAGAAAGCCTTAAGCCCAGCCTGCCAAAGCTGCACACCCAGCAACTGAATGTTACCACCCTTGTCAGTCATCTAGAGGCAGTGAAAAATAACCCAGCGGGCAGCAGAGCCTCTCATTACTCATCTGCTGATTCCTCATTCAGCAAAAAACTGCCCTTCTTAATACTGCTGGTTTTGATCTGAGAGGAAGAGATAAATCAGCAAGAATACAGTTTTTTAAGTTGGTTGATGAGTGAAAGAAAGAAACTGGAGTAAGGTATGGTGGGGTCAGGGGAAGGTGTGGTGAATTCAGGAAATCAACTTCGGTATGACGAGAAAATACTTATTTGAATGGCTCTTTATAGCAGGTTTTCTTAAAAAAAAAGAAGATAAGGAAAAGATTAGGAGAGGTTAAAATACTCTTTTTACGGCTAAATGCAGAATTTGGCTCCCTGGTTTCTTCTGAATATCTCTTCTTGTTGTTCCAAGTTTGATTGACTTATAACTGCATCTGAACCAACCTCACATCAGTTCCTTTTTATCAGCCAGAGTGAGACTTCCTGTGCTCCGCAGTCTGGTTTCCTGATGTGTTTCCTTTTTCCTTTTAACAGAACAAAGGAAACTGTAACTCCTCAGCTGCTCCTGTTCCCAATCTTCTTGGGACTCCACACACTCTTACCATCCAGCTTTTGCCTTGTATTTTCTCTGCCTGGAGTTCCAGTGCCCTCTTCATCTCTGCCAGTTGCAGAGGGGCAAGAACTCGGTGCTGTTGAAAGGAATCCACTGCCAGAGCCGCCACCATGGGCAGCTTTTAGTAACTAAAATGTAGTAAAGCAGAAAGGGAACAAAGGCTCAGTGTATCACTGGAGATATGGGATTTTCATGAAGCAAATATTGGGCGTTGAGGTCTCAGGTGTTGTGATTTGCTCAGGCTGATGTTGTGAACTTTGATACTTGAACCTGGGAATTTGTGTCCTGAAATGTGTGGGACACTGGAAATGCTCCCCAAAAAGGTCACACATGCAGTCACTGCCCTGGCACACACTGGAACTGGCAGCCCTATACATATATTTTAATTCGGATTATTTTCAAACCACCACACTGAAGGGCACTGGCTTTCCCTCAGCTGTGAGGGGCTGCAGTTTTCCTTCACTCCTGCCATTCACACGAGGAACAGCCTAGGCTGCAAAATCCAATTCTGCCCTGCAGTGAGGATCCTTTTCTTTGGGAAGGCTCTTTTCCCCCAGCTGTTCTGCTGAGAGGCTCCATCCTTTTATAACCTACATATCTCAGAGCTGAGGCCTTTTCTGCAGAAAAATCTCAAGTTCTTGTTCACTTGACTGACAAGAATCCCTTGTTTTCTTGTTCAGGCAGAGGAGCACGAGCTCAGAGCAGGACTAGGTAGATGCCTATAAAAATCCTTCAAACACAACCAGAATCCACTGGAAAGGTGTGGAGCTGATGTTAGTGCAGAGTTCAGAGCAAAGCTGGGCCTGATTCCGAGGAACAGACACAGTATATCTGCAAATTCCCACTGAAATCAGTGTAAAGAGCTCATGCTTAGATTTCAGCCATTCATCTAAATCTTGGAGCTCAGCAGGGTTAGAAAAGAGAGGGGAAATAGGGCTGTGCAGCCCCTTGGCCACCTGGGTGTGGAGGTAAAGGGATTTTGCCACCTCAGCCTGCCCAGAGCAGGCAGCTGAAACCCATGGCTCATTTATTCAAACCATGAGCACTCAGGAATGGAGAATATGGAATAGGATTGGAGATTTTGGATTTGCTGTTCCCAGAATGTGCCTGACCATGTGTCTGTGGTGTGGAAGGGTGGCCAGAGCACGGCACCAGGCTGAGGCAGCAGAGGATTCCTGCACCACATCCAGGGGCAGGCAGGCAGAGTTTCCAGGGAATCCTGCTTGCCCAAGACTAAGGAAGCAGCAGGAGCTGCATTACTTTAATCCAGGAAAACATTGCCCCCCTACAGAACTGCCTTTCTGCAGGTGTCTGTGCACTGCTTTGAGGTGCTCCATGCACATTTACAGTCAAAAATGTCACTTTGAATCAATTCACTTTTGCCCAGCCAAAGGTATCAGAAAATTATATCCCTATGGTAAAATTCTGGGGAAAATCAAGGAAGTTTTGCCTTTTCTGCTGTGTTCTGTTTATGGAACAATTTCTGTACAGTATAATTCAATTTCCATAAAAACTCCATTGATTTAATCCCTATTAAATTCTGAGGATTTGTCCGTGAGGGTTGTGCTGCAGCTCAGCCTTTAGGACTGACTCCTGATTAGAAGCAGAAGTTGTGGCTCTATGATTAATTCCCTGTGTTATGGGAGTTGTCCCCAGGGGCTCCCATGAAGGAGAACCCTGGCACGTAGACGGAATAAGAGCCCAAAATCCAAGCAGGCAAAGGGAAAAAGGAAAAACAACCAGGAGATGAAATGCAGGAAGCATCTGGTCACTCAGCAAGGCAGCAGCAGAGATGCAAAGATTCTGTTCACAAGTTCCTGGCATCAGAATAGCCCAGGGACGGGTGGATTTTTAACACCTTCCATGGCTTTACCACTGAAAAATCACCAGAGGCAGAAATGATTGATGCAGTACAAGCTGAAAAGGGGACAGATCCCTTCGGCATTGATCCCAAAATCCTGAGAGCTGCTCTGGGCAGCTGCTACGGGTGTCTCCAAGGCCACTGAGGATCCAGACCAGTCTGGGCAGCCAGAGGTCCTTCAGGGCCACTTTGCTGCAGCAGGGACAACTTTTCTGCCCATGACACTCCCAATCCAAAGCAGAATTCACATGACACGAGCTGTAACAGCCTTCCTTAATTAGATCTAATATGCCCGTGTATATCCCACAGCACAAATATTTATATTTTGCTGATATTTCTGAACTCATACATCTGATTTTGTTAGAACCAACCAGGCTTTAAAAAAAAGCACTCACTGGAGTGGTTTGTTAGGCCAGAACACTTCAGTATCACCCTGCAAATATTACCAAAATTGTCTTTAACAGCTCTAGTGGCAGGAGAAGGAATGAGTCTGGGTGAGGGACAGAGAGTGGAGAGTGCCTGATCGGGGTCTGGCATGCTTTGACCTGCACGCATTTCTCCTGGATCCATTTTTCTGCCAGACAAGTGTGCGTGCAAGTTCCATGTGTGTCACATTTTACCCCAGAGACAGTGAATTCCTGCAGGACACTCGGGCTGTGCTGGAAATCTGAGATGTCTGCAGAAGACAAACAGAGAAAGGTGATGGCTTGGGCCCAGCTCCAGCTCCTGCTCTGCCCACCCTCACCCAGGCTCGGTGCACAAGCTCCCAGGACATGGTTCTGTCCTGCAGCCTGGGCTGCAGAAATGGGAGCAGGAGCATGGGCAGGGCCAGGATGAAATGTTCTTACCCAGCCAGGAACTGGACAGAGATGAAGGACAGGACTTTGCCTCTCAGGCCTTTCCTCTGTGCTGTCCTTGGCAATGAGACTGGATCATCTGGAGTGTGAGCAGAGTGTGCAAGTCTGTGCAAAAATCTTACTCAATATGCAGCCCCATATGATCCTTTTTGTGGCAGGAAAAGCGTGAATCCAATTTTAACTCCAAACCCAAACTCATTCCTGCCAGGGACAACATTTTCTGACTGTCAGTGTTAAAGGTGCATCTCTCCTCTCTGCTGGTTTCCATAGGGCATCCCAAACCCAGCTGCACAGCTTCAGGAATGCTTTCCCTGCACAGCACTCCCAGAGCAGCAGGCAAAGGTTTTAACAAAGGGACAGAGTTCATCCCCTTCAGAAAGGGAAAGCAATGCCCTGAAGTTCAAGCTCACTTGTGATAAATCCTCTGGATTTGCACCACGCCATCTGAAAGCAGACGTGCTCTCATCCTCACAGTACACAGGCTGGTCAGTAATGGATGGAATAAACTTGCAGTTTGCTCCCTGCTCCTCAGTTTTGGTGCTCTCCTATGTCATCTGTGCTGCAGGAAGGATGTAATTATGGTTGGTCATTAGTGTGAGGAATTATTTGTGCTGCAGCAGTGCCTGGAGACCAGTGTGGTCTCTGCTGTGTGTAACAGGAGAGTCTTTCTCAAAATTCCTGAACAGTGAAGAAAAGTTAAGGCACTTAATTTGAACTCCAGAGTGGAAGCAGTTCTAGGGCTCTGCTCTGCTGTCAGACAGGATCACATGCTGTCATTCCTTCCCCAAAATCTCCAAGGTTTCTGTAAAGGATTTTCTTTCCACCCCCACTGCTCCCCATTGAACAGGACTTCTGTAACTTCTTCCTTATGAGGTTTGGACACTTTCTTCTGACTTGGGGCTGGCATGTGCTCATGGCTGATTCACGCCTTTCTCATGCCAGCACCACTGCAGCACTTTCCCTTCCCAGGGCTTCTGTCCCCAGTGCATTTACAGACCACTGCCACACTTCCCTCTTGCTTTTGCTGGGACAAACCAAACCCTTATGATCCCTTCACACCTTCCTTCTCATGGTTATTCCTTAGCCCTCAGCTGCACCTGATCCCATCTGAATCTGCCTTTTCTCAGCATCACTGGAGTGGCACATGCTGTTCCCAGGGCTTGGCTGGAAGTGCTCTCCTGATGCAATCCCGGGATTGGGATGCTTTGGCTTTTTAAATTCTGGTGAATCAGAAAGATCTGTGCTGTTATTTGACTCCAGTCCTTGTGTCAGCAGTGTCCAGCCTGGCTCAGTCTGTTGTTGTGCCACTGTAGGATGTCAGGCACTTCACCTCTCTCATCCATGGGACTCAGCAGATCTGTTCCCTCCCTACCTGCTCGGGTCTGGCTGCACCAATGCTCTCCTGAGTCAGGAATGACTTGGGCTCTGTTCAAGAGCAGCAGAGATCTCAGTGCAGGCCCATCCTGCCTTGCCATGATGTGGACAGAGAGATCAGTGGCTGTTCCCATCATTATCCTTCATTAACATCCCACAACCTTCTGCCTGTCCTGAGAGGTGGGCGTAGTTCCCAGCCTTTGGGGTCCTGCACGTATTTGCAATGTGGCTTTGGAGAATGGCAGGAATGTTTTCCCACAGAACAAAGGCCATTCCAGAGGAGGAGGCAGGGTGTGAAGGCCTACAGGTTTTCCAGGGATTTGCAGCAAGAGCCCTGGAGGAGAAGGCGGAGGCAGCAGAATCCATGTGTGTGCCTGTGGAGCTGCTCCTTGGATCCACAGACACAGCACTACCAGCATTTCAGCAGGGCCTAAATACCAGATGGCCTCTTGCATGAGCCAAACTTGGTGTGTTTAAATTGCAGCAGCCAGCACAGGCTCAGCACCCTGCTCTGATTCTCCCATCCATCCGTTTCTTACCCTATTGCCGTGTGAGGTTCTGTTGTTTCAAAACTAACAGCTGCAGGCTTCCAAAAATAAAAAAAGAGTTCATTAATTAACATAACCCTAAGCCACAGAAACTCCACCTTGTGAGCAGCCCTTTGCTCACCACGTGCAGTTCTGTGCCAGGCTGGAGGAGTTCAGGGGGCCGGGCAAACCTTTGGAAACATGGGATATGGAAGGTGTGTGTGCTCAGCAGAGAGGGGAAATGTGAAGGGAACAGGGTGGGGGAGCAGAGTAGCAGGGAGGGAGCTGGCTGTGCAGAGAAATCCCTCCAAGTCCTGACAGACCATTCTCCCAGGTTCCACCAAGGTCTCTCCTTACCCAGGTCGTGACCTCAGCTGTTTTCAGGTCCCATGGGCTCCATTCTGGTTGAGCTGAGCCTCCACAAGGTGTGTGCTGCTTTCACAGCCTCTCCTACCACACAAGAACCACTCTGTGGTCCCCCCTCACGTTTCCACCAGTGTCTCATGTCCTCCCCAGGCTCCTCTCACCCTGCCTGGGTGTTTGGGGTACCTGCAAAAGCAGCAGTGTCTGATACAGGTGGCATGTGCACACAGGGCTCAATGGGTGGGCAAATCCTGAGTAAACAAAGGGCTCTGGAGTGTCATCAGCTCAGGGATTAAAGGAGGGTGGATGTGCTCTCACCCTGTACAAACAGCAGGGTAAAGTGGTGGAGTTAAGCAAACAGGTATAAAATGGCTCAGTCTCAGGCAATGCTAATTTCATATATCACAGACTCACTGTGTGAGCCGGGTTGGGAGGAACCTTAAAAATCACCTTGTTCCACTCCCTGCCGTGGGCAGGGACACCTTCCACTATCCCAGGTTGTTCCTGGCCTTGGACACTTACAGGAATGGGGCAGCCACAGCTTCTCTGGGTAAACTGTGCCAAGGTCTCAAAATATGAATTTATGATCCACAACACTTGACGTTCATTCCTGGCTCTGCCAATGACTTTTTGTGCAGCTTCGAGAAGCCACTGTACTCTCAGGCAGGCCTGGTCATTCCCTGTTTGTCTCCTGCCTGTCCATTCCTTGAGCTGTTTGGAATTGGAGCCATCCCCAGGGTGTATTTGCCTGGCACAAGCACAGGGGCAGCTTGAGGGTTGCTCATCCTGGGTTGGGAAGGGGAAATTTCCCCAGGAATTGTGTCCAAGACCTGCCCTTGGATATTCACCTTCTGTTATGACTCAGTTAAAGGGTTATGGAGATAAGGATACTTCTAAAAGAGAAACATGTTCAGAAACCTGCCATTATCTGTGACAAAGTTTTCTTAGCATACAAGATCTTAATCAGACATCTATTATTTAGTGAGAAGATAAGGAGGAGAGATCTCTCAGCTGGTATCTGCTCTGCTCAGCAGATAACAATCAGCTCACATGGCCCTCTTTAAAAATCAACTTTGAGTAGAATCAAACTCTGCAAGTAATGTCTCCTCGGCTTTATTCCTCCTCCTTACCCAGAAACCCAGAGCAAATCGTCAGAGGTTTCTGTGCCTTGGTTTTCCTAATTGTAAAAATAATAATGGGAAACGCTCTTCTGAGGTAAAGCTGAGAAGTGACAAATCTCCACAAAGCATTTTGTAAGCCCTGGATAAAGAACGTGCAGGTGCCTGAAATGTCAGCAGAAAATCTCTCTGAAATCCAGTTCAAAGCAGCTGGATGCAAGAGTTGCAGCTTTTGAAACTAGGAAAGAGCTATTTATAGGACATAAAGTGCTCTGGTACTTGTGAAACACAGAGAGAAACAGTCTGTGCTCTGCAGCCCTACAACCTAAGCCAATGCATGAACAGGAGCCCTGTGGGACACGTTGTACTGGGCTTGTGCAGTCCCAGCCCTCCAGCCCGAGCAAGGAGGGGGGCACTGCATCCCACAGCATATCCAGGGTCCTGTGGGATGGAGGTGGCATGGCCTGCTCAGCCCTGCCACTCCTCCTTGCAGTCCTGGCAGTCAGACCTGCAAAGGCCCCGTTAGCCATGGGCTGCTTTTCCCGGGCAGAGAGGCGTGTGAGGTGTCTGGGCAGCACAGAAAATCCAAGCTCTGGCGATGTGGTGAGCAGAAGCTGAGGGCAGCAGAGGAGCACAGCTCCCTTTGCCGTGCCCTTGGCTCTCTCAGTGCTGTCATTGTTTGATTTTCGGCTGCTGGGACAGGTGCAAATCTGCTTCCAGAGCACAGCCGGGTACGTGGCAGGCAAATTTTCCCTAACAAGAAACAGCTCTTGTCTTTCAATGCTCCATAGAACTGGGGGCTCTTCTGCAGCACCTGACGGGGCCTTTCCCACACTGCTGCACCTTTGTGTCTGCCTGGACACTCATTTAGCGAGTGCCATTTGTGGCGAGCTGATTCTTAAAAGACAAAGGGGTGAAAAAAACGCAGCTGAAATGAGTTTTGGTTTATAGCAAGGTCAGAGCCTT
Organism: Thryothorus ludovicianus; assembly: GCA_013397245.1. Taxonomy (NCBI): domain Eukaryota; kingdom Metazoa; phylum Chordata; class Aves; order Passeriformes; family Certhiidae; genus Thryothorus; species Thryothorus ludovicianus. Next base: position 32,845 of record VZTB01005904.1, on the reverse strand, counting down.
GGCTGGGTGCGGGGGCAGTGCAAAAGTGGAGTGCAGGTGTGAGAGGCTGTTGCTCCACCACCCAGACAGAAAGGATGCACAGGCTAAACAAAAAGGTGCAGATGGAAAATGAGAGGGTGCTGAAGTTACACGAAAAGATGCACAAGTTATATAAAAAGTTGCACAAGCTAAAGAGAAAGATGCCGATCCTAAATAAAAAGGCACACAAGGTAAATTAAAAGATGTGCAAGTCATATAAAAAGATGCCCAGCTTAAATAAAAAGGTGAGCCAGGCAGGCAACCTGAAGCTTAGAGGACCTGGTCCCCTAATAAGGTCATTCACCTGCTCTTCTGGGCATGACTTTGTGTGTTTTAGAAAAGTCCTCATTATCTCACTTGTTCAAGAAGATTTGTTAGTGCAGGAGCTGAGAAAGGTGCCATGAAGCCCAGGTTTCCTCCCTCTGGTTGCACCTCAGTGGAGTGATGCCGAGTGGGATGAATTTCTGGAATATTAGGAAATTCAGGAATATTCTTTGCACATACAGGAGCTTCAATTGTTACCTTAGTGAAGGAAATGAGAACAGCCTGGAATTTGTGGTTTTTTATGGACAATAATACTGCAGATTCAGTGAAGCTTCTGCAGGCGCCCAAAGGCACAGAGGGCAGCCCTGGGATGAGCCTGGAATGCAATCCCTGTGTGCCAGAAGAGCCTGAGGTACGTGAGGAGCTGGTGGGAGCCATCAGGCAGGTGACAGCAGCCACTAAGGCCACTGCTCCCCTGTCATCAGCCCACCTCAAAGCCCTGGTGTGATGGGAGTGCAGGAGCCAGAGGCAATGGTATCTGGACACCACATGGCCAGGGAAGCTCTGGGAAATCAAGGAACACAGAAGAGAAGCCAGAAAAGGGACAGAGTGGGGCCAATGAGCTGCTGCAGAAGGATGGAAAGAGGGATGCTGGGTGACATGACAGTGCTGCTGCTAGCTCTTGTGGGACTCGGTTTTCATCTGGAAAAGCTGATTTATGCTCTAATTGCATAAGAATAGCAACTTTTTTTTTAAATATAACTGAATTTTTTAAGATTGCATGTAAGAGCTTGAGATGATATTGTAAAAAGTTTGAAAAATCGGTTATAAATACAATTCCATGTTCAATTAAGATTATGTTCAATTAGAGCATGGGACTGGAAAGCAAAGCCCCTCATGGCTTGCTGTATACATCCTACTAAGGATCATCAGCACCTGTCATGAATAGAAGTGTGAAAAACCCGCAGCTTTAGGAGTCTAATTTTAGTCTGTGAGTGATGAAGTGGCAAGGAAGGGTCAGGTAGAACCTGAGGGGTCAGGGATGGACAGGGATGACTTTCAGAAGGAGATCTGAGTCGGACCCAAACCAGACACACCTGGGGGTGCCTCGACCCCCACTGATTTGTAGGACGGAGGAAGAAGCCCTGGGGCAGAGCTCGGGGCCAGCGTTAGCCCAGGAGGGATGGGCGCTCTCTGACAGGTACGAGCTCATCAGTTCCAAACGAAACCTGGCAAAGCCCCAGCCAAAGCCTTTTCGGGAGAAGAGCCCAGCCCGGCCGCGCTCTATTCTTCCCTCTCTCCAGAGCCGATAAAAGGAGCAGAGGTCGGACCGTGTTTATTAATCCGGGGTGACAATAGGACACCTGGAGCAGCACCTGTCAGAACAGGATGCAAATGAGCCCGGGAGCAGCTCGGGCTCCTGCGGCCCTAATGAAGCACTAATAGCGCTGATAATGCCTCGCACGGCATTCACGGGGCATCGGCTCCATTGCAGTAATTAATGCTCCCATCCCGGCCGGCAGCTCCCATTCACAGGCACTTCCTGATGCTTTGCTCTCGCTGTTTGTTTTTTAAACACGAAAACCCGGGACTTATTATATTTGCAAACAATGGCCTCGTGGAGATGCTCTGATTTACTGCAGAGATAGAGGGGGATGATGTTTGAAAGCCTAAATTAAAGCAGGATTTCCTTGTGTTTTCTCAAAGGAAAGTTTAACATTTGCTAATAACTGTCACAGGCTGCAAACGGTCTCAGTGTCATATGATGGATTTTTCTGATTGCTTTTAATCAAGGTTTTCAGATATCATGGGGTGTAAACAGAGAAATGAGCTGAGCGCTCATGAGTTGAATAAACCTCAGGAGATGTGATTCAGATAAGGAGAAACTGTTCTGACAATAGAGTAATAGCAGGGCCTTTGCTGCTCGAGTTCCACTTTTTATCGTTATTATTTTAGCCTTCCCCATTCCATATCTGTGGCCGAGATAAATTGCTCGGCAGGGATGGACGTTTGCTTGCAAAGGCTGTGTGGGAGGGTGGAGGGATCTTTACCCCACAGAGATATTAAGTTGCTGCACTATCTACTTCACCTCCCATATTTGGGTTTTTTTTTTCCTCTTCAGGGAAGTTCGGATGGTGGGAATGAATTAGAAAAAGTCTCTTTACATGTTCAAATCAGAGAGAGATGGCAAAGTTGAGGCTGGGGATATGGAGACCATCTGTCCATGAAAATTATTACTTGCTGGATGCCTCCCCTCAAAAAAGGGATAAATGAGGAGGTGTTTCAATACTCCATTTGAAAATAAAGGACATAGAAATGATTCCCCAAGGAGAATTGCAGAAAAGGAGGAGTCTGTGCTGGAGAGCTGATCTCTGATTAAAGGCATTTTGTACCACCAGTTTCTTTATTAATAGGACCCAAAATGTGAGAAGAACTTTTGTGTAGTTGCAGCAGGGCCTGAATTTCTCAGCGACTCAGGACACTGACATGTTTTTTTTCTTGAGCCATCTCTGGGGGGATTTGCAAACCTTCAGAAACCAAGTTTTGGGTGGGCCCTGGTGGCTCTCAGGGCTCCTGTTGGCATTGGAGGAGGGTGGTGGGGACTTGTGGTGCTCAGCAAAGCTGGAAAAGGCAAAGGAAAGCCGAGGGGGATGAGGGAGTCTGGCAGGAGCACATGGGGTGAAGTGCATGCAAACCTCCAGCTGACACAAGCTGTGTCCTCTCCCACAAAAAGCTTCATCATAATCTGTGCAGAACATCACTTCAGGATAAACACAATCCTGCTATAAATACCCCCGGCCATTTCCTGTTGTTCTTTCTGCAGCTTGCACAGGGTTTGTGTCTGGCTGAGGGTGTGACTGAATCCACAATCACACATCCCCTGCTCTGTGCTCCTGTGAAAAAAGCTGTTTCTGCCTAAAATCAGGCACGCTGGGGTTTGTGCCACTGAGCTGAGCATTCACCCTTAACGAACCAAGAATATTCTTTATGGAAGGAATTCAGGGCAGCAAAATGGTAAATTCTCCTGCTATTGAGATGAGTTGACCTGAATATCTATATATACTTAATTGCAGTTAAATTAATTACATTTCATTACTTAATTACACTTTAATATACACTTGCCATCCCTGGAAGTGTCCTAAACCATGCTGGATGGGGCTTGGAGTAACCTGGGATAGTGGAAGCTGTCCCTGCCCATGGGGTGGAACAGGATGATTTTTAAGGTCTCCCAACTCAAACCTTTCAGGGATCTTATGCCACGTTTTGTCACATTCATCCCTATTCCCAGGTTGTTTCAATTTATTCCCATTCTTACATTTGACTGTCATAGGAAATCGAGCACATTAAAACCTGAATTGAGAGAAGCAGAAATGCAAACTCCTCCTGGCTTGTTTTACGCCTGATATTTACTGAATTTTGTGTTTAAAGTGGATTTGTTATTTCAGTGAAAATGGAAACAAAAGTCACACTCCCATCTGCTTGTTAATCACAGAAATACCTCAAGGAAAAAGGAAACAAACTGAGGGGAGGGCCCTGGATCCTCATGTATGAATTAAGTCTTCAGAGAACCTGACTGAAACCTCCTGCAACTACAGAATTTTTAGCTCAGCAATTTCATTCAGACCACTAATTTTTTATATATATATATATTTTAATAGCATTGGCAATGTCTTTTTTGCTAAACAGAATGAACTGAAAGCCTGGGTTATAAATACTTGGTTTAGGTTTTCTACCCAAATAGAGCTAAAAACATAGGGTCATACATTAAGGATAACTTGGGAACATCCAAAGAAGATACTATGTTGTTAGAATCTTTAAAAGTTCCTTTCCAAAGTGAAAAATAAACCCAGATTGACATTACCCAGACTTATTAAGCTTGGTTCTGCCTTTGTGGTGGTTGGTTGTAATCAGAGAGTCAATCCCATCTTTTATGAAACTGCAGAAATTATAAATTGTTCCTTGAGTTTATATGAGAAAATGGGAATGGCATTTTTCAGGAGTTCATGGGCAGACTGAAACTGCCCCGCTGGGAAAGGAAACAGGGCCCAGCTGATCCCTTTGCTCCTGTCCACAAAATCAGACAGAAATGCTCAGAAGCAGAATATTCTTTTAAAAGATCATTGTAAACAAATTTCCCTGTGACTGCAGACCGGTGAGGCAGTGGGTGTGTGCAATGGAGCTGTTCGGGGTGAGATGCAAGGAAGGAAATGGGAATTGCAGGCAAGAAAAGGCCTAATGAATGAAACAGAGACAGAATGTTCTGTCCCTGCTCTGGCTGATTGAGACTTCACCTCCATTCTGTTTTATATGAGCTGAGTGAAGGCAGAGAGTAGGATGTGAGAAGATTTAAATGAAGGATAAAAATGTATATTTTTACCTGATTCAGATTTTCCCCTTTGAAGGTGCCCCCGAAGAAAACCCCTTGTTTTTTCAGCACCTGAGGCAGTGCCCTGAGAACCCAAATTCTTGTGCTCTCAGCCCAATTTTGCTGCAGTTGGACTGTGTGACCCCCAGTGAGTGATATCTTTGGGCCTCCTGTGACTGTTTCAGAAAATTGTCCAGAGATGAGGAAAGCAGCGTGAAATCTGCCCCTAAAGGTGACCTTTAGCATGTCAGAGCGAGACAGAAATATTTTGACATATTAAACAAACCCCCCCAACATTTTTCCTTGATGACACTGAAAAAATTGTTTTCCTGGATAACCCTGAGGTCCCCAGGCATTCCCAAACATATTCTGCCTGGGATGACGTGGAGAGGAGGAGTGAAACATCTGTAATTACATCAGTGTAAGATATGTAAAATGATCTGGCCATGATCTCCACAGCCTCTGCTCCCCCAAACCTACATTTATCTGTGTAATTAAAATGTGACCAATAAAGGCTTTTGCCCCACCAGCTTCTCCTGGGAGCTGGCTCCTATTTCCAGCCTATTCCTCCCCACATCCCTGGCAGTGCCCAGGGCCTGGTTGGGTGGGGCTTGGAGCAATCTGGCTTAGTGGAAGGTGTCACTGCCTGTGGCAGGGGTTGGGACTGGGATGGGCTTTAAGGACCTTCCAGCATAAACCCCTCAGTACTCTGTGATTGTAATTCTGAAGTGCTTTACCCATTTTCCCTCTTCCCCCTGTTTTGCAGCAGCTCCATCAGATGTTTTGTCAGCAAGTCCCCAAACAGGGCCCAGGTCCTCTCAAAGCTTTGTTCTGTGTGAGACTGAATTTTTACTGACAACCCTATAAACATCATCCAAAGCAAAATTTGGGATCTCTTTGTTTTCCCCATGGAAGAGAAATTCCATCATCACCATCACCTCAGACCTCCTAGGAAGGGGCAGGGCAGCTCCCAGGGAGGCATTGCTGAATTGCTGAAATCTCACTCCTAAAGGAGGCTGATGAGGAAGGTGACTGTCAGACCTGCCATGAGGCACTCCTGCTTCTTCCCTTGGATGTTCCTGTGGGACCTTCCCAACCAGGGAGAACCTGTGTCTTCAAAGCTCCACTGAGCTCCCTGGGTGCTGAGGGCTGGGAGGAAAACCAGACCCCCAGAAAACTCAACTCAGAAAACCAGACCCCCAGAAAACTCAACTCAGGCTTGCAGGAGCTGCTCAGGCCAGTCTGTGTCAGGTGTCCCAGTAGGATCTACTTTTCCTTTGGTCTCTCAGAGACCTCCATTAGGATTCTTATCTCCAGGATAAGAATCTGATGTAGTTTAGTCACCAGGATATCAAAATGTCAAATGTTATTGATATTGAGGTATCTGCAGACAAATGGCATCAGCCAGAGCCAAAAACAAAATAGATTTTCTTCAAATTATTTCTCAGCATCCAGTTGTTTCTTTAGGTGTTTGTATAAAGTATTAAAAGTCTAAAGGCTACAACTGCTTGGATATGGGAATATCCTGTGGGAGGTGGAACCATTCTTGCATTCACACAAAGCACACAAACACAAAAAGGGTTCCACTGAAGGTTGGATCACACATCACCCCAAAGACAAAGCTCCCACTGGCTGTGCTGGCATGGAGAGCCTTAATTTGGCCCTGTCCCCAAAGGCTGTGACAGAACTCACTGTGTCTGTACCAGGGACATATACAGGAGATTCCTGTGAGATACACTCTGACCTTTTCCTACATGGTGTCTTTTCCTCAGAGAGATGCAAATGGATCCAAGCCCTTCTGTTGGCTGGAAAGGCTGAGTTCTGAGAAGCAGAAGCTCTACTTGGTGCCTTCTCAGGCTTTTCAGGTTTTCCCTTGAAACTCCACTTTAGTTGGAAACTGATTGCAATATTTTAAGGAAAATTAAAAGTTTAAAACTGCAATGAAACACTCAGAATATCCAAAACAAATTTTGGTTAATTTAAGGTGGAATTCTCTGGATAATTTTTTAGACCTTCTGCCCAACATTAGGATTGAAAATTTCCCTCTATCCTCCAGAATTTTCTCAGGATACGACTGAGATCTCCCACCACATTCTAGGCTTTTCCATCACTTACCCCACGGCCTTGACACCCTTTTTACCCCTCATTTTACACAGAAAACTTTGTCTAGAGCTGAACAAACAGCTTTGCTGCTGAGATGGTAAATGAGCCCCCATTTCCCCAGTGTCACTGAAACACTGAAACCACAGGACCATCTTCCGGGTGCTTCCTGACCATTTCCTGCTTACTTGAAAGCTGAGGAAATGAAGTATGCTGAGGTGTGAACTCTATTTGTTTGTTTGGGGAGAGTACTAAGAGACAGAGATACAGCCCATGACCGAGGTGCCGGGCTCAGAAAACACATAAAAACCCTAAGAGCCCATTCCCAAGGCATTTACAAATTAATGCCCTGGGAATTAATTAAATAAATTAGTTAAATAAATATATTAGTTAAACACTGCACCTGGCTAAACTTGCAGGGACTGCCTGACACTCTCAGGGCAAAACATGGGCTTGGTTTAGGACTATGCCAAGCTGTGCCTCAGTTGGTTGTCTTTGGGTTTAGGCCCTTGGTTTCAGAAAAATCAGGAATGGGTCTTTGAGAGTGATTGGTCATTGGTTTGGTTTGGATTGGTTTGGCTTGGTTTGGTTTGGTGTGGTTTGGTTTTCTCTGGCTTGGTTTGGTTTGGTGTGGTTTGGTTTTCTCTGGCTTGGTTTGGTTTGGTGTGGTTTGGTTTTCTCTGGCTTGGTTTGGTTTGGTGTGGTTTGGTTTTCTCTGGCTTGGTTTGGTTTGGTGTGGTTTGGTTTTCTCTGGCTTGGTTTGGTTTGGTGTGGTTTGGTTTTCTCTGGCTTGGTTTGGTTTGGTGTGGTTTGGTTTTCTCTGGCTTGGTTTGGTTTGGTGTGGTTTGGTTTTCTCTGGCTTGGTTTGGTTTGGTGTGGTTTGGTTTTCTCTGGCTTGGTTTGGTTTGGTGTGGTTTGGTTTTCTCTGGCTTGGTTTGGTTTGGTGTGGTTTGGTTTTCTCTGGCTTGGTTTGGTTTGGTGTGGTTTGGTTTTCTCTGGCTTGGTTTGGTTTGGTGTGGTTTGGTTTTCTCTGGCTTGGTTTGGTTTGGTGTGGTTTGGTTTTCTCTGGCTTGGTTTGGTTTGGTGTGGTTTGGTTTTCTCTGGCTTGGTTTGGTTTGGTGTGGTTTGGTTTTCTCTGGCTTGGTTTGGTTTGGTGTGGTTTGGTTTTCTCTGGCTTGGTTTGGTTTGGTGTGGTTTGGTTTTCTCTGGCTTGGTTTGGTTTGGTGTGGTTTGGTTTTCTCTGGCTTGGTTTGGTTTGGTGTGGTTTGGTTTTCTCTGGCTTGGTTTGGTTTGGTGTGGTTTGGTTTTCTCTGGCTTGGTTTGGTTTGGTGTGGTTTGGTTTGGTTCGGTTTGGTTTGGTTTGGTTGGGTTGGGTTGGGTTTGGCTTGGTTTGGTTTGGCTTAGTTTGGTTTGGTTTGGTTTGCTCTGCAGTGCTCCCGTTCTCCCAACACAGCTTAGTGGCCCAGCACAGGGACTAAATCCCAGGCTGTGAGATGCCAGCAGTGACTGGCACAGCTCAGGCCACTGAGGTGACTCCCAGATTCCTTGGCTCGGGTGAGCTCCTTCTCCTCCCTGTCTGGGAACCCCGAGCTGGCAGCGATGTTTGTAATCCTCTGATGTTTGTAATCCTCTGGAGTTCCCCAGGTTCTCCCGGAGCCCTGCAGGCAGCGCTGGTCTCTGCAGGGTGGCTGCTGCTCTTCGCGGGCAGGGCTGGGTCATTAGCAGGGAGAGCTGATTGATTTATGAGAGCAGAAGTCTCTTGCTCTCTCCAGCACAGGTTATTCTCCAAAGGCAAACTCTCTTTCCTTCACACACACGAAGTGGCCGAGCGCTGGGTTATGAATGGGCCCCTTTGTTACCTTGGGCCCGACACCACAGACTGTTTAGTTCATGTCTGTGCTTTAGCAAAGGAGGACAGGGTCTGCAAGACAGATGTGCCCTTTAATTGCAGGGAAATATTAGAAGATCGTTAAGGCATTTCTGACAGGGCTTTCCTCTGGCTCAGGGAGTGGGGAGTCGTTTCGGGAAGGCCAAGGAGCAGCCCTGTCTTGCCAGCCCCACAAACAGGACCTTGTCCTGCTCCCTCACCCCAGCACTAAACAAAACCAGAGGAGGTTCTGTCAGAAGCCCCACTTTGCTGCCAAAGCTGCAGAGCTACATCTGAGAGAGAAGTCTCCTTACATTGCATCTGATAAAAAGCTTTTCAACACAACTCAGGGGACTTGCCGTGCTGGAGATAAGAGCAGCACTATCAGCTCTGCTGAGAACATGGAGATGTGCTGATGGTTCTGCTTCTTATTTGTGTTACTGAGCACAGCCTGAGTGTAAGGAGTTCTCCAGCAAAAGGAAAACGTGCTGCAGTCAGCTCAGAGAACACCCCAAAGTGCAGGGGGAAAAGGCAGATCCTCTGATCTATAGGAGAGAGAGCTTTGGGGGCAGCCTGGGATTTAGTCTTGGTTTAGCTACACTGGCACAATGACTTGGAGCAGTGTTTGGGTGCTTTGTGCTGGTTCCCATGCTGCAAAATTACTGGAACAGCCTCATCTGTGTCTGCAGGGCACCCCTGAGATGGTGGCTTTGTCTTTTGGGATCATTGCTATGACAGAACTTCACAGCTCCCTACTTCAGTTATCAACTCAGAGCTAATGATTTTCATCTAAAATACAGCAAAATAAAGCAGAACAAACCCATCAAATTGATTGTACAAGTGGGGATCTGCTGAGGGATAGAGATCTGAGCAAAGGCCCTGGAGATGGCAGAAGCCTGCATTTCAGAATCAGCCCCAAACTGGCCCTTGGGGTGCACATTTTTAGCCTCATCTCCAGCCCAGGAGTAGGATGCAGAGCTGAGTGACCTGGCCAAAGCCACAGCACTGAGTGGGCTCTGGGCTGGGATTTGTCTCCTGGCAGCCCTGGCTCCCAGCCGTGGCTCCCAGCCCTTCCCAAACTCACCAGGAGCCTCTGCTGCAGCTCCTGCCTGCCCTCCCTGCAGCAGAATATCCAAAATCCCTGCCAGGGGCTCATCCATGGACCCTGTTGCACCAGACATTGGATCTCCCAGGCATGGAAAACTATCCCTGGGCACAGACTTGGACCATTCTATGATTCTGGAGCTTTTTGAGGTGGCAAGGGACCTCACTTATCTGAACCAAGCTCAAAGCCCTTCTCAGTACCACACTGATAAAGCCAACAGCCTTTCTGTTAAGGGTCACTGATAAGAGATTTTGGTGAGGGTTTTTTGCTCAGTCTCAGAAGAAAGTTAGTTTTGCTTTGTTTATCAATCCTACCCCTGGGATAACACTTGGCTGTTCTGTGGCCTCCTCCAAGGACCAGGGATGACTTTACAAAATCTGAGCTCTTCAGAAGGCAGCATCACACAGACAGGGAAACTGAGGCATGGGAACATTAATACAGCTGTGAAAGCCCTTTTCTCATTTTTACTCTCATATCTGCTGTTGGATGAGCCAGGAGCCAGTATTCATTGCCTGGTTCTTGTAGATTCTTGCTGATTCACGCCTGGTTCTTGTAGGTGTAACACCAATGAGGGCCTTGGATGTGTTTTTTTTAGTGGGAATATTTGTCCTCAGCGAGAGCTTCACTATGTTTATGCAGCAGAGGCTCTTTCCCTGCTGCAGCTCCCTGGAACTGTTGGTGGGGTGGTCTTTGCTCTGCAATGTATGATATCAGGAGGAAAAATTGCATCCTGTCAACTCCTTTTTGTAAGGCAATGTTAACTTTAAGTTCCAGCCTAGCTGCCAGGATGGTATTCAGCCTTTTTGTCCAAGAGCGGGAGTGATGGCAATCCCTGGATCCTTCCAGGACCTTCCTCTTGCACCCAAGTTAAAACATCAGTGTTCCTTTGCAAAGAAATCAAAAGCCCCTGGGAACTTCCACTGGTGTAAACTGGGTTTTCCTGTGCAAATATCTCGACTGAGATTGACAAAGAAAATATCTCAGTGTAATCCTGCCGAGCTGTTTTCCTTGGAATGCCACGGGCAAGCTTGTTCACAAAATCTCTGCTTTTGCTATAGGCGTAGGCAGAAACAATCCCGCCACTGGAGCCACAGGGGCTGGGCTCGGTGCACAAGGAAAACACGGATCCGTGCTATCCCAGCAGGGTGACAGCCCTCAGCTCCACTGCCAGGCTCAGGAGAGCAGCTGGGGTGTGGGTCAGGAGCCAGCAGAGGCTGGAGTGCTGCACAGGGGCACCTAAGTGTGCCCAGGGGCAGGGAAATGCAAACCTGGGCCAGTCACGAGATTTCAGCCTGATATTTGAGAGGGATTTAAGGCACTGTGGCTCCTGGCACCTGTAAATGGGAGTGTGATTTGTGTGACTTCAGGCTCTTTAGGAACCTCTCCCTCAGGACTTGTCCATCCCAGTCAGAGCCAATTGTCTGGCAAAAAGGCAGAGATCAGACTCCCAGTGCTGGATCAGGAGCATGCATGTGCTCCTTGGGGAACAAACAGGGATCAGGAGTGTGCATGTGCTCCTTGGGGAACAAATAGGGATCAGGAGAGTTCATGTGCTCCCCAGTGGGGAACAAATAGGGATCAGGAGTGTGCATGTGCTCCTTGGGGAACAAATAGGTTCCTGTGAGTCTTGGACCACCTCCCCCCTCTCATCTTATCTCTGGGCCCTGTGTGATGCAGGCCCTGATCAAGCCCAAATAATCTGCTCTGGGCTCAAATCCCGAGTTTGTGCTCTGGGTGTCAGGGCACCCAGACCCTGAGCTCAGATTTAACCCAAACCTGGCTCAGGGCACAATTAGACTAAAGCCCTCACTCTGGAAAACCCAAGCCACATCTGGTTTAAGATTCAGCTGCAGGACTGTGTTGGATTTGTGTTTATCCCCCCATAGAGTGTCCCGACCTTCTCTATGCACTGTAGATGTCAGTGATGGATTATTCCTCACATTTCCTTTTAGCTGAGCCTTCCCGTGGCTGAGCATTCCCTCCAGAGGTGCTGAGGTGCTCCAGGCTCCTGTCCCAGGCAGCAGTGCAGGCTGTGCTCGCTCCTGGAGATGCTGCTGGGATCCTTTCATGCTGTTGTTTTTCCTCAGTCTGGGATAAGTCATCTTGTGCTGAAGGAGCTTGTTTTGTTCTCTGTGGATGGAAACAAAGCAGCCCCCGATGGCTGCTTCCTGATGGGCTTCCTGCGATTGTGCAGGGAATGGTGTCAGGGAACAAAACAGGATACGGCGGCGAGGTTGTGAATGTAATGGGGACAATGGTATCAAAGTGGAATAAAAATAATGAATGGGCACTGCTGGAGCCTTGAATCACAACCTGAAATATTTGTGTCTCCCGAAGCTGCCACCTCCCACCTCTTGAATTCCTGGGAGAATGCCCTTTTTACAGTCTCCAGTGCTTTGGCAGTAGGAACCCAAAGAGAAAATATAAGGTTTCGTTGTTTGCACCTATCTCTTCATGCTTTTAAGACTGTACTTTCTGTCTGTCCTTCTCCAAGGCAGCCTGAGAGTAGGCCCAGAGACGGGACAAACCTTCTCTCATGGCAAACCCCCAGTATTTTTGGGTTTCTCCATTTGTTGTTTGCCTTTCTAGGGCAGATAATTTATATTGAAAAGCTTCAATTTATCTCTGCACTTTGGAAACAAAACCAGCAGGATTGTCAGTCTCAGTTTCTGACACGAGTGAAAATCCCCCCCAGAGGCTCTGCTCAGTGACACCACTGCAATGGCAGATGCAGCTCGGAGTGAGCTCAGCTTTCCTGACACAAAGTGCTGGGTCAGTATGCAAAGGTCCTGGTGGAATATTTGCCACTGGGAAGAGCCTCTGGCAGCACATCAAGGCAAGGGGCCGGGCACTGGGTGCTCCAGAACAGAGCTGAGGTCAGCCCAGCATTTCTGCATCTGTCCTCCGGGATTCTTGGGGTTTGACAGCAAGCCAGACTCCCAAACCATCTTGCAGTTCCCCTCCCTGTTTCTTCAGCAGAGAAGACCATAAAAATGCTACAATAATATTTACTGAAGGGTGCATGTTTGCAGTTAGGCCCATGTGTCTCTGTTTACAAACACATCTGCTCAGAGCATGGCAATTATTTTAAAAGTGTGAGGGGAAAAAAAATGAAATGAAAAGGAAGGTGAGCTGGAGCTGGGTGGATTTGAGTGCACAGCCCTGGGAAACAATCACCCAACAGTGCCAGTCTCAGTGAGAAGGGGTAGCAGCTTTGGTGGGGGAAAGCAGTGAGCACATAGGAGTGGAGATACAAGCACAGGAAAGTGACTGAGGGGAGGGTTAATACCTGGCAAAGGCTGATTGATTTTCTGGGAACATAACATGCTTGGAAAAGATCTTGTGAGATCGTACATTCCTCAACCTGAGCAGGGTCAGGCTGATTAATCCAGAGAGGTGAGTCCTTTTGTGTTCTGTGTGACTTCAGGCTCCTGGGAAAATCTCCAGCTCAGGACTGTCCATCCCAGTCAGAGCCATTTTCTGGCTTTTATCAGATACCAGGTTCCCAGTGATTCAGTGCAATTACCTGCCAAGATAGGAAACCTGGCCCAAGCCATGCCAAAGGTAAAGCTTCCAGCACTCAGGACAGGTTTCACACTCTCTCCTCACCCTGAACCATCTCATGTGTCCCAGCTGGAAAGCAGGGAACAGGATCAGGGAATTCTCTGGGCATGGCAGCCAGAAGCAGTGAGTTGTCCCAAAGGACACACACCTCAGCCCAGTGTCAGAGCCAGCAGGGTGGAAGGCACTGGGGAAGGCTGGAGTGCCTGGGGAATTAATTCCCTGTCCACAGCCCAGGAATGGGATGAGCCAGCTGCGCACTGACAGGGCTGGTCCCTGCTCCAGGCTCAGCTGCTGCTGCTCCTGTTCCAAAGGAAAAGCTGCAGCATGCCCCAGGATTTCGGGAGTGTATGATGGGGATGGGATGGTCCCTCCAGCCTCAGCTTTCACCACATTTACTTTCCAGAGGTCAAGGGGCCACAGAGATAATTTGGGAAGGTTCTTTTTAAATTCTACCTCCATTCCTGGGCCTGTGCTGAGACCTCCCAGAGGCTTTTCCTGGGGATTTTTAACAGTTCCAGGCCTGGTTTAAGCCTTTTTATAATTATACTTAAGCAGCAACTTGCTGGGAGGGAGAAACTGTCACCTGGTTATTCCCAGATAGCTGGAAACAAACCAAAATAGGCCCTGAAAACATTAATGCAAAGTCTAGACTGAGGAAAAAAATGCCATTGGTCCAGATCCTATAAAAGTGTGCCTGAAGTAAAGTGCTTTTCTGAGAAGTGAAATACAGAAGAATTATTTATATTTTTATCCTTTTTGAGTCTGCTTTTGGGGACCTTTACTTTTTATACTTTTTGAGTCTGCTTTTGGGGATCTTGAAATGAAAATAACTGAGCATTGATTTTAGCAGCCTTCTTTTACCCACTTGATACGAAATTTCATATGAATAGTGAACATAAAAATAACCCTCAAAAGATAAAGACTTATACGTATTTTTCCTATGAGGAGTTTTGCCAAATAATTTTGCTCAAATTTTGCTCTGCTTAATTTCAGCATGATTTTGGTGTTTTTCAGTGTTTTTGCTCTTTCTGCTGCTTCTACTCCTGCTTTGTTTTCTCCTTCCGTGAGTTACCACATTGTGGTTTCATGTTTATTTGAATTGTAAAGGAATTATGGTGTATTCCAAGGCTGCCAAGCTGTCCTTGGATGGAATAGCCTGGGTGGAAGGGGAAGGAAAGGAGAGGAAAGGGAAGAAAAGGCAGCCTGGGCTGGGTGGGTGGCTCTTTGTCCAGGTCACTGTCCTGCTCTGCGGCTCTGAGCAAGTCTCCAGTGCAGACTGGGGCAAAAATGTGCATTGTGGGATGCCTTAAAATAATTAAGTGAAACCCCTACTTTATACTCACAGAAATCCTCAGATCTGCAGAGACTTGGACACAGTTTTAAATGTGTGCTGCCTGCTTAACCCTGAGTGCTGCTGCAGCAGGGAAAGGGACTTGGAGCAACCTGGGATAGAGGCAGGTGTCCCTGCCCTTGGCAGGAGGTGAAATGGGATGAGCCTTAAGGTCCCTTCCAACCCAAACCATTCCATGATTCTGTGGCAGCAGCCTGCATCTCATCCTATCCCTCCTGGGGCAGGGAGAGCTCTGGGCAGAGCTTGCAGCAGTGCCCCAGCCCCAACACCACCAGCTCAGCAGGGAAAAGTGAGCAGCACCATGTAGGGCACTGGGCAGTGCTGCAAGTGGGTACCAGGGGAAGAACAAGGCACCTTGGAAGTGACAGCTCTCATCCTGCTGGACTCACCAGGGGCAACAATGGTTCTCCAACTGCAGCCAGGAAAAGCTCCTAAGCAGGACTTCAATGGATTACAAAGGGCACAAGACTGGATTGTGGTTGCTGGCAATCAAATGTTTATGATTTCAGTTTTCTAGGGGGAGTTCTAGGGAGTCTCTGCTCCAATAACATTCTGTAAGGAAGGTGGAATAGCAAAAGCAAGCCTCAGGAGAAGTGGTCTGGAAAAGCTGCAAAGGGAATTCTTGGTTTGATTAGGAGCAAGGGAAGAGTGGATATCTGAGAGTATGTCCAAAGGATTCCTGTCTGTGTCACAGAGGCAGCACTGGCCAGGTCTCCATACCCCACAGTGTGCACACTACAGGGGAATGGAGGAGGAACAAGGCAGGGAGAGGGGAATGCTCCCTAAAGGTGATACCAAAGATGGAGGGCAGGAATGAGAACTCTCTGTCTTCCAATCCAGTGCCCAATCCATCCTAATGTGCTGCCCCAGGATCAGCACAAACCCTGCTCCTTTTTGAATATCTTATCTGACTCATTTTCTTGTAAGTCTGATGTTATCTCTGTGTTCATATGAGATGTTGGCAGCAGCAATGCCGACTTGTAACGCTGCAGTGCCAAAGTAATCTCTGCTCCAGGGTTGCTCCTCGGTGCAAACACTGGGCCATGTGTGAGGCTTCTGAACTTTGGATTTGGTGTTTTATATCATTAGATTTGGGCTCTTCAGGTCTGTGTTGGCAGCATTGTCTTTACAAAAATATTTCAGGAGTGATTTTCTGACAGGACCAAGAGTGGGGAAATTTTGGGGAGGGGGTAAAAAGAAAGAAAATAGCTACTCCTCTAGCAGTGAAGTAATTGATCCATGGCACAATGGTTCAGGTGCTCAGCACTGTCTTCTCTTATAAGTCAGCCTTTGTGGAAGAGGATGAGGCTTTGATCTTTAGCAAGGCCTTTTAAATGTGGTTATGGCCAGAAAAGTGAATGTAGAGAGCTAAAAGTCGATGTTCAGTGAAATCCCATTGCACACATGTGGAATCACCTCAGTTATTTGGGACACTTGGGGTGACAGCCCTGGCTGCTCACCTGACCAGCCCTTATCCCCCTGGCCTTTCTCCTTTCTCAAATGTCCTGTTCAATTCATTAAGTGAAATCTCT
Organism: Thryothorus ludovicianus; assembly: GCA_013397245.1. Classification (NCBI taxonomy): domain Eukaryota; kingdom Metazoa; phylum Chordata; class Aves; order Passeriformes; family Certhiidae; genus Thryothorus; species Thryothorus ludovicianus. Next base: position 16,678 of record VZTB01005904.1, on the reverse strand, counting down.
GCAAAAGTGTGTGTGTCATCTCCCTTTTTAAGAAAATCAGGAAAGCTTGTTTGAAGCACTGGTGGCTTGTCAGCCCTCCCAGAATCTCAGACTGGCTGTTCCTGCCCTCAGGGCCAAAGCCAAGCTGCGCCCCCCACTATGTCCCACTCACACCCAGGATGGTTCATCCAAATAAAGGCAAACCTGATAATTCACTCTCTTACAACTGGAAACTGCTGTATAAATAAGAGCCACGCCACAGATTCCTGCCTGAGGGATGCAGGAGGTGTGTGCCAGCTCCTTGGGAGCCTCGTTTGTGGCAGTCACTGGTGGGCTGCCCTGGAGAGGCTGGGGCTGGGCTGCCCAGGAGCTGGATGTGCTGTGAGCTGCCACGGCCACATCTATGCCAGGAATGTGATTAAAACCTGGAAAAACTGAGGCCAGCCTATTCCCAGGGGCACTATAATGTAACATATTGCCAGAGTAGCACACACAGCCCCTGTCTCAGCCTCAGGCTGGCCAGCCCGAGGCCACAGGCTGAGGCAGCAGCGTGGGGGGATCTGGCGGGCTGTGCCCTGTCTGGGCAGGCTGTGTTGGCACCTGGGACACCTCGGAGTGTTTTCTCAGTCTCCAAACACTGAGTAGCTCTCGATTCCAGGAGAGAGAGGCTCAGTATTTCATGGAGCTGCTGCTCTCCGCCTCAGCCAAACCCCTCCTGAACAGGCTGGGCCTTCGAAGGTGGCCCTGGCCAGCTTGGCCTGGGGAGCTGAGCCCCACAGTGAGCCCAGGGCAGGCTGCACACGTTCCCCACAGCCTGGAGCCGAGCCCTGGCCCTGCCAGGAGAGCCAGCCCGAGTCCCAGCAGCAAAGGCTGCCTGCTGCTGGCCCCCGGGCTCTCTCCGTGAGCTGGGTGTGGGCACAGGGCTGAGCCGGTGGCAGCGGGGCTGGCTCGGTGCCACCCGGCTTGCCTTGCATGTCACCAGCGCTGCTCGTGCTGCGCTCCTGCAGCTGAGCAGGTGTCACCAGCCCTATCTCTGCTCATCTGCCGGGGTGGCTCAGCTCCCCAGGGGCTGAGCCTTTCTGCTGCCACGGCTCGGGTTTAGCTCAAACCGCTCCCGGCCCAGGAGCTGCCGAGAGCAGCCAGGGCGTTTGGATTTCTTCTCCTGTTTTCAGGACTAAAACTGTTCATGCAGCACAAGGCAGAGCTCAGTCCCAGTGCCCCAGTGAGGTTAGCACTTCCCAGTTAACACCAGTTGCATGCTGGCCGGTCTGAGCAGTCACTTTGTCTTTCAAGGAAGATCCTTATCTGAGGTCCCCTGCCACATACTCTGTGTCACAGAGCAGTGAGTACATGCTCCTGTGTGTTAAAGTTGTACTTAGTGCAGCCCCAGCCACTGATCTTGGTCCAGAGTTATTCTGTGGAGTGTTGTTACGTTTGGGGTTTTTTGGGACAGCCAGAGAGATCTCTGCTTTCCAATTTCTTTACCCGTAGAATCTTTCTTCAGAAGAAAAATAGCTTTATGCAGAAAAAGCAGCCTGGAATTAAGAGTACCTGACTAAGCTTGAATTCAGAAGAACCCTCCAACCCCTGCATAAGTCCTGCTGAGTTGCTCGTAAAAGTCTTGTGAGCAGTCTCTCACACTGATTTTGTGGCATAACTGTCATTATAGTTATTTTCCCAGATATTATTCCCCTAAAAATACCCCAATTTTGTGTATGTTTTTAGAGTATGTTTTTAAACTAGAAATCTCCAAACCCAAACATGTAGAATCTTTATCTGATGAATTTGCAGCAGTACTCACTGCCCAGCTGAGACTGGGTCTAGAGTGCCCCAAGCCAGTCCAGCAGCCCAGTGTGGGGCTCACCCAACATCTCAGTTAGGGAACCTGACACTTTTTGTACTGTGAGGAAATAGAAGCCTGCAGAAAATATTTCATTTGAGAACCTCTGCCTGGGGTGAATCCTGACCTCAGTGAGTCAGAGGAGCAGCAAATCCTAATCTCTGATGGGAAGACGTGCTCCCTTTTAAGACTGAACCCTCTCTTTTTCTTATACCTTCCTGCACAGGCAACATTTGAAGCCTAGGGATAATGCCAGCCCTTTGAGAACTTTCTGACACAATTCACACCAATCCTTCCCAGGGACACCTTCCACTCCCTCCCTCACTCTAAAGCTGAAAAAAGGAGGGGTATTTTTAAAAGGTTGTGAGTCCACTGAGGAAAAGCTGCAGGAAAGGTTGAATAAGGCGTGAGCTCCTTTCTCCAACCACCACTGGGCAGCACGGGGTAAAACTCTCCTTTTTGCTGTTTAGTGGCTGTAACCAGTGTGAGAGGCTGACCACAAATTGCAGCAGATGCTGGAACTTCAGCGGGATTTAGGCAGATGTTTGAGGGTTTCTCTGAATTCAGCCTTAGTCAGGCCCACTCCAATTCTAGGCCACTTCGGCTTGTTTGGGTTTGTTACGTGATCTGAGATCAGAGATAGAAAAGTGCTGATTTTTGTAGGCCTGACTCGTTCTAAGTGGGTTAACTTCAGGCTGAGGGGGATTTTCATGTTTATCCAGCAGACTCTGAATTATTGACATTTTTTGTGACAATATCACAAGCCTGGTGGTATCTGATCTGTGCTTAGATTCTTGTGTCATTCCAGGAGCTGCACTTCTGTAAGCTTCCAGAATTTCTGTTTCCCTCCCTGGTNAGAGCAATAATCTATTATTTTTAGAAGCTCCCTGTTCAGACTGTGCCCTGTGAATGTTGAGCTCGGGGGGTCAGCGCACACCAGGTTTCAGCTGTCACCCCACTGCTGGGTGGCTTTTGACTGCTAATTGCCCGGTGTAGGGGAGTCTGGAGCTTTGTGAGTTTGCTCCCTCAGCTCACATTAAAGTGGGGGCTGCTTTCAGTGCGGGAGGGAGGTTCCTCCTTCGGTTTCTGCCCTGCCACTCATAAAGGCAGCTGTGTTGTGTGTGGTTAACTGAGCTCCCTCCGGAGCAAGCAGCCCTTGCCAGATGCACTTTGAGTCAGGCAGGGCTGTGCCACAGCCATCAGGAGCCCAGCACTCCTTGCTTGGAAAATGCAAGGAAATTGATAGCCAGAACTTTTTCTCAATATTTAGAGTTTCAGCAAGGATAACAATTTCCTGTTTTTAAGCATTTCTAGAAATGCACAGTTGGGTAACACATCAGGCCCTTCACTTCCCACAAAATAAACAAAAAGTGTAAAGTAATGCATTTTTTCCCCTACCACGAACACCCATAACTGTGACCTGCTCTGGCTGCTTCTCCTTCAGCAGCAACCTCAAAACACAAACAGCACACAAGCCCTCTGAAAGGAGGTGTAGAGACCTTCCCATGCCACTTCAGAGGTGCTCCCACTACACACCAGTTGGGTTTGGAGCTGCAGTGCAGCAGGTGGGCAGGTCACTCACTGGGACTGGGGCTGCAGCTGCTCACAGCCAGCACTGGGGTGACACAACCCCCGTGAGGTGACAGCCCCGGCAGCTCCTGCACCATTTGCAGAGCTCCAGTGAACCTGAACTCTGCTCCCACCCAAAGCCAGCAGCCAGCAAAGCAGAGCAGATCGTGCCTGGTTTGCATAGGGGCTCCTGGACCCTGGGGCTCTGGTGCCCCTGGCAGGTGGCGGTGGCAGCCAGGGCGGGGTAGCTGTGGGGCCCTGCAGGTGCTCCCCAGCTCGGAGGGAGACCCGGAGGGCAGTTTGTGCTCTAGTCACAGCTCTGAGGGCTGGCTCTGTCTCTCCCCAGGAGGCTCTGTCGGTGGTGAGCGACGACCAGTCCCTGTTTGACCCCACGTACGGCGCGGCCGCGCAGCTCCCCAAGGACATGACGGCCTCTGGCAGCCCTGACTTCGGGCAGCCCCACAAGATCAACCCCCTGCCCCCTCAGCAGGAGTGGATCAACCAGCCCGTGAGGGTCAGTGTCAAGCGGGAGTACGACCACATGAACGGATCCAGGTAAGGAAAGACCCTTTCCACACTTGCAGAATCTTAAAGATGGAATCACAGAATATCCATGTTGGGAGGGACCCGCAGGGATCACTGAACCCCGCTCCTGAATCCAAACCCCAAGTCCAAGCAAAGGCAAAGCACACACTGTCCGTTTGTGCTCTTGTCCTGCACATCAACAAACCTCTCTGTGCAGGACCATGTCTCACTCTCCTGCAATTCCTTCTTTTGTGACTCATTTTTAGCAGCCTGAGCACCCTTGTGCAATTCTACAGGATGTGTCCCTCCCAGTCTCCATGAACACTCCACAGACTGGGTATGAGACTGCCAGGGCAGAGCTCAGGCTGCAAAGGCCGTTGTAAATCCCACATTTCACCTCTGAGTTCAGCACCCCATGGATGTGCCATAATTCCAGGGGCTCACAGAAGGAACATGCAGCAATAACCAGAATTTCTGCCAGTGGAGCACTGAAAGCTGCACTGCTGGGCTGCAAGGGCTTCACTGAAGGACACTTTTATTTGTGCTCTACCAGGGCATAAGCAAACCTCTGGAAATGGAAAGCTTTTTGATGGAGAAAGGAGAAAGAGGAGACTGAGGTCCTTCATGGGAGTCTGCAAGGTGGAACAAAACCAAAGGCCTGTGCCCATCCCTTCTGAATGGATAGAGGAGACGCAGGGAATTCAGGAGTAACTGGAGAAGGGGTGTGAACACCCACAGTGTGACTGGAGGTGCTGTAGCCTGCTCAGCTCTCAACCAAAAGACAGCCCAGCCCCTGCCATTTGTACTTGGAGGTGAATCATTTCCCTGGCCAATGTGAAATTGCATGGCTTGAAAACATTTTGCTACAGCAACTCAGATAGACCCTTTTAGAAACATTACTACAAATCCACAGCCTGGAAACAAATTTCACCTTCTTGAACATAATTTTTAAGCGTAAAAATTTCAAATTTTTTTCAATTTTAGATATAAATGTAATATAGATATGCTTTTTGTTTTTAGCAAAAGCTTTTAAAGCTCACATTAATTTCAAACGTGATTTGAATTTCAAAGTCACAAATATTTCTAGCATTTGTAGCGTCTCACAGTGAAACTCTCAAGGGTTTTTCTACTTTAGGGTGAGTTTAGCAGTATATTTTCCTATTTTCAGAGAACACAGCAGAGCACAGAGCTGGAAACAGAAAGCAGCCTTGCTTTTTCAACCCTCTACAGAGAGATGATGCTGTTATAGACATCAAACAGCAGCATGTTATTTTTTCCTCGTGAATATACAGTAGATGCTGATTTTACCCTCAGATAAAGGCCTTTGTGGCAGTTCCTCTCTCGTGGGGATCATTTGCAGGCTGAACTCGATCTCACCCTCATTGTGCCTCAGTAGCATTTCTTGACTTCATGAAAACCACCGTGTTCCCAATCTCAGAATTGGGATTAAACATGGGGAAATGAGCAATTTCCTGAAAAAGCATAACACAGAGTGAAGGATGGATCTTGAAAGTACCTGGGGGTTTGATAATCATGGTGTTACCTTTGGCTACCAAGGATAGTTTTCTCAGGAAAAGGAGGAAGGAGCATTTGCAGCATTGCCAGGCTGCAAAAATCAAGGATGGTGTTTGGACCAGCCTGGGGTAGCAGAGGTGATGGGATGAGCTTTAAGATCCCTCCCAGCCCAAACCATCCTGGGATTCTGTGATTGCTGCTGTTTCTCACACCCACAGTGCCAGACCCACACACACAGAGGAGTTCCTCCCTCTCCCCTCCTCTGTCCCAGGGAAATCTGGCAGGGAAAATGAGCCCTCCACATCCTCTGAGCTGCCATAAACCACACGTGTCTGTGCTCTGCAGGTCCTGTAAACACAGGCTCTGTATCATTCTAAGTGTGTCTGTACCCTTACACCCAAATTGTCTGAGTGTTCCAAGTGCTCTAGAATGAAATGTCCTGGGCTGTCCTTCCGTGGTGATTCCTGTGTGCCCGTTTCCTCTTCTGCTGAGAAAAAACGGAAATGCTCTGCCTGGACAAACTGATTCATGAACAATTGTAGGAGCCCTGGGAGCCATGGAAAAGGAGTGTGTCAGCTCTGGGCAAACAGGAAATCCTCCTTTACAGACTTGCTCAAGGCTCTGAGGTTCTTGGGCACAAAATGTGTGCTCAGTGTCCCTAAAGAGAGGTAACCCCCTCATGAGAGAAGAAAAGGTTGCTATGAATGTCAGGGCTGTGCATTGCCAGAGCTTCCACCCTGACTCTGGATAACTCCTTAGCATGAGAGCTCCAGGGGACCCAGGACAGGAGAACACTCCTCTGGCTCCTCCATCCCCTCCTCCCTTCCATGCATGTCCATCCCTGTCCATGGGGATGGACTGGGCCACCCCAATCACTCATTCTGCCCATCAGCTGCCTGGCCCATGCCACACACGTGTGAGCAGCCAATCCCAACTCCAGTGCCAACCCAATCCCAACCCCAATCCCAACCCCAATCTGACCCCTATGCCAATGTCAACCCAATCCTAACCCCAAAGCCAAGACCTATGCCAATCCCAATCTCAACCCCAAACCCAATCCTAATTCTAACCCCTATGCTAATGCCAATCCCAATGCCAACCCCAACCTCAATGCCAATCCCAGTCCTAATGCCAATCTCAGTCCTAATGCCAATGCCAATGCCAATGCCAATGCCAATGCCAATGCCAATGCCAATGCCAATGCCAATGCCAGTCCCAATGCCAATGCCAATGTCACTCCAGCTGCAGGCTGAACAACACGCAGTGCCCCTCTGTCTCTGTGCCAGCCTCTCTTGTCCCTCAGGTGTCCCCTGCCCAGGCTGCAGCCACCTCCTCAGCAGGAGCAGCCTGGCCTGAGCTGCCAGCCAGGCTGGCAGTGCTGCCAGGGCTGGGGGGCTGAGTGCTCTGGCAGGGACACAGCTCCAGGGATGTGGCAGTGCCAGAGAGGGGACAGCAGGGACAGTGCCTGGCTTTTCTCTCAGACACCAGGAGCAGGGCTGAGGCTGTGAGGAGCTGGTTTGGTCCTCAGCAGGATGGGAGAAGGGTCTTTGAAGGACCTCTCCAAGTGAAACGTGGAAAACCCACCCAGCTTTCTACCTCATGTCAGCATCCCCAGGTTTACCCTCAATCTGGAAAGAATTTTCCACATAAGTGCATCCTGACTGACTGTAGGCAGTCAGGCAGGCATCAATGTTTTGGGAGAGAAAACGGGAATTCTGTATTATTGCAAGATACAGATGTAGAAATATAATTAACTCCTCTACTATTATCAGACCCTGAGGCAGGTTATGGCCTCAAAATCTGCCCTTGCCCTCACAGACAGCACCTTTCTCAGAACAAAACCCATTTAAATTTATATTTAAAAACCAAACCAAAATAATAAAAAAACCTTTCACATTTGAAATTTTACTGAATAAAGGAGGAGGATTATTTAGAGGAATGCTGGATAAAGTTTAACCCAATTTACAACCAAAGTTAGTAATAGGGTTTTCCTTATATTTTACATAAATTCCAAATTAACCAAGCAACAGGAATTCCTGATCTTGGCTGTATTTACAGAGCTTCCCCAGATCTGCATTTGCAGCTAAACTCAGTGAGTGATTAAAAAAAAATATTACAAAATTTATCTGATCTTCAAATGTGAAAGTTCTCCTGTGCTGATGAATGTGGGCAAACTTCCCTGGGCAATCCCAGCTGTGGCACGGATTTTGCCCAGCTGAAATGATGAAGTTGGTGCTTTGGAAATGCTTTGGAGCTGTTCTGCAGACACATCCCAGAGCAGCTGTGGCTGCCCCATCCCTGAAAGTGCCCAAGGCCAGGTTGGACAGGGCTTGGAGCATCCTGGGATAATGGGGGGGTGTCCCTACCGTGGCGAGAGGTGGAACTGGATGGGTTTGAAGGGTCCTTCCAAGTCCAAACCCCTCTGGGATCCTGTGATTTGATGTTTCTCTTGCTCCAGAACATGAAAATAACGCCAAGGTGGGGGTCCCCCAAGGTGTTCGTGCCCCGGGGGCTGTCAGGCTGGTGTCCGCAGGGCTGAGCTCCCCGCGGAGCCGCGTGTGAGCCCTCTAGTGGGATCCGCCGGCTCCTCCTGCCCCAGCACCTCCCTCCTGTTCGCCTTACCTGGCTGCGACAAACAACCTGAGCTTTGCCATCCTTTCGGCCGTCCTGCAGCCTCTTTGAGTGGGAGTTTCCCTCCTGCCGAGGCATTCCTGAGAGCAGGGTTGAAGCGCAGGCAGGTGCAAGTTTGGAGGAGCTGACTGGCCCCTGTGTACGAGGGGACCACAAGCAGAATCCCAGTGTCTGATCTTCCTTCTTTCACTCAACAACAGCAGATCAAAATGGGGCTCCATGCCTAAAAGCAGCAAATCTAAAAAGCAAGGAGGAGTGGAAGAAAGAAGGAATGAAAGGATAGGAAAAGAAGGATAGAAAAGAGGAAATATTCCCAAATCAAGTTCAGAAATTCCTGAAATGCGTTATTTTGCTCTTTCAAGTGGAAGCCAAAGGTGATTCCTAGACAGAGCCCTGGGACAGTGATTGTTTTATTTCCACACCTCTGGAGCCCAGGCTGGAGATGTCCAGAGGATTTTTACTGGTCAGTGCCAGGCGAGCTGCTTGTCTATTTTGGCCAGTCTAGGAAAAACTTTTCCAAACACCAAACTCTTGGCATCCCCAGAAAGAGTTGCTGGCACAAGGAGCCTCTGGACACTGGGAATGAGTTCTGCTTCATATGCCTTGGACTCTGCCCCTGCCACAGGGACTGTGCTCCAGAGAGCTTGTGAAGTCAGCCTGTATCCATTTACCTGTGTGCATCCACAACACTTCCTGTCAGAGCCTGCACAAATCCAGCATGGAGAGCCACCAGAACACCTGGAGTCTCTGGGAAAAGCCAGGGATTGATCTGGCATCTGAAATGCCCTCGCACCTTTAAAGCCTTTCAAATGATGAGGGAGTATTTCCATGAATGCCAGCCTGTCTGTGGGCGATGCATGAGCTGAGGAAGGAGCGATATTCCATGAATGCACCATCCACAGCTCACCGTTCCCTGGATATTCCATGAATGCACCATCCACAGCTCACCGTTCCCTGGATATTCCATGAATGCACCATCCACAGCTCACAGTTCCCTGGATATTCCATGAATGCACCATCCACAGCTCACAGTTCCCTGGATATTCCATGAATGCACCATCCACAGCTCACCGTTCCCTGCTCTCCTCTGACACTGTTGTTGTTCCCCAGGCTGAATCCTTCCCTGTGTGGCCACAGCTACTCTCCCCTCCTACTGGGATAAATGCCTCAGCCGGGGCAGGGCAGGGCCTGCAGGGCTGGCTCAGAGTGGCAGAACTGTCTGCATTCCCAAGAAAAAGCTGTGTTTGGTAGGAAATGCTGAGTTCCAGAGGACACAAGTTAAGGATCTTCTCTCTTGCTGTCACTGAAGATTCCATGGTGTTTTCTCAGGGACAGCTCAGTCTCCTGGTCAGTTCAGTTTGGGTGGTGGCCTTCCCAGTTATGTCTGTCCAATAGGGTTAGTTCTGGATGCAGCCATCCCAAAAACTGGGGCAGAGGGAAGGGATGCAGCACTGCAGCCACATGGACGTGACCCTGCCAGGTACCTGGAGAACATTCAGTGTCCTGCAGGATTAATTGAGTCGCTTCTCTGCCCACAGTGCCTGGTAGGGGCACCTCAGTCACTTTAAGTTCCCTTCAGACCTTTCTGCCAGAGGTTTCTGCTATTTGGCTGTGCAGGTTTGGCTGCTGAGACATAGAGTAAGCGATAGGCAGGGTCTGAACTGCCAGAGCAGAGTCTGTGATGTGAAAAATCCTCACAAAAACACCAAGGGGATCTCACAGCCCTGGGATTATTTTGGTTATTTCACTCGGAGGGTCATGTGGGTGTGCACAATGTGAGCAGGGAGCACAGCCAGCCAAGGACTCTGCTCAGTCCCTGTGCTCATTCCATGCCAGCAGAAACATGGAGAGGCTCCTTAGAAGGTGTTGTTATCCAAGAATCTGAATATCAGAGACTCACAGAATCCCTGAGAGATTTGGGCTGGAAGAGACCTTAGACATCATCCAAATCCAAGCAGGCAGGGACACCTACTGTCCCAGGTGGCTCCAAGCCCCATCCAACCTGGCCTTGGACATTTCCAGGGATCCAGAGGCAGCCACAGCTGCTCTTGGCACCCTGTGCCAGGGCCTCTCCACCCTCATAGGCAACAATTCCTGCCCAATATCCCATCCAGCCCTGCCCTCGGGCAGTGGGAAGCCATTCCCTGTGTCCTGTCCCTGCAGGCCTTGTCCCCAGTCCCTCTCCTGGAGCCCCTTTAGGCCCTGGAAAGGGCTCTGAGCTCTCCCTGGAGCTTTCTCCTCTCCAGGTGAGACCCCCAGATCTGGCTCCAGAGCAGAGGGACTCCAGCCCTCCATGTTCTCCTCTGGATTTGCTCCAGCAGCTCCACGTCCTTCTCCACGTTGTGTTGGGGGCCTCAGAGCTGGACCCAGCACTGCAGGTGGGGTCTATGCTGGAACAGTTCCCCACGGAGCTGTATGAGTAGAATATACAGAATTATTTGATCATAAATAAAGCCTGTCCCATCTGTGGGGGCATTTTCCAGGGAAATTTAACTCCAGAGCAGGATGGGAGAGAGAGCTCTGGTCCCTGAACAGGGCAGAAGAGGTTGGTTACTCGCCAGGGACAGTGACCAATGAGCACAACAATGTGAGCCCCTGGAGAACATTCTGAGGCCCTGGAGACCAATGTGAGACCCTGGAACACAGTGTCACACCCTGAAGCACGGTGTGACAGCCTGGAGCATCATGTGACACCCTTGAGCACAGTCTGACACCCTGGAGCACAGTGTCACACCTGGAGCCGTGTCACAACCTGGATCAAGCTGTCACACCCAGATCATGCTGTCACACCTGGATCACAGTGTCACACCCTGGAGGACAATGTGACACCTGGATCACAGTGTCATACCCTTGATCTCACTGTCACACCTGGATCACAGTGTCACACCTGGAGCCGTGTCACAACCTGGATCAAGCTGTCACACCCAGATCATGCTGTCACACCTGGATCACAGTGTCACACCCTGGAGGACAATGTGACACCTGGATCACAGTGTCATACCCTTGATCTCACTGTCACACCTGGATCACTCTGTCACATCCTGGATCACAATGTCACACATGGATCAAGCTGTCACACCTGGATCACTCTGTCACACCATGGATCTCACTATCACACTGTGGATCTCGCTGTCACACCCTTGATCTCACTGTCACACCCTGGATCTCTCTGTCACACTCTGGATCACAGTGTCACACCCTGGA